>CM010614.1:9236216-9436216 GCA_003430845.1 Xanthoceras sorbifolium | reverse complement strand
TTCCTATTATATTTACTTGTAGATTTTTATTGGTTTTTGCAGGCTCTAAATCTTCTTCCCTGAGGATCGACCCCGTTCTCACCGAGTTATTTTATTACTTCGACACTCCTGCACTTGGGAGTAGAAATCCATTTTCTGGACGTGTCACGAAGCCTCTAAATGGTGAAACACTCTACGTATATTTGGTCATTTCTGAAACAGCGATTAGCGCGGTGCTAGTGCACGACATTGAACAGAAACAGCTTCCAGTCTATTACACCAGCAAAACACTGCTCAGCGCAGAGAAAAGATATAGTTTGATGGAAAAACTAGCCCTGGCATTGACATCTGCCGCTAGAAAGCTACGACCTTATTTTCAATGTCATCCTATTATGGTGCTCACGATATTCCCCTTGAGGAACGTTCTACACAAACCTGAGTTGTCCAGTCGATTAACAAAGTGGGCGGTAGCTAAGTGAGCACGACAAAACTTATCGGCCATGGACGACAATCAAGTCCCAAATGCTAGCAGACTTCATCGCCGACTTCTCTCTAGAAACATTTCCGTTAGCGGAACAGGAAACACTCTTCCTAACAGAAGCGACGACCAGCAGCTGGACACTCTCAGTCGACGGGTTCAGCAACTCAAAAGGTAGTGGGCTAGGCTTGGTATTACAATCTCCAGAAGGTGACATTGTCGAGCAGTCGATCAGATGTGGATTCAAGGCCACGAACAACGAGGCAAAATATGAAGCCCTCATCACTGGGTTAACACTAGCCAAAAGCATGGGGATTAAACGGTTAAGAGTTTAATGCAATACGCAGTTGATCGCACGACAGCTCGAGGGAACCTATCAAGCCAAGGATCCAAAGATGATCGCGTATTTAGTTGTCGCCTCGAAGTTGCCCACGACCTTCGAACAATTCGAACTCGTACAAGTACCATACCTTGGCCAACTTAGGCTCAGCAATTCAAATAGTCGAACCCAAGAAGATACCACTGGTATATCTACAGTGGCCAGCGGTCTGGGCTAACAAAGAAGAAGTTGTCCCCAAAGAAACACAGAGTAATTGGATGACATCACTTCTCGACTACATCATGCACGGCATATTGCCATCCAACAATGACAGTGCACGAAAGCTCAGGGCAAAGGCCGCCCATTTCAACATAATTAACGGCTCGTTGTACAAAAGGTCATTCTCCAGGCCTTACCTACAATGTGTCGACCCCACAAAAGCAAAAACTCATCTTGAAGGAGTTATATGACGGGGATTACGGTAATCACTCAGGAGCACGAAGCCTCTCAAGTCGTGCCTTCACAGCAGGCTATTATTGGCCTACTATAAGGTCGGATTCAATTAACCACGTAAGAACGTGCGACAAATGCCAAAGGTTTGCACATTTCGTGCACCAACCTTCTGGTCAACTTCACAACATAACATCCCCATGACCATTCATGAAGTGGGGCATGGACATAGTTGGAAAGATGCCGCCCGCTACGGGAGGTAAGGTTTATATGTTGGTTCTCACTGACTATTTCAGTAAGTGGGTCGAGGCCCAAGCTTATACCAGGGTACGAGACCACGAAGTGAAAGGGTTCATTTGGCAAAACATAATGTGTCGATTTGGCATCCCTAAGGAAATAATCACCGATAATGACTCAAAGTTCATCTCTTTCGAGTTCCAAGATTTCTGTGAGAAGTACAGAATCAAATTGAGTTTCGTGACACTTTGATACCAACAGTCGAACGGTCAAGCAGAATCAACCAACAAAACCATTGTCAACACCTTAAAGAAAAGGCTTGACGCAGCCAAAGGGTTATGGGCCGACATGCTCCCAGCGGTTTTATAGTCGTATAGGACCACTCCACGAGTGTCGACTGGTCAGACACCTTTTTCCTTAGTGTAAGGAGCAGAGGCTGTCCTACTAGTAGAGTCAAAGGTTCACACTGCATGACTCCAACATGCCACTAAAGAGGAAAATTCTAAAGCATTGGCATATGAGCTCGACACACTAGATGAACGTCGTGAACAAGCATCCATTCGACTTGCTAGCTACTAGCAGATGATCGCACGACATTACAACAAGAACATTCGTGTCCGTACATTCAAAGAAGGAGATTGGGTACTACGTCATGTGTTTCAAAACACCAAAGAACCCGGAACTGGTAAGTTAGGTCCAACATGGGAAGGCCCCTATCAAATCAGGAAAGTCGTGGAGCAAGGCGCATACAAACTGCGCGACACTGATGGTCATGAGATTAACAACAGCTGGAACGCCATACACTTAAAACAATACCATTTATAAACTCAATTTTTTATCCTTTATTCTTTCAATTGATAAGATTTTACTAACTTGAGCGTCGGAGGGCCGTTGGCCGTCCTAACCTTTTTCCACAGGTCGTAACCTCAAAACAGCAACCCTGCTCTCATGGCAAGCTTGAGAGGGCACGACCAACGCTCAAGGCATTCAACATATGAGTACAACAAGTCTCCAAGCTTTCAAAAAAAAGCTTACAGACTGGGGGGCAACAGTGTACTGAGCGAACGACTTACAGTGTACTGAGCGACCAACTTCATTCCAAGCAAACGACTTTGTACTACAAAACGACAAAATTGAAAAACTTCTTGATTACACGCCTATAAAAATTATATATTAATTTAATTTTTTCAACTTAATCGATAAGTCCTCAAAATACTTTATGTCGTGCCCTCAATGACAACCAGGCTCTACACACGAGCCATCCGTTGACTTAGTCGATTTTCAAATTGAAAAGTACTCAAAATACTTTATGTCGTGCCTTCAGCGACATATAGGCTCCACACACGAGCTACCCTTTGACTTGGTCGATTTTCAAATCGATAAGTCTCTGAAAATACTATACGTCGTGCACTCAATAGCAGACATACACCATATAAGAGCCACCCTCCGACTTAAGTGATTTTCAAATTGATTAAAATATCAATTAGTCGATGTCGTTCCCTCCGCAACGACTCGAAGTTCTACTCGCAAGCTAAGTTTGTGACTTAATCGATTTTTAAAATTGATTAAAATCATTATTAGATGGAGTCGTGCACTCAGCGACTTAAAGGACACGACACAGGTTTAATTATGAATTAGCCAAACTATGGTTATAGGCTTCAAACAATAAATCGACGTGTCGTACAATCAAATCAAGCAATCAACATTGTCGTGACCTATGTTTTGAAGCATTAAAAATAAAAAGCTTCCCTAAGCAATGCACGACTTGCTTTACTCACAAAAAAGGTCAAGCATTTTCATACTTAGCCATTTTTTGGCAAAAAGAGAAACAAAACTCTCTGCACACTACATTCGAAAAAATAAGAAACTGTATTAAATGCACGACATATAAAAGTTGAAAGATCCAAAGGGCAATTCTCGGCCCAATAAAAAATAAAAGGACATGGTGACCCAGTTCAACTAGAAGCAATTCTCGGCTCCAAAAATTTAAAGAAGTGCATGGCGACCTAGTTCGACAAAATGAGAATAAAAGAAGGGTCAAACATCAACATCATCCCCTCCTTCTTATTGTTGTTGTTGTTATAGTTGTTAATCCTGGTCCTGCACCTGCTCCTCGACGACCGGTCTCCACTTAGTTATCAACTAACCAGGGGCAATATCGAGCAGTGCCAAAAGTCGACGAATAAGGTACGGCACTAGGAATCTCAAGCCTTGTCTAAAAGGAAACTCATAGAAATAAGTCAAGTCATCGTCCGTCGAATTCGCGCGCTCGTCCGGTTTAGGCAACCTGAGCTCGATGGACTCTAGAATCTCTTACTGGAATCTGATCCGTAGCAAATCAGAATCTGTGAGCACGGTTTCAGGGTTAAGCCCCCACCAACCATTGGAGCCGCGGCTTCACTTGTCGACAACTTGTCAGCCGATGCCTCACCCACACTAGCTCTCTCGGTCGCATTGTCTACAATCCTGGTCGTGGGCTCGTCGAACTTGGGGTCTAGATCTATCACCCCAGTGGCCATCACCATAGCTATAGGGTGGGGTTTGTCGGCTCTCCTACCGCTCAACCCACTAAATGAGCTAGAATCACTAACCCCGCTTAGACTAGCATCCTTTAAAATCTAGTTTGATATTGTCGTGCACCTAAGAAGAAAAAGAAAAATCTCATCAACAAACAGTTTTATGAAACCTAAGGCAAAAGCCACACAAGACATAAAGACTGAGTGCATGAAGCACCAAATCAATCTAAAGGATACATCTATACACGATGCTATCCTAACAAACGTACGACAATGTCGTCACGAGCCTTGTAAAAGCCCTGGAATTCCCTAGGTCAAATATGCCTAAGCACGACATGAGCGCACGACGTACGTTTCAAACACACACTATGGTGCCTCCTAGAACCCTAAAAATTATTCACTCCAAGAAATCGTTCTAGCCTTCGACATCAGAACGCAAGAAATACTCTACAGAGCGTACGACTTCAACTTCTAAAAATGCCCTAGGTGCATACACAAACAAGGTTCAACACAAACAGTAACCTAGAGATGGATCTAAAGACAGTTCTTGACAAAAAAGACAAACTTTAAACGCAAGTCACAAAACCAAACAAACATGGCATGACAGTAAGCATAGCAGCAAGAAAACGCATTCGTTCATGGAAAATAAGGAGAATAACTAGAAAAGATCAGTACTTGAAGCACCAACCTTGAGGAATCCTGGAGAAAAATGAGGAAAGAGCGAGAAAATTCCCTAGAAACGATGAAAACCTGCAAATGAAAGCACAAAAATTGCCAAGAAACGAAGAGCACAACAAAAGAGAGAGTGAAAAGCAAAAGTAGAAAATGAAACTAGGGTGAAACAGTCACTTAAATAAGTCTCCAAGCAATAACCACATGGATGACACATGGCACTTAGCTATTTGTCGCACACTATCCCGTGCGACGGTTGAGAAGACATCCCATCATTGCAGCCACAGCCACCCCTCGAAACCGTACAACCCATTTAATGCGACACGACATTTCGTAAATTGTCACCCCGTGAGTCAAAAAGACGCCAATGACGGTTCCAGTGCTCGGCCAATAAACGCTTCATCTCTTGCGTGAAGTGAACTAGAAACAAAGCCGCACTACATTTTCGAGCACCACACGACCGTGTTAATCAAAATGTTGTCCCCTCGCAAAATATTCTATGCTTTAAAGATCTACAACCATGGTCACACTGCAAAATCACCGCACGACTCATTCGTGGTGTCAATGACGGCACGACATACTACTCTCACAGTTTTAGACAAAAACTGATAGAGTAAGGGGCAAACTGTAGTGGCCAAAAATAGCCCATATAAAACTTAAGGCCGAAAAGACGGCCCAAAACGGATCAAAGCCAACACTTGAAATAAGAGTGCTCGACATGGTCGTGCGCTCTAAGATGGTCACAACAACAGTCTAATCTACAACAAAACAGGACCAACCATCGACTGCACGACATATACTTTAGCAGACGACATAGACCAAAGGAATATCACCAAGTCCTAATAGCACAGCGACCGTCTCCACGACGTTGACATAGTTAGCCCACTGACTAAGTCAATTGACCAAGTCTAAACACTATCCAGCCACCATCCGAAATATCAGAAACCCCGAATATCACAGGGCACGACATCCCTGAGTATCCGAAACGACCGTCCTCTCCTCAAGACCCCTATAAATACAAGCCCTCGGCTTCACTTTTGGGGGTCAAGCATTTTTTACTTTCCAAAGACTTGTTACTCTATTTAAATCACTCAAGCACACGATAAACTAGCCAGTGCACGATATAGCCTTCGATTCACATCATCATCATTAACACTTTGCCACAGTCCACTGGACGCATTTTGATCAATACCAAACGACGCATACCATTTGATACCACACGACATACGGTCATACCAGGTATTATTCGTTCCTTTTGATTATTTCACGACCATAGCCGCTATCTAACTTGGGCATTGGAGGCTATTTGGCTAGCACCACCCCAGTGTCCCAAGTGCACGACCCTTTCTATTGTTTTACATATCGTCGTCCCTCCAATAAATCACCGTAGACCACCAAGTCATCAAGTGTAGATTTCTGCATCTACAGTAGTATGGATGACCCATTGACATTTAGGTATGCAATGGAAGATTCTAACAAAGAGGAATGACTAAAAGCCATGAATCTCGAGATGGAGTCCATGTAATCCAACTCAGTCTAGGAACTTGTAGACTTACAAGATGGGATTAAACTCATAGGATGTAAGTGGATCTACAAGTGTAAGAGATGAGTAGAGGGAAGGTAGAGACCTTCAAGGCAAGGCTAGTGGCTAAGGGTTACACCCAAAAGGAATGCATCGATTATGATGAAACCTTCTCACTAGTAGCTATGTTTAAGTCTATTAGGATACTCTTATCCATAGCTGCCTATTTCGATTATAAAATTTAGTAAATGGATGTCAAGACTGCACTCTTGAATGGCAATCTTAACGAGAGCATCTACATAATGCAACCAGAGGGGTTCATATCCTAAAATCAAGAGCAAAAGGTTTGCAAGCTGCAAAGGTCCATTTATGGACTTAAGCAAGCATCTAGATCTTGGTACATTAGGTTTGATACTGCTATCAAGACCTATGGCTTTGAGCAAAACATTGATGAGCCTTGTGTATACAAGCGCATCATTAACAAGAAAGTATTTTTTCTGGTCCTTTATGTGGATGATATCTTACTCATTGAAAATGACGTAGGGATATTATCATAAGTAAAAGGTTGGCTTGCTAACCAATTCTAAATGAAAGATTTGGGAAAGGCAAGTTATGTTCTAGGAATCCAATTAATAAAGGATCGCAAGAACAAACTGTTAGCACTGTCTCAAGCATCGTATATCGACAAGATACTTGTACGATTCTCGATGCAGAACTCCAAGAAAGGTAGTCTACCTTCGAGACATGGAGTTCCCCTGTCTAAGGAGCAATGTCCTAAGACACTTTAAGAAATTGAGGATATGAGATGGATTCTTTATGGGTCCGCAATAGGTAGTCTTATGTATGCTATGCTATGCACGAGACCCGACATCTGCATTGCAGTGGGAGTAGACAGTAGATATCCGTCCAACCCAGGATTGGATCATTAAGTTAGTGTTAAGCATATTCTCAAGTATCTTCAGAAAACGAGAAACTATATGGTAGTACATTTCCATCCGGATTTGATTCCATTAGGATATACAAATTCTGACTTTCAGTCAGATAAGGATTCTAGGAAATCCATGTCTAGGTCAGTATTCACCCTTAGTGGTGGAGCCATAGTATTGAGGAGTATCAAGTAATCTTGCATTGTTGATTCCACCATGGAAGCCGAGTATGTAGCAGCTTGCAAAGCAGCTAAGGAGGCTGTGTGGCTTTAGAAATTCTTGAGTGATCTGGAAGTTATTCCAGAAGTGGATAAGCCCATAACACCTTATTGTGATAATAGTGAAGCGGTGGTTAATTCCAAAGAACCAAGAAGCCATAAAAAAGGGAAGCATATAGAGCGAAAATTTCATCTCATCAGAAAGATAGTGCAACGAGGAGATGTGACCGTGACGAAGATTACATCGCAAGACAACTTGGCTGATCCAATTTACGAAGACCTTGACTGCTAAAGTGTTTGAAGGTCACCTAGAAGGTCTAGGATTACGAAACATGTCTCATTTGCTTTAGTACAAGTGGGAGATTATTAGGATTTATGCCCTAAAGCTTGTATGGGTAAAAGGTTAAATACTTAATAAGAATTATCCATTTTATCATTCTTATTTAAAAGCATTTTATGTTCAAATAATACATTCATATTGTGCAAGAACATCCAAGATTGCAAGATATAATCTCTTAATGAGTATATGAAAGTCATATACAGTAGGATTCATTTTGAGACATGCAATCTAAAGAGTCCAAAGAGAGCAAATAAAGCTAAGTACTTTGTTTGTGATTAATCTACTGCTGCGGTCCATTCTGTAATATACGGTGGTCTTATTCTAGACCGCTCATGTAGTTAACATGATAATGGAGGCACCTTATATGATGAGATCACATATGACTGGGCCACGATTTATATGAATCTCTCACCAAAATCCGTTAGTAGATGAGATTCATATGTATATATTGATAAAATAAGAAGCACTCCCCCTAGTGAGAGAAAATGCTCTGACTTCTCTCTAGAATTTCTTTGAGTGTTCTTTTCAATTTTTCTATTCTCTCTTCGTGATTATTATTGATTTCTTTGATGATTACGAGCTCAATTTTCGTTTTCTTCAGTTTTAGGTTTGCTGGTTCGTTTTCTTTAATTTATTAGAAGTTTTTAGTTTGTTTTTACTACTATGGATGATTTTAATGTGGCCAATCTTAATGGTTTTAAGGCTAATTCGAGCTGCAACTTGTTTTCAACCAATGGAATGAAGGGATGTAAGGTTTTGGTAGATCAAACCCAAAATCCTACTGCTGGTGGTGTGAAGAAGGATGGAGACCATGTTTCTTCTTTGATCTCAAATGGAATGAAGGGCTATCATATAGCTGATGGTGGTGTGAAGAAGGGTGGAGACCATGTTTCTTCTTTGAGTTTCAATGGAGTGAATGGTTATCATGAAAGGCTAGTCATGGGCTGTCAAGATATATCATCTATAGATGGTGGTGTCAAGAAGGATGGAGACCATGTTTCTTCTTCTTCTTCTTTGATGATCAATGGGATAAAGAGCTATCATGAAGGGGTAATGAAGGGCTACCATGATATACCCTCTATTGTTGATGGTGGTATGAAGGATGGCAACCATATTTCTTCTTTGAAATTCAATGGTATGAAGGGCTGTCATGATAAAGCTTCAGCTGGAGTTGTTAAAACTGAATTTGGTGATGGTGGTGCAATGGAAAATGTCTATTTTGGTGTAAGTAGTAGGTCTCTTGAAATGGATGATAATTGTGATGGAGTAGGAGCTATCTCCAAAGGAAGAATTGGTTGTCTTTCAACTATTTCGGGATTGGACAAGAAGAAAGGTGTGGTTTACCATGGTGACAAGGGTGAAGACTTGTTGAATGAGGTGTTGCATAGAGATAATAATGGACAAAATTTTCAAATGGTGGTTGGAGACATGTGCAATGGGCAAATAATTCAAAGGATGGATGATTATCATGGGCGGATTTTTCAACATAAGGATGCTAATATTGACATTAATGGCCAAAATTGTCAAAGGAAGGTGGTTGTTGATGACCTTCCTTCACTAAATAAAAGTATTCAGCAAGGAATGGGGGTAATAGAGTCAAAATGTGGTGCTTTGGGCTCAATTTCGGGTATTGGTAATGTTGGGCACGAAATTGGAGCTAATGGGGCTGATTCTACAAAATTAGATGGGCCAAGGATTAATGTTATTGAATCTCCTTCGAATTATGGTGGATTTGGGCTTGCAAGAGATGATAATAGAAAGGAAAAGCTTGGTAACTTGCATTTTGGGTCTGATGTGGGTGTAATTGGGACGAAATTGAGTGCTTTGGGCTCAATTTCGAGTCTTGGTAGCTTTGGACAAGGAGGGGCAAATCTTGAACCATTTTCAACACCTTCTTCCATGCATGATCAAGGGCTGAAACCATCTTATGCTAAGGCTGTCCAGAATTCTTCTCCTATTGCTTGTGAGGTACGATCTTCTACCTTTGAATCCTTACAATATTTTAAACCTACTGAAGAAAATGGAAGAATTAAAGTTAGCCCTCCGGTTGAGGTAGCTATTGAGGGAAGTGAAGAATGGAGAACTTCCTTGATAGGGCACTTTGTGGATAAACGAATTCCTTTCCCCGTAGTGAATTCAGTAGTTCATAAAATTTGGGGTAGGTTTGGCCTTAAAGAAGTCTTATCTTCGGAACAAGGGTTCTTTATTTTCAAGTTTGATAGTTTTGACCATGCTTGTGAAGTTCTTGAAAAAGGTCCATGGCATATAGTGAATAAATTGCTTGTTCTTAAAAGGTGGCAGCCTAGTTTATCCTTGTCTAAAGATGAGTTACGCAATATTCCTGTATGGGTTAAACTTTATAATCTACCTTTTGAATATTGGACTTCTAAGGGCCTGAGTTTTGTAGTTAGTGCTTTGGGCATTCCATTACATGCCGATCACATTACATTAGCTAGGAAACGTCTTAGCTTTGCTCGTGTGTGTGTTGAGGTTGATGCTTCGAAGGATGTCATTAATGAGTTTGATATTCAATGTGCTAATGGGGAGTGGAAAACTATTTATGCTGTTTATGAGTGGCTTCCTTCTAGGTGTAATATTTGTAAGGTGTTTGGGCATGCGTCTGGTATATGTAAACCAAGTGTTCAAGATTTGGGTGACAATGTGAATCTGGTTACAGGAAATAGAGGGGTTGATGTTCATGATATGAAGAAGAGGCAAGAAGACTCGTTGGGGCCTAAACGACCGGTTTGGGTTGAGGTTAAAAAAAAGAACAAGGGTGGAGAATTATCTACTATGGGGAACAGTGCTAGTGTTCCGCTTGTGCAAAATGTTGATAATCATCTTAATTTAGTGCCAATGGAGGGCAATGACCATACTCTGAATTTGGAAGTAACGGAAGAGGGTACTCCTTTAGCAATTCTGGACACTGTTTGTGATGCAGGGGCTGTTCTTTGTAAGGATGGGGCTAATGGTTATGTTGATGAAAGGGATGCTCTTTGTGATAAGGATGAGGCTGGTCATGCTGAGGATGGTAGTGATTCTAATCCCCCTCGTAATGCTTTGGCTTCAAAAGTTAAGGATTCTCTGGAAAAGAAAAAGAAAAAGAAAGGTTCTAGTAGTAAGGGTAAGAAGAATAAGAAGCACTCCTCCCCTAAGGGGGGTAAGTGAAGATAGATTTGTAGGGGTTTCTTCTTATCTTTGTATATTTATTATGATTTTTGGGTGCTGGAATATTAGGGGTCTTAATGACCCTTTGAAGCAAAGAGAGGTTCGCAATTTAATTAAAGATGAGAAATTGTCTTTGTGTGGTTTAGTGAAAACGAAAGTTCTGGAGAAAAATAAAGATGTTATTCTTAAGACCATTGACCGGTCTTGGAAGGTGGAGTGCAATTATAATTTTTCCTCTTTGGGGAGGATTTGGGTTTGTTGGAATCCGTTCGATGTTACTGTTTTGGTTGTCGGATCTTCTGAACAAGTTATCCATTGTAGAGTTTCTTCTGTTGATTCTACTTGGGAGTGTATGATATCGATTGTGTACGGTGATAATTGTAATGTTCGTAGGGAGGCGTTGTGGGCTGATTTAGTGGCGCACGGAGTGGAATGGGAGAATAGTGCTTGGATTGTGATGGGTGACTTTAATGCTATTAAGTCTTCGGTTGAGAGTGTTGGAGGATCCAATTCTTGGCCACATTGGAAAGACGACTTTTCTAATTGTTTAGCTGAGTCTGGGTTGGATGATCTGCGATTTAATGGGTGCTTCTATACATGGTCTAATCATCGTACGGTTGATCCTATTCTTCGAAAGTTAGATCGAGCTTTGGTCAATTTGAAGTGGGATATTTCATTTCGAGGTTCAGAGGCGCATTTTCTTCCTTCCAGTGTTTCTAATCACTCTCCTATGATTGTTAAGATTGTGGATCTCCCTCGGCGACGGGTGCCTTTTAAGTTTTTTAATTTCTGGGCGGATCATCCAGAATTTTTATCCTTGGTGGATCGAGTTTGGGCGGACAGGGTGGATGGATCTTCTATGTTTCAGCTATGTAAGAAGCTAAAAAGATTGAAAGTGGAGCTTAAGAAACTTAATAGGGAGTGTTATTCTGACTTGTCTTCTAGGGTGCAGCAAGCTAAACATGATTTAGAGTCTGTGCAATGGGATATTCAGAGGCAGCCTACGAACATTTCTTTACATGGGGAGGAGTCTCGGTTGGTGAAGCTTTATGGTGATTTGAGTAGAGATGAGGAGAGTTTTTTGAGACAAAAGTCCCGGGTTTAGTGGATTAATTTGGGATATAAGAATTCTAAGTTCTTTTTTCGATTGATGAGACAAAGATGTAGTAGGAGTAAGGTATTATCTCTTACCGATGAGCATGGTAATCGTGTGGAGGAGCCTAGTGAAGTTAAATCAATGGTGGTAAACTTCTTTGAGACACTTCTGAGACAGCCTGCTGGATGCCCTAGGATTGACCTTGATTTAGTGAGGCGGGCTCTCCCGAAGCGTATTTCTGGTGATCAGTGTGCTACCTTGGGTAGAGAGGTTAGTGATGTTGAAATTAAGGCAGTTTTGTTCTCTTTAAAAGATAATAAAGCTCCTGGTCTGGATGGGTATAATGCTACTTTCTTCAAGAAAGCTTGGTCTGTTGTTGGTGATAATTTTCTTCGTGCTATTCGTTCGTTTTTTAGCTCCGAGAGATTGCTCAAGCAAGTGAATGCTACTGTGGTTGCTCTTATTCCTAAGGTTCCTAATCCTTCTAAGGTTGGGGATTTTAGGACTATTTCGTGTTGTAACACTATCTACAAATGCATTGCCAAAATTATTGCGAATCGTGTTCAGATGGTGCTGCCTGATGTTGTTAGTCCTTTTCAGTCGGCCTTCGTTACTGGTAGGAGGATTAGTGATAATATATTACTGTCGCAGGAATTGTTAAGGAACTATCATCGTGATGGGGGTCATCCTAGGTGTGCGCTGAAGGTAGATTTAATGAAAGCCTATGATTCTGTGCGGTGGGATTTCTTAGTGGCTATTTTACAGATTTTAGGCTTCCCAGAGCAGATGATAACTTGGATTTCTGAGTGCATTTCCACTCCCCGTTTCTCGGTTTCTATCAATGGCGAGTTGAATGGTTTCTTTGCTGGTGGCCGAGGTTTGAGGTAGGGGGATCCTATGTCCCCTTATTTATTTGTGCTGGCTATGGAGGTCTTCTTGGGGTTGGTGCGTATTATGGAGTAGGAGGGTCAGTTTGCGTACCATTGGCGGTGTGGGAAGATTGGTATTTCGCATTTATGCTTTGCGGATGATCTTATGGTTTTCTGTAGGGCGGAGAGGGAGTCAATTGCTGCAGTTAATATTGTCCTTGGTCAGTTCCAAGCTCTTTCTGGGTTGATTCCTAATCCTAACAAGAGTAATCTTTTTGTGGCTGGTGTGTCTTTTGACATTAAGCAAGAGTTGCTTGGGATTCTTGGTTTTCAGGAAGGGGTATTACCTGTCAGATATCTTGGGGTTCCTCCGATTTCTACTAAGCTTATGGCAGTGGATTGTAGAGTTCTTGTCGATAGGATTGTAGCGAGAGTTAAGAGTTGGACTAGTAGGGTTCTTTCTTTTGCAGGGAGGCTTCAGCTCATTCAATCTGTGTTGTTCTCTATCCAGGTGTATTGGTCCTCCATTTTTATCTTGCCTAAGTCAGTGGTGATTAAGTTTGAAACTACTTTGCGTAGTTTTCTTTGGAAGGGTTCAGATTTAGGTAAAGGTGGGGCAAAGGTTGCGTGGTCTTCGGTGTGTTTACCGAAGGAAGAGGGTGGACTCGGTATTAAGAGTGTTGAGTGTTGGAATAAGTCTGCCATAAGTAAGCATTTGTGGGCTGTTTGTAGCAATTTGAGGTCTTCTGTCTGGGTGTCGTGGGTTAGATCTACTCTGCTTAAGGGAAAGAATGTGTGGGAGGTTAGGTGCCCTGGAGATTGATCGTGGAGTTGAAGGAAAATTATGGGCCTTCGGTGTCTTGTGCGGCGGTTGATGCAGTTTCGGGTGGGTAATGGGGAGGATATTTCCCTTTGGTTTGATTATTGGCATCCGTTGGGTCCTTTGGTGGAGGTGTTTGGGCGACGGATTATTTATGATTCTGGTTTTAGTCTTCATGCTAGGGTGGCGGATGTTGTTCAGGGGAGGGATTGGGCTTGGCCTCGTTCCCTGACCGGGAATTGGATGGACATTATCAGTGGTATCCCTGATTCCTTCAGGCCTAATAACTCTCAAGCTGATACTTTGTGTTGGATTGAGGACTCTCGAGGGGCTTTCTCTATTCGTAATGCTTGGGAGGCTCTTCCGTCCCGGCAGCCAGCTGTGGATTGATTTAGGTCCGTTTGGCATTCTAAATCAATTCCTAGACATGCTTTCATCTTCTGGCTGGCTATTATGGGTGCTCTTTCTACTCAGGATAAGCTTCTTGTTTATGGCTTGATTCCGGCTATTCGTTGTGTGTTTTGTGGAGGGAGTTGTGAGGATGTCCCTCATCTCTTTTTTTATTGTTCTTATTCTTGCGAGGTTTGGTTTGCTCTTTTAAGGAAGTGCAGATTACCTCTGCGTGCTCGGAGCTGGGAAGCTACTATTCTTTGGTCTTGCCATTTCCGCGGTCGGCAACTTCGTGGGTGGGTGGTGCGTATTATGCTTGCGGCTGCTGTCTATGCTATTTGGCGTGAGCGAAATGCTAGGATGCATGGCGAGTTACTTAAACCTGTTACCATGGTTGTTCGTTCCATTGTTAGAGATGTTTGTATGCGTCTTAATTCCTTATCTGGTGTGGTGCCTTCTCCTACTAATAGGTGGCTCCACCAGTCTTGGGGTTTATCTGATTCTATTTTTTTATAATTCGCTTGTTTTGCCTTTTATAGGGTTTGTCCCTTTTGCTGTCGGTCTGGTGGGTTCTTTTAGCTGTACCCTATGACAGGGTTTGTGCTTAGATTTTATTGCTTTGCTGTTTTTTGAGTTTCGGTTGGTAGGGGGCCTGTCCCTTGTCTGACCTTGTGATCTTCTCGCTGGGGTATGCCCCTTTGCTTTTGTTTTGTCTCTTTGGTTAATATACTTACATTATCCAAAAAAAAAAATATTGATAAACAATGACTATTTATAAGTGATCTTAATCATGAGTGTCTTATCGACTCCTTCAGTTTGGATCGTGGCTTTTGATTTACCATGAGTGAGGTCGATGTGAATTCTCGACCAATACCTCTGTATCTTGGAATTGCGGTTTGGCTGTGGCTGGAAAGGTATGAACACAATAGTGGAATCCACTCCTTCTTGATTGAAGTAGATGAGTAGTTCCCTTAAGGGTTGATTCAGGGCTTAGACAATTATGACATCTCTCATTCTTCTGTGAGGAAGACAGGATTTAATTGTTCATTAGAGAATCAATGGTGCTTAAAAGAAAAGATATAACTAGAGGGGTATAACGGACATTATGACCTAACTCTAGTTATGAACTACTTGTGAAGGATTAGACTATATGTAAATGGTTATATTAATGGATGCTGAGACTTCATATTGTATAAGCACGTCTACAGTTCTGAAAGTGCAGTCTCGGATTTTTAGTGGAATAACTCCGATGTTAATAATCGTGAAATATTAATTAAAGAGTTTAATTAATATTTCTTAGTATTATTGGAGCTCAAAACTGTGGGTTCATTAGGTCCCTTGCTAGCCCTTATAGTTGTTGATAACGAGGGTCACAGTAAATTAATTGGATGGTCTAATTAATAGTGTTACGAAAGTAATGCAATTTATTTAAAGAGAATAATTAAATAGTATGATTATTTAATTAAATATTTAATAAATTAATAGAATATTAATAATTATAAATTATTAAATTTTATTTATTAAATAAGAGGTTATGGAATCAAATTGTGACAAGGACAAAATAATTAAAATAATATGAATATTTTAATAGTCCCACAGGTCACAGGTTCAAATCTCTAGGGAGACCAAAACAAATAAGATTTAGAATCCTATTTGACTTGGTCAAACTTAAACCCTTGTTAAGTCGAGTATTTTCTAAGTTAGCTAATTCTGTGCAAAATACTTTTTGGTTGTAATTGTGTTTGGGAGATTTCGTTGAAGGCGTCAAGATCATCGATTCATTTGGTAAGTTGCTCTCAATCTCACAAAGGTTTTTAGGATCTCACATACTCACAACATATCAGTCATTATGTGTCTAGGCATCTCATTCATCATTGACAAGGTATATGGTGCATAGTTTATTGTATTGCATTTATATGTTATGTTCTGCAGATGCATCCTATAGATGGTCCCATATCTCTACCTTCCTATCCAAATTGCATAGTGTGTTCTTCACAAAAGTTGTTTGCCTATGTGTGTACTTACTTCTATAAAATTTTTAGAATTTTATAGGTGGCGCTTCGCTAGATATTAGATAGAAATCGGACATAGGCCAATGCTGGAAAACTAGGAGAGACAGTTTTTCGTGTGTCATATTGTTTGATCATTTGTGTTCATTATATGATGAATTAGTGACCTTGTGAATATTAATGAGAAAGGTATGGATGTTAGCTTTCCATAGCTACCTACGGTTCATCAATCGGATGTTTGGATCAAAAGCTATGATCATCCGAGTGGTCAAAGGTCAGTGTAGAAAACTGCACCCGACCCAACCCATGCACCCGACCCGTTTTGTATGGCAACCCAAGCCGTGGATCTTCCTATATAAAGGCCACTTCGTCTTTTTCATAAAAAAAAAAAAAAAAAACCAGAGTGAAGAACCCTAGTAGCTCCTTCTCTTCATGCTCTCTCAACTCCAATTTCTCAAAACTCACCCAATCTCTCTTATATATCCATGGAATCAAATTAGAGACTTGTGGTAAGTTTTTTTTTTTTTCTTATATATTAAGTTGTTTTATGTTTCATTTCATTTAAATCTCTTTGTTGTTATTGAATGAGAGTTAGTGGAGTTTTTATGGATATTAATTGGATGTTGAAAGCTTGTGGGTTTTGTGTTTAATGCATAATAAGGGATTTAGAAAGTTGAATTAGTACCTAGATAATTTTATGTTGTAATTTATAGTGCATTTGTCTTGCTTGAATGAATTAAACATCTATCTCACATGTGTTTAGTGGATTGGTACTAATCTAGGTTGGATCAAGAGTGTTAGTTGCTGTTGTAATAATTTGCTTGTTGCTAGAATCACATTCATATAAAATTTGAATTCACATGTTGGCTGCCTTGTTGAGTTCATGCATTGAATATGTTTGTTCAATGACTTGAAAGTGTTGAATTTGTTGCAAAATTTGTTAGGTCTTGAAATGTGTTTATGCTAAGTGTTATTTAAGTAGATTGTGTGCACTAGTTCACTTAGCATCATAGGTTGTATTGGTCATGCATCATAATTATATATTTATGCATCATTGAACACTTAGACCATAATCCTTTATGTTGTTAGTAGAGCTTGTCTGACTTTGGTAAAGTCTTGTGAACCAGATCAAGGTTTGCTTCTTGTGAAAAAGTTGCATTTGTGTGGAATTTCACTAGTTGGCTCTTGCGAGACGATAGGTGTAGGCTCACGCCAATAGGAGTATAAATCCTAGGATAGCTTGAGGATATACGTTTAGTCACCTATTGGATCTTGAGAGATTATTAGGGAAAAGAAATGCGGGTAGACTACAGCAGAATAGTCCAAGAGAAGTGAGTCCTTGTAATTTCAACTTGAGGGTGTACTGCATTTATCACTAGTGGATTGTCTGTTAAGTGGCCAAGAGTGGTCCCGTGGTTTTTGATCCCTTGTTGGAAGGAGTTTTCCACGCTAAAATCATTGTGTTGATTTTGTTTATCTCTTCCGCATTTGTTATGTGTTTATAATTGGTGAATTGATCTAATTAAATTGTTAGTAATAATAAAATTAAAAAAAAAAAAAAAATTGGGTAAGAACCTATTCACCCCCCCCCCCCCCACCCCTCCTCTCGAGGTTCATATTAGACCGTTGCTCTTAAACTTTCAACCCTAAAGAGCTAGTATTTAAGAGTTAATATGCTAGTAAATGACCTAACCTAAGTGAAAAAAAAGGAAAGAGGGATTCTGCCATAGCAAGAAAGAAAGAGAGAAGAAAAAAAAATTTCCTAACCTCTCCCTTTTGCAGGTTCGGCCACCCAAGGAGAAAAGGAGTTTTCTCCGTTCGTTTTTCATGTTACCTTCATCTTTTACAGTGACATATCCACACATGCGTTGGCAGATGTTAAGCCTTTTGGTTACCTGCAAATGTATGGGGTCGGCACAAGTAATAAAGAATAAGTACAAATGTCGTTCCCACGAGAATGTATTAGGTGTTAACTACAAAAGTTAACTAAGTTTATTTCTATCTGAATAATTAAAGTAATGGTGATGAATTTCTAATTAATTAACACTAAGTAACCTATGAAATTGGAAAGCAAAAAGGGATTTAATCAAAGTAAGAAGGAACTAGGGGATCCAATTTCACTAAATATTACCTAATGATTGAGATTACTATGTAAGGATGCCTAAGTTAATCGATTGACGATCATGCAAATCAAATATCCAAAATCCTCTCTCGAGGTAAATCGAACATATTCCGCATATATAATACCCTATCTCTCGATGGTTATTCAATTAGATAGGAATGCATTAACACAAACAAGCATGTCAAATATCATATAGAATAAGTCAATATATCTCTATTTGACTCCTAGACTATGGTGGCAATTTATCGAACACGTTGTGGGCGTCTCCTCTCAGTACTTAACCCACAACAAGAAGATTATGCTAAATGGTGATCAATCGAATAGTAATCAATGAAGTATTAAAAAGTCACTCAACCAATATAACTTAAATCATCCAAACATACATAAATACTCAATCAAAATTCATATTTAGATTTATCATCATCCCTAGTTATAAAAATTAGTTCATAACTAGGTAATCAAAATGATACATATTATTCAACAATGGAGTCATGAATAAAAAATACAACAAAGGAAGGAATAAACGAAAAAGAACTCTCGACTACATGACTCTCGTCTGATTCCGTCTCTGGTGAACTCCTCCGTTGACAATCTGAATTCCTTTATTGATGAAGATGAACGAAGAATCAATATGGCGTCTAGTCTCCTAGCACTCATTTTCTCTTCTTCTTTTTTTTCTCTTTTCTATTTTCTGTTTCTAAAACTACTGCTCAACTCCCCAAAACAATTCATCATGTTTTCCTTTTATAACAGCTCGGATTAGGGCGAATTAAAGCCACCCATGACTTGCGCAAGTTGCAGGCTAAGTTGTGAGTGCCTCTGTCTGAATCTGCATTACACTGCCGCGACTTACGCAAGTCACAGCCCAAGTCGCGGTGCAAGTAGCAAGTGTCTCGGCCTGTTTCTGAAATTATAACCCCCGCGACTTGCACAACTCACAACCCAAGTCGTGGGTCAAGTCGTGAGTGCCTCGGCCTGGGTTGTCCAACTGCACTGCCACAACTTGCACAAGTAGCGGGCCAAGTCGCGGCTTAAGTAGCGAGCACTCGATGCACTTTTGCCTGAAATCTCCCGAATTCTCCGAATGGTCCTGAAAACCTGCACACTCAATAAAAACATTAAAAACACCCAATAATCACCCAAAGACAGACAAAAGCAAGGAGATATAAGGCCCCATTTCCGGTTAAAAAAATGGTGCCAATAGCAGACTGTGGGTCATAGCTCCAAAGATTTGGTGGTGAATTAAAGAATCAGAAAAACGTAATTAAAGAAAAAGGTATGTAGTTCAAGAAACGTTTTTCCTGCGTATACGTAGGAACTCGTTCCTAATAGAATAATGTTTTCAATAAAGAAAATTTTGAAACCTATTCCGCACGTTTATTTGATAAATCATCTATTTTCTCCCCTTCAACATACCGAGCAGCCATTATCAATCATAGTTCTATAGATGGCTACTCCTTTAATGGTCGTTTTGATGATAATTGCGTCATTATATGTCCAATGCACCCCTCGCATATCAGCATCTGTGAAGGTTTCACCTTCTGCCATCGTCTTGGATTGTTTCGCAGGCTGTTCATCTGCACTTGTCATCCTCATAGTAGGTTGGCTGGCTTCTCTCACATGACGTGCAAGCAACCTATTTGAAGTACCTACGAGGTGCGACCTTCTATGAATGGTGTGGATCGCCCTTACTGCTGGCTCATCTAGGATTGGCTCTGGATGAGCAAGCTCAAGCAGCTGTTGCTGATGCTGTTGTGTAGCTCACCTCATTGTGATAAGCGCAGAACGTATTGGGGTTCCTAGCTCGCATAGACGTCCTCAGGGGAGGCGGCCTTCTAAACTCTTCCCTATTTCTTTCTATGATGAAGATTATGTCCCAAGAATCAAATAGTTATGCATAAGTATGATAACGACCTCTATTTCTCCTTATGCCCTCTTCATTTCTAGCCTTTTTGGCTACTTAGCTCGTTGAAGTTTGATCTTTCTACGAGCCCCCATTCCTATTACGGTTGTTGTTACCATTGTTCTTCCCATTATTCTTCCGCTTATTTTCGTCATGTGAGTTTCTAGCCCCATCATTCTTGTTATTGGAGTTATTTTTCTTGGGGACTCTGAAAGCTTCCTCCATACAGATGTGGGTGCTAGACTGCTTGTAGAAATCTCTGAGAGTCCTGGCTGGCTTGTTATATATACTCCTATAGAGCTCACCGTTTTTTTCGCAGTCTGACAGTAATTGCTGTAAGCATGCTTTTATCTATTGGGATGTCCACGCAGCTCACTTCTATCTGAAAACGAACTATATGATCCTTCAGGGGCTCGTTTGACTTCTAAAATATGGTCGCTAAGTGGCAGAAAGGAACAAGTTGTTTCCTTAGGGCGTGGTACTACTACATGAAAAGTTTCTAGCATTGGTTCCTGCTCGTGAGACTTCCAAGTGGAAGTCCTCTTAGCCATTTTCTGGGAATTTCCCCAAGGGTCACTGGGAAGCACTGACACTTGACCTTGTTACTCATTGTGAGAAGACTAATATGCATATTGTAGGCATCCAGGTGGTCGAAGGGATCACTGGTCGCCCGGTAGAGGGGGATACTGGGCATTTTAAAGCAATATGGCAATGGTTTGTTCTCTATATCCCAGCAGAACGAACTTCGCTCAATGTACCTATCCGTAAGTTCTGCCCTTCCACCTCGCTATTCCAACTGCTCCAGCCTTTGCAATAATGCCTGATATACAGGGGCCAGACGGGTTGCCACTGATGTGCTGGAGGTCGCACTTTCCTCTCCGCGATCTGCTTTGTTACCTCGGATAGATTTCGCGGGTTGGGCGATCTCCGAGGGTGCCTATCTGGTGATCCTTCTCTCCTATTTATCTGGAGTACAGCGACCTGGTTTCTGGGAACTCCAGCGGCTGGCATTGCTTGGTTGGTGTTTATGTTGCAGCCCCTGGCAGGTCGCTGATCGTGCATCTCATGTTGGTGGCGTGTCGACCTAGATTGGTGAGTTGAGTTATGGGCAGGAACACTCCGACGATCCCTATTGAGCTCTACATATCTCTCGACGTTGGCGTTCACGTGGATTACTGCCTTAGTGCGAAGTGATCCTTCACGACACTCTTTAGGTTCTCCCGCAGCTCTTCTTGCTGCGTTGGCTGAGTGAAAAGAAACTTCACCTTGCTGAACATCAAGCCGAGGGCGATCTTGCCTGATGAAATGGCAAGCAGTGTGGATTGGGTTTTCCCACACTAGAGGTGAGGGAAAAGTGCTCTCAATGACCTGCTTACGCACGAGCTGGTTCTGCATTAGGAGTTTATAGTCGCACGCCATTTCTGCTATCATTCTCTCCATCTCGATCTGCCTTTCTATCCACATTTTAAAATATAGCAGTTTGGAGGGACCAGCTTGGTCGTTTCCCTGTGGATCCACTTGAGGAGAGAATGGACCTATAAGTGGATCTGAAGCAAGTCTGGAATCGCTGGGTCCACGGGAACCATTCCTGGAACAGGTGGTGGGGATGAGGCTAGTGGGATGCCTCTGATGGTCCTCAAGTTTGTGAAACATTCATGCTCCTTGTTGTTCTAGAACGGGTTCCTACGCTTCTTACCATTGTTTAGAGAATTATCTGAAAAATAGAATAAGGACTATTTTTTGTTGAAAAATGGAGGTTTGAATTCTCAAACGGGCCCTACTTCTAGCGCCAAAATGTTGATGAGTGAATTCGGTTAACGCTATAAACAGTAAACTTGACAATTAAGGAATAAAACAGAGATAAAAGACAAGGGATTTTCAAAGTGGTTCAGCAGAAAATCAAAGCCTGCATCCATTGTTCTTGTATTACTTATGAGCTCTCACTAAGTGTTTCTCTCAGAATTTTTGTAACCCTTATATCAGTAATGATCATTCCCTTTTATAGTGTGAAGAGATAGAGTCATTTTGGTTCACATGGAATCAAATTCTTTAAATTTAGGAATCAGATAATATCTCTAATTATGATAATTTAATTAAAATAAAATCACTGAAAATCAAGAAGTTAATACAAATTCAAACTGGGCCAACTGATGTGATCAAATCTCTAAAATCATGGGATTTTCCTTTATCTGTAACATGCGCTTCGAGCTGGTGCCAAATTGGTAATGAGAGGTGACGTGACAAGGTCTTCTTGGTCGTTGGAGTGCCGTAGATGGTATAGAGCTTCAGGTTCCTTTCTTCACTTCTCTTTATTAGGTTTTGTCTATCATATGGGCTTTATCAGCTTTACAGCTCGTTGGGCTTAATTGATTTTTATGTGCCTATTGGGCTTGATGAAGTTATGTAAATAACAATTGGTTTTTTCTATTTTTTAAAAAATGATAATAAAAATATTAATATTTTAATAATCTCAAAAAGTATGTCCCTTTATAATAAAAAACATATAATCATATATATATATATATATATAAAATTGTGACCTTTACAAGTTTTAATTATTTTATTTTTTAATTAATAAAATATATATATATATATATATATATATATTACAAGTCATTTATCCAACTGATAAAAATAAAAAAAATAAAAGTGCAAAATAAGGAATGTTTTCAATTTTGTTGCATATAAATGAAAATTTTGTTTACTGATTTTGTAGTTTTCTTAAAAACAAAAAATGACTGACCAACACGTTTTTATTATTTTTATTTTTGAAAATCAAAAAACACTTTCGTAAAGATTTAACAAGCAAACCCTAAGATTTGAAATGAAAAATAGGTGCTGCTGCAAATAAATATTGTTATAAATTTATTTAAAAAAAATAAATGTTACATTTAGTTTTTTTTAAAACATGTTCTTAAAAAAAAAAAAGGTATTTTTGGAGCAAATTGTCATATCTTTAAATATTCAAAGGTCGTTTATTTTTTCCACTTAACGCTTAATGTGTCTGAAATGGATACATTAAGTTATTTTTATTTTATTTTTTAAATGGTCAAACAATTTAAAAATGTTAAAAAACAATTTAAAATAAAAAGTTAAAAATTCTGATTTATCACTTTACACTTAATCACGAAATCATAATTACATTATTTTCTTCCATTATTATCATTGTTATATTAATATATTTCTAAAATTATCTTTATTCAGATGTTTTTGTCTTAAAAAAAAAATCAACACTTTTATTCAGTAGTTAGAAGGAAAAAAATAAATATATCATTAAGGTTTCAGGTTTCAGGTTCCAGTCATTGTTTAGTCTTTAAAAATATTCAGACATATTCAGTCTTCAAATAAAAAAAACAGATGACCCCAAGTATTTAATTTTCTTTTAAAATGGATTTCTTTAAAAAAAGGCAAAAGTTATTTTGGTCTTTAAATTTTATTAAATTATTACTTTTTGACGATATTTTCTTTTTTAGCTCGCGTAGTCCCTAACTTTTTAAAAATTCATCAATTTAGTCAGTATATTAGTCAACTGTTAGTCAAATTTAATGTTGTTGTATTTCATTATTTGGATATAAAAAAATTAAGGTTAAAAAATAAATAAAAATTATTAAATAAAAATAAAATAATAAAAACAAAAAAAATAGAAAAAAAATTTCAAAAATAATTAAAACTTACTTTTACAATTTATTTATTTTAAAAATAATAATTAAAATTTTATAATTTTGAAAAATAATGATGCCCTCTCTCCTAATATTGTCAAAAAATATTTTTAAATATTTTTTATTACTTTAATAACTTTTTTATTACTTTATTTTTAATTTATTATAATTTATTTTTATACATAAAATATATTTTATATTTTAATACTAATTTGAAACGTTATTTTAAATATTAAATTTTAATAAATTAGTTATTATTGGACCTTTTTTTAAAGGTTTTTAATTTGGTGTTATTTTAAATATTTAAAGAATTTTTTTTATAAATTTTAGAGCTAATTATATTGACCTTCCCTGAGATTTTGCTAACTATAAGTGTAGTCAACTTCATCGTTTATTGACAAACACCTCCCCTACCTTTAGTTGACTTCCATTAGACTTAACGGTTGACCACCTTCAACAATTAAAAAGACCAAAATACCCCTAAAATAATATTTTTTTTATTAAATAAAAAAATAAGGTTAGATCTCCACCGTCCATCTCACCTGAGATGGACGGTAGAGATTTTTTCTTTTTTTTAAAAAAAAAATTATTATAAAAAATTAAACTTCATATCTCCATCGTCCATCTTTAAATGGACGGTGGAGATCTAAATTTTTTTTAAAAAAAAACTACTTTTTTTTAAAAAAAAATTGAGTTTGAAATGTAGATCTCCACCGTCCATCAATCAAATCTGGAGATTGGATCTCCACTAAGGAAAAAAAAAATTTACTGGAGATCCAGCTATGGCTATATCTCCAGCACATTGATGAACCCTTCTGGGTTCGTAGCGGTTGGATCTCCAGCAAATTTTTTATTTTGGTGGAGATCCAATCTAGAGATTAGATCTTCACATTACAAATTTAATTTTTTTTAAAAATTAAAAAAAATTAAATTAAATCTTCATATTATAAATTTTAAATAAATCCTAACCGTCCATGTAACACCCCCTGACCCAATCCGCTCGGACCGAATCAGGGAGCGCTACACTGTACGGAAAACTTTGCTTTACTGTGTAAAAATCATGTCCTTAAAATTAAAAGATAAACATTAAATAATGGTCCAAAAACATTTTCTGAAAATCTGGTCAGAGTATCCTCCGTTTTTCTGATTTACCAAAACCTGTTTTACAAATACCGTTTATACAAAATATAATATTTAAGTAATACCCATTCAAAAGTAACAGAATCCATTTTACCGACAAACATAATTATTATAGAAAATATATAAAACCAACATAATCCTTACAAATATTTACAAAACATTTCGGGTAGATGCATGTACTTAAAACATAACTACTATACACAAAATGTCTACCCAAATGTATAGGAACGATGTGACTCTGGCTCGGATCCTGCAAACTCTACTCTTCTCTGTCTTTGCCTTCTCTGGAACCTCTGTTACCTACGTGTGAGAAAGCTCAACACGCTAAGCATATAGCTTAGTGGGTGTACTTAAAACTATATTTACGCTTACACTATAATATCATTTAAATCAAAACATCAAAAATATACTGACAAATAAATAATCAATATGATACTCAAGTCAAATCAAATACAAGTCAAAGCATATATTCACATTAAAAACAAGTCAAGTCAAATATTCATAAATCACTTTCCAATATAAAACACATTTCAAATCAAAGAACATTTCTAATTTCAAAGAACATTTCTATATTCGTATGGGCTGCTGATCTATATAACATAAGTTTGTGGACTGGATTACGGGTGGTTCGGCTTCGAATACTAAACCAAACATCATATCAGAGTTAGAAACCAACGGAGTACCCGCTGCATGTCCCATATCAGATTACAATATTTTTGTGATACATAATCACAGCATTTCGACACAGTACTGTTTAGAGAACCCAATTGACATGTCAATTTCCTATATCCATATCTATGTTTACATATATCAGAGCCAAATCACTTTTCGAAAACAATACAATTTATTCCGTTCAGAATTATCGAAATAAATCCAAATCATATCCATATCTATAAACATATTTCCAGAATCCGAATCGTATCAATATTCATTTAAACGCAAAATACAAAATCACTTCCGAATATATTTCTGAATCCGGAAATTGCATCAAATCCATTTAAAAACCACATGCAAATATAACTCATAAAACCATAGAAAATCCAAATGCCCTGAAATCGCTTTTCAATACAAATCGCAAAACAATATATACCAAATCGCTTTTAATCATATTCTCCATAATAATACTATAATAAAATCATATTGAAAATCAATTCAAAATATTTTTCGTAAACAATATTGTGGATCCAAATTATATTTCAAATAAACGTAATCCAAATCATCCCAAAATCAATTTCAAACAACAAATCATAAACAATATAACTCAAATAAACTAAAAACAATATAATATAACTATTCGGAAATATTTTGGAAAATCTGAAAATTCAAAAACGAAAGTCACCAAACCTTAATACCCTTTTCCTACTCTTTTCCTTCTTCTCCTTCTCTTTTCTTCTTCTTCTACTTCCTTTCCTTCTCTCTTGGCCTTGCTTCTCCCTTATTCCTTCTTTTCTTCTTTTCTTTCTTTCTCACGCCAACCTTTCTGGTTTGAAATGTTTCTGGTTTGTTTTTTTGCAAGTTTGTTTGGATTATATACTTCTTGTTTGACTTGCTTTGTATTTTGTGTGAGTGGATCCTCCACTCACACATATATTATATATATATATATATATATATATATATATATATATATATATATCTTAATTGCAACATGCCCCCTTAACATTCCAAAATTCTAAAATGGAAACCAATTTACAATTAATCACATTCCATCTCGATAATTATTCCAAAAATATTCCACACTTATCCAATTACCAAATTGACTTCACCAATATTCAATCGGACCCATTATTATCCAAATGCACCATGAAAATAATATCTCTATTGGGATTTAACTCGGTTAAAATCACTATTCATTTTTCAACCATATACCGAATATATATATATACTTACCACCAATATAAATCACATACTTGACTGTTGCATGCTTAATAATAATAATACTTCTCATAATTATGGAAAAATTAGGGGCGTTACAATTCCTCCTGTAACACCCCCTGTAACACCCCCCGACCCGACCCGGCCGGACCGACCCGAGGAGCGCTACCGGTTTTCAGAACTTTCAAAATCAGTTTTATACGTTTCAAAAATTCATTGTGAGCCCAATCAATAAATAAACTTTTTACGAAAATTTCGGCAGAGTACCGTTTATTTTTCGGACTTTCCAAAACCTGTTTTTACACAATTCAATTCAAAAACAATTCTCAATAGCACTTCAATATCTCATATTCAAACAGTTGCGCACTCTGCCGTTTAGTGCGACTTAATAATCGCAATTTATAAAATAAAACAGTTCAAACTTTGATATATACAGACATTCAGAAATCATAAAGTAATTAATTAGAAATATATTACAAAACATTTTACAAAACATATTTACAACTCCCCTGTATATGCATGCTTTCAGAATATATATATATATATATATATATATATATATATATATATATATAATACAATATAGCTACCCAACTGTACAAATCTCTGGGACTCTGTCCGCAGCTCTTTATCTCTTCAGCCCTTAGCCTCTTCCGGATCCCTGGTACCTACGCGTTAGAAACAAACTAACGCGCTAAGCATAAAGCTTAGTGGGTGTACTAAAATCTCAAATATAAAACAAATCATATATATATATATATATAACTTTTAAATCGGAATAATATCATACAATATATTTCAAATCAACTCAATAATGGACAGAAATCATGTTAATCTCAAAACCAAACCTTAAAGCAGATTCGATCACTTTGGTTTCAGTGACAATATCAACATTTAAAAATCAATAAATAAAATCATTCAATTCAGTCAATACTGGCCCACTAGAATACTAAACATTCTAGGACTGGAATATGGGTCAATGTGACGTCTGGGGTTGCCCCGCAACAACAGTCACTGATATCAACGTGATTGTCCGAGATTGCCCCGCAACAACAATCACTAGTATCATTGTGATCGTCCGAGATTGCCCCGCAACAACGATCACTAAATTCGGTGTGATTGTCCGAGATTGCCCCGCAACAACAATCACACAATATTAACGGCGCAGTACTGCTCAGAAAACCCAGCTGGTATACCAACCTCCTATATCCATATCTATGTCTAAGTATCCTAGGGCCGTTACAATAAGCAGTGTTCACAATCAGTACTCAATAAATATACATTTCTCACAATATTTTTCATAAATATCAACAATATTCATACAAAAGTATAAGTCATGTATTTTTAACAAATTCGACACAATCGAAATACGATCAAAACACGATCTAACATAAAACTAGTTCAAAATCAACAATAGGTGCTTCAATCATCAATTTTTCTTATAAGCAAACACTTTTCATACAAAAATCGAAGTCGAAATCTTTTAACGAAATCGAAAACTTTTAACGAAATCGAAAACGAAAACATAAACGAGAAACGAAATCGAAAACTAAAACGAAAAAGTAAACGAACAACTTCTCGAAACGATTTCGAAAACGAGAGTACACCTACCTCAAATCCGTGTTTTTCGTTGGTTCTACGATTTCGTCTTTCCTTTTCACCTACACTTCCTTCTCTCTTCTCTCTCCTTCTTCTTCTTCTTCTTTCTTTTCTTTCTTCTTATTTCTTTTTCTTCTCGCTTCTCTCTCTTTCTCTCGCTGTTCTGTTTTCTCTGGCTTCTGCGAGAAGCTTCTCTTTTTTTTTATATATTTTTTTTCGCTACCGCGACCGCCGTCGCGACCTGTGGTCGCGCCACCAAGTCGCGATGCTCACTGGAGTGCGCGCACCGCCTTCATCGCGAGCGCGCCTTGGTCGCGCGAGAGATCGCGTTGCTCACTGCCAAACTTTGACAATTTCATCGCAAGCAGTGCATCGCGACCTGTGGTCGCGATGCTCACTGCCAGATTTTGCCATTTTCATCGCGAGCGAGCTATCGCGACCTGTGGTCGCGATGACCAGGTCACGATGCTCTCTGGTCCAATTTTCAATTTTTCATTTTTCACATTTAATTACATTTTCACCCCCTCAAATAGTAAAATTTATTTTCACATATATAAAATTGATTACCCGAAATCCGGGATGTTACACCCCCTGACCCGACCCGTCTAGATCGACCCAGGGAGCGTTACCGGGTTTTCAAATACTTTCTTTATTCTATTTATACACTGAAAATCATATAATTTATAATGTAAAAACCTTTTCGAGTGAGCCCATCAAAAATTCAGTTTTAAAAATTTTGGCAGAGTTTCCTCTGTTTTTCTGATTTCCCAAAACCTGTTTCAAATCAAACTCAATTCAAATATACTCCACAACACTTCAAATATCATTTCATTCAATTGCGCACTTTGCCATTTAGTGCGACTTCCAAACAGTTTTAAAATGAAATAATACATAATTCAATATTTACAAACCTTTAAAAATGAAAAACAGAAATCATAAAATTATTTACACAATATATATATATATATAAAATCATCGAATTTACAGACTTTTGTATATGCATGCTTACAGAATATAACATACAAAACTATATCACTACCCAATAAATGTGGTGACTCTGAACTCTTCAAGCTGCAGGTACCTCCTCTCTACTCTTTCTCTGCCTCGTTATCCCTGTGACCTACGCGCGATAAAAATCGACGCGCTAAGCATATAGCTTAGTGGGTGTACACTAAACTCATTTATAAAAATCATAACATAATTGGCATACTATAAATCTCAATGTACGTAAATAAAACAATACCATATTCAATTCAATTAGGAATTTAAATCATATGAAATCAATTTAATAAAAACAACTAAATTAATTTAATAATTCGTACTAAATGAAATTCTCACTTTCTTTTACAATCAATTTCACTTACTAAAATAAACGTATAAATAAAATCAATTTCTAACTTCACTTATAAACATATCATTCAATTCACTTCAATTCTAGCTCTCTGGAATACTCAACATAAACCAGGACTGGGATATGGGTCGTTCGACCACAGTGGCTGTCTGTCAAACATAACTCCCACCCTAAGACGAATCCTAAGAGTGGTACGTATCTCCCTACTCTAGGACCGAAGGTTCGGACCCTAGAGAGGTACATATCTCCTTATCCCAGGAACGAATCCTTAGAAAGGTACGTGTCTCCCTACCCTAGGATGAATCTGTGAGGAGGTAGGTGTCTTCCTACCCCTAGACGAATCCATGAGGAGGTACATAATAAATCATCAATATCAATATCAATGTCGGTGCAGTACTGCTCAATGAACCCTGCTGGTATACCAACCTCCAATATCCATTTCTATGTCTACGTATCCTAGGGCCGTTTCAATACAATATTTTCACATAACGATTCACAAATCGAATTTAAACGTAACTAATATAAAAATTTCGATCAATATTCAGAAAACATATATACATAATTTCATAAAAATTAAACAATTTGGTCATTCAAACTTCTGAAACAATTGATTGCAACCTAATTAACAATCAAAATACAATAGATACGATTAAATCAAAAGTATTCCATAGAAAAACAATATAAACATATATTTACTAAATTATCCAAAATCTCAAATGCAAATCAAAACACATAAAAACTTCAAAAACAAGTGTACACCAACCTGGATACCGTTTCTAAACTTTTTTCTTCTGGGTTTTCCCTTTTTACTTTCTCTTTCCCTTTTTCTCTTTCTCTTTTCTTCCTTTCATTTTTCTTCTCTTCTTCCTTCTCTTCTCTTCTTCTTCTTCTTCTCTTCTTCTTCTTCTTCTTTTCTTCTTCTTCCTCTTCTTCTCTCTCTTCTTTTCTCTCTTTTTCTTTCTTTCTTTTCTTTCTTCCCTTCTTCTCCCGTTTTCTGATTCTTCTTTTCTGTTTTTGGCTTCCTCGAGAAGCTTTCTTTTTTTTATACAAATTCAGTCATCGCGACCTGTGGTCGCGCCACCTGATCGCGGTACTCACTGGAAGACTTCCACCGCTTTCATCGCTATCACCCATCGCGGTACCATGGTCGCGCTGGTGGTCGCGTTGCTCACTGCCCAAATTTGACATTTTCACCGCGAGCTAGTCAGCGCGATCTGTGGTCGAGGTGACTGGTCACGGTGCTCACTGCCCGAAAATACCATTTTTCACCGCGAGCAGCTCATCGCGATCTCTGGTCGCGGTGAGAGTCCCGGTACTCACTGCTATTTTTTTTTTCACTTCATGCATCATTTCTGGACCGTTCCATCTGGTCCACCTGGAAACTATAAAAATACACATACATTTAATTACCATATTCAAAATCAACTATTCAAGATTAGGGATGTTACAATTCTTCCCCCCTTAAGAAATTTCGTCCTCGAAATTTACCTCAATTGAACAGTTGTGGATATTGTTGTCTCATAGTTTCCTCACTCTCCCAAGCAGCTTTTTCTACATTATGATTCCTCCAGAGAACTTTCACTAGTGGAACTCTTTTATTTTGTAGTTCTTTAATCTCCTGATCAAGAATTTGCACTGGTTCATCTTCATATGTCAGGTCTGGTCGGATTTCAATACTTTCGCCCTGAATTCTGTGAGCAGGATTAGATCTGTATCTCCTCAACATAGACACGTGGAAAACATTATGAATATTTTCTAATTCTGGAGGTAAAGCTAGTCTGTAGGCTACTGGTCCCACACGTTCAATGATTTCGTATGGCCCAATAAACCTAGGACTCAACTTACCTTTTCTGCCAAATCTGAGCACTTTCTTCCACGGAGATACTTTCAGGAACACTTTCTCACCGACTTCATATTCTATCTCCTTTCTTTTCAAATCTGCATATGATTTCTGTCAGTCAGAAGCAACTTTCAATCTTTCCTTGATAATCTTCACCTTCTCCTCAGTTTGTCTGATCAAGTCTGGGCCTATTAACCTGTCCTCTCCTAACTCTGTCAAGCATACTGGAGTCCTGCATTTCCTTCCATACAGTGCCTCATAAGGTGCTATAGCTATACTCGACTGGTAACTGTTGTTGTTGGCAAATTCAATCAATGGGAGATGATCCGCCCAACTCCCTTCAAAATCAATTACACAACTCCTGAGCATATCTTCTAGCACCTGAATTACCCTTTCTGATTGTCCGTCTGTCTGCGGATGGAAGGCTGTACTGAAACTCAATCGAGTACCCAAGGCTTCTTAAAACTTTTTTCAGAATCTGGATGTAAACCTCGAGTCTCTATCGGATATTATAGATGCAGGCACTCCATGCAATCTGACTATCTCTCTGATATACAATTCTGCCAGTCGATCCAGTAAATAGTCAGTTCTGACAGGTAGAAAGTGTGCTGACTTCGTCAATCGGTCCACTATAACCCATATTGCATCATATTTACTCCGGGTGAATGGCAATCCTGTGACAAAGTCCATTGTAATGCGATCCCATTTCCACTCAAGTATTGCTATTGGCTGTAACAATCCTGATGGAACCTAGTGTTCAACTTTCACCTGCTGACAAGTCATGCATCTATTCACGAATTCTACCACATCTTTTTCATACCAGACCACCAATACTGAGTTTTCAAGTCTCTGTACATCTTTGTGATACCTGGGTGCATCGAGTATGGACTACTGTGTGCCTCTGTCAGGATCATCTTTCTCAATTCTTCATCATCTGGAATACAAATCCTGTCTCTGAAACACACAATACCATCAGTTCTGATTGAGAAGTCCGGATGCTTTCCTTCTGGAATCTGTCTACATATCATCTGGATTCTAGCATCATGCTTCTGTTTTTCTACAATCTGCTGAATCAAACTGGGTCTGCATATCAATTCAGCTACCAATGCATTATCTGGATTCAGCTGTAATTGCACATTCGTAGCCTTCAGAGCAAACAGTGCTTTTCTACTCAGAGCATCTCAATGTACGTAAATAAAACAATACCATATTCAATTCAATTAGGAATTTAAATCATATGAAATCAATTCCTTACGCACGATGTACCCACAAGACTAGAGATAGTCACAGTGTCGTACGACGAGGACGCCACTGTCACATCAGCACTTGCTGCCTCCGACTCTCCCCATGAGTCGTACGACAGATCTATTGGATCATCGTATCTACGCCCAGAGGTACTGGAAGGACTCTCGTCACCTCGACTCGATATCGAAACCTACAAATCGAACGACAGTAGCCACGGTTAGCAGTTAAAACCTAAATCAAAGACCTTGCACAACCTAATATCAATTCCCAAGACTGTTAAGAAGGTCGTGCGACCTAAGTGTCGTGGCTACTGTCGTGCGACTCAGACGCTACAAACAAATTATATATAGACCTAAGTTGGTTTTTTAGATCTAAAACAAAAAATTTTTAAATTTCTTTCCAAAAACCACTCGAAGAACACAAAAACGAAAAAAAAAAAAAAACCAGAAACGAAAAATTGCAAAAACTAAAACCAAAATGTTTACGAGAGCAAGCGAAACTTACCAAAAGAGCAAAGACGATCACTGCTTCGCCGGAATGGACTTAAAAAGGACCGAAACGAGAAACAAATAACGTCGGAAAAGCTTACACCGTGACTAGTTCGAGAAAGAGAAAGAAAGAGAGAGAAAGAAGGCAAAAAATTGAAAATGAAAGAGGTAGGGAAAGGGCAGCAATAAAAGGGGAAGCATGCATGACGTGTCAACTTCTTATTGGGCACGTAACCCTACAACCGTCATCATTAAATAGGCGCGCACGTTTCCCACAAAGTTACAATAACTTCGGCACAACTGTCGAAGATCCATTTGAAGGCCAACCAATCACACCGCCCTTACCACGAACGTTGTCGTGCGACCGTGGTAAAAATCAATGATTATAAACCTTTCATACTAACTATTAAAAATTTTCCTTACAGGTGACAGTCGTACGACGTTAAAGACCCACCATCAAATATACAACACAGATCCTTGTCTACATGTCGAACGACACAAACCCCTTGACTTCTTAAGAACCATCCAAAGCGTTTGGGGGCAAACTGTAGTAGCCAAAATATGATTAGGCCCAAAGTATATCTCAAATGCCAGGCCCAAAGCCAAAAGTAGAAAGGCATCCATGTAGTACGACATGAGACATCCATGAAGTACGACATGAGACATCCGTGAAGTACGACATAAGATATCCATGTAGTACGACATGAGACATCCATGAAATAAGACATAGGACGTCCATGTAGTACGACATGAGACATCCATACAGTACGACATGAGACATCCATACAGTACGAACATACCCTAGGCATAAGGCGTCCATGTAGTGTGACATGTATGTTAGACCTCTGTATAGTACGACATACGTCCCATACCCCATACATCTAAGTAGCATCAAGGGAGATAACTTAGTATCCTTACTTGGATAAACCCCTATGTAGCACAATACACTCACCTCAGGTCGACATCATTTCAGCACGTCATACGGCACGCAAACATGATTGTCCAAAATCGACAAACCTACATGTCGTACGATATGAAATCTCTTTTTCCAAAGGAGACCAAATCATGATCTACTTTAAAACAGGTCCTACAAAACTATAATGACGCTTGATGGTGGCCAGATCAAAAGAAGCATCCACATGCTTTCTTAATGGAAGACAGCAAGGAGGTAATAATGAAATCCCTCAAAAGGTAGGGGCATCATTCCCATATAAAAGAAAGGTAATCCCTCATAGAAAAGGGACCGAAAAACTGAGATCCGAAAGTTACTAATACTAAAACCACACCCTCCGGCCATTGTTCATCTTCTCCGATCACCCTCCGACCTTACATCTCCTCTGATCAAGGAGACCCCAATCGCCAAAATAACAGGAAATATTACTCACTCATCTCTATTTACGAGCATTACACATTAATTAGCACTCGCTAACTTAACCGTAGGAGTGACTTTGGCCGGCACCACCCCGGTGTCCCAGACGTCCTGCGGGTCACGTGCGTTCTGTCTTTGCAGGTTGTAGTGCCCCGTATCCCCGAGCGATTTTTGAGGACTACAATCTTCTTTAGTCATTTCTGTTGAGTTATGTTGTTGTTGTTTTTTGTACTCAAAGTTTATCTCACTCTCTCTAAAAGACTCCTAAGCTAGTGGTTAGGTTTTTTTTTTTTTTTTTTTCATTTTATATGACGGTTTAAAAGATTCAAACCAGTTTTGGGTTATCAAAACCAAACCAAACTGTTTTTAACACAGTTTTTTTAAAATTTAAAACCAAACCGAACCAAATTCAAACTCAAAACCGAATCAAACTACAAAATACAATTTGAATACAGTTCGAATCGGTTCGGATACAGTTTTTATGCCCGCCTCTAATTACAACCAACCTACCTAGGGGCTTGTCTTTTTACAGGCAGAATCAACTTATTGAAAAACTAACAGTTAATTCCCATGTCGTTAGTTAATGTTATAAAATGTTAGTCAACATTTGTCAAAGCCAATTATTCCAAGAGCATTTTAGTCATTTTAATTTATTTTTAAAATATTTTAAAAAGGCAAACGGTAAAGATTTATTTAAAAAAATAAAATACTTAAGATCTCCACCGTCTATATGTCCATCTCAAATGGACGGCAGAGATTAAAATAATAATAATGTAAAAAAAAAATCTGCTAACCTCCATGGATAAAGATCCATGGAGATCAGCGAACCAGTGGAAGCAAAGAGCCTCCACTAGTTCAACCTGGTGCAACGAAAGGAATGGGAAGAGTCTCCCCTTTGTCACAATAGGAGACTCTTCGTCTCTTCAAGTGCAATGACCTTCATTGCATTACGCCTCCCCTTCGTAGTCTCCTATAGAGAACCTCCGTAAATCTCTAATGGATTTCGATTTAACCTTAAGTGTTTTTTAATTATTTTTTAATTTATACTTAATTTTAAATTTTTTATTTTGAATAAATCTCCACCATCCACTTGGATGGTGGAGATATATATTTGTTTTTATTTTTTGATTTTGATTTTTGATTTTTAATTTTTTTAATTAGGGGTATTTTAGTCCTTTTACACTTTTGAAACAGTCAACGATCATCTTTAACGGTCAACGCTAATAATATAGGAGTTAACTGTTATTTTTTATACGTTGATCCCGCCTGTAAAAAGCTAAACCTCCGATAGGTTGGCTGTAATTTGTCATTTTTTATTTTAATTTTTTTAATTTTTCATTTTTTAATTAAGGGAATTTTAGTATTTTTGTACTTTTAAATGGTCAATAGTCATAACGGTCAACGATAAGGCAGGGAGGTAAAATTTTTTTAAAAGTGTATTAACAGTAAAAAAAAATAAATTTAAAAGTATATTTATTAATAATAATAAATTTAATATTTTTTTAATAAACAGAGTATATTCATTTAACTAATAATTTTCATATGCTACCCAACTAGGTAAAATAAATAAAATAATAAAAGGTGTAAAGCAGTAAAAACAATAAAATGACGATTCCAATTTTTATTCAATAAAAAAAAGCATTTTCTATAGATTTTAGTTTTATTTAAAAAATATGTCTGATTTTCGAAAAGTAAAAAAAAAACCCATTTATAAAACGCATGATTATATATTTATTCAATTATATATTATAGAAAAGAGTAATGTTATTTCGTAAAAAAGTGAAAATATTACGGCATAAACTTCGATGACCAATAGTTAATTTGATTTATGGAGACATGCTGTTGGTTTGGACTTATGTTGGTTTTTTTTTTGGGTCCGAGACTATTTAAATTAGTTGAATAACATTAAATATGAAATTAAATATTAATTTCGTTCAGTGTACCAAAGATTCCCTTTCAGGTAACTTTCTTGTACAATCAACACCTATTGTGCCGACTTATTGAAAAAAACAGAAAAAAAAGTGGAATTATTGAGTTTTGTAATTCTTTCTATATTATATTTGCCGCCATCCTAACAACCTTGAAATTTGTTTTGGTCCTGTATCGATTCACTTTTGGACTTTCCAAGCAAATTTATTTTGGTCGGATATTGATTCACTTTTGGAATTTCCATGGAAATTTATTTTGGTGACTTCACGAGATTAGTTATTATAAGTATAATTTATAAAGAAACTCTTACTTTATGATTTTATTAAGAATAAATAATACTGCATCTACGTAATAATCAAATTTAATATTAGGAATGTTCAGTAAATTTTTATAAATTTTAATTTAAGTATAATTAAAAAAATCTCAAATAAGTTCAATATTATTTATTTTTTTATTAATAAAAGTAATACTCGAACCTCTATCGTGAAAGTAAAAGGAACGTACAATACACTTCCCCATTTGATTATAAATTAAAGTTTTTGGTAGTTAATTTCACTAGAAAGTTGTTAGGATGCAGTGTCATATGGAGATTAGTTGTTGGATGCAGTTTTTAGTTGATTGTAAAAACAACTAAATTAATTTAATAATTTGTACTAAATGAAATTCTCACTTTCTTTTACAATCAATTTCACTTACTAAAATAAACGTATAAATAAAATCAATTTCTAACTTCAATTATAAACATATCATTCAATTCACTTCAATTCTGACCCTCTGGAATACTCAACATAAACCAGGACTGGAATATGGGTCGTTCGACTACAGTGGCTGTTTGTCGAACATAACTCCCACCCTAAGACGAATCCTAAGAGTGGTATGTATCTTCCTACTCTAGGACCGAAGGTTCGAACCCTAAAGAGGTACATATCTCCCTATCCCAGGAACGAATCCTTAGGAAGGTACGTGTCTCCCTACCCCAGGACGAATCCGTGAGGAGGTAGGTGTCTCCCTACCCTTGGACGAATCTATGAGGAGGTACATAATAAATCATCAATATCAATATCAATGTCGGTGGAGTATTGCTCAATGAACCCAGCTGGTATACCAACCTCCAATATCCATTTCTATGTCTACGTATCCTAGGGCCGTTTTAATACAATATTTTCACATAACGATTCACAAATCGAATTTAAACGTAACTAATATAAAAATTTCGATCAATATTCGGAAAACATATATACATAATTTCATAAAAATTCAACAATTTGGTCATTCGAACTTCTGAAACAATTGATTTCAACCTAATCAACAATCAAAATACAATAGATACGATTAAATCAAAAGTATTCCATAGAAAAACAATATAAACATATATTTACTAAATTATCCAAAATCTCAAATGCAAATCAAAACACATAAAAACTTCAAAAACAAGTGTACACCAACCTGAATACCGTTCCTACACTTTTCCTTCTGGGTTTCCCTTTTTTACTTTCTCTTTCCCTTTTCTCTTTCTCTTTTCTTCCTTTCCTTTTTCTTCTCTTCTTCCTTCTCTTCTCTTCTTCTTCTTCTTCTCTTCTTCTTCTTCTTCTTCTTCTTCTTCTTTTCTTCTTCTTCCTCTTTTTCTCTCTTTTCTTTTCTCTCTTTTTCTTTTCTTTCTTTTCTTTCTTCCCTTCTTCTCCCGTTTTCTGATTCTTCTTTTCTGTTTTTGGCTTCCTCGAGAAGCTTTCTTTTTTTTTATACAAATTCGGTCATCGAGACCACACCACCTGGTTGCGGTACTCACTGGGAGACTTCCACCGCTTTCATCGCGATCACCCATCGCAGTACCATGGTCGCGCTGGTGGTCGCGTTGCTCATTGCCCGAATTTGACATTTTCACCGCGAGCTAGTCAGCGCGATCTGTGGTCGCGGTGACTGGTCGCAGTGCTCACTGTCCAAAAATGCCATTTTTCACTGCGAGCAGCTCATCGCAATCTCTGGTCGCGGTGAGAGTCGCGGTACTCACTGCCATTTTTTTTTTCACTTCATGCATCATTTTTGGACCGTTCCATCTGGTCCCACTGGAAACCATAAAAATACACATACATTTAATTACCATATTCAAAATCAACTATTCAAGATTAGGGATGTTACGCTTCCCCTCTTAAAAAATTTCATCCGCAAAATTTTACCTTAGTTAAACAGTTGAGAATATGTTATAAACCACATAACGCCTACCAGATATTGGCTCTTCTTATCTGATCAAACAAATCATCCATTCTAAACAACATATATTTATTCTCGATTATGAATTCATTCAATCGCCTACAATCTGCATATAATTTTAACAATTCATTAAGTGTTACCTTTCTCAAACCATAATCAATTATAATCAGATCTCGTTAATCAAATTTATACTTAATTTCACATTAAATTCATAAAATAGTAATTCAATCAAATCACCTGTAAATCCATATGCTTGTATTCTATTAGAACCATCTCTAAATACCTAGTTTAACATACTGTGACCTAAAGGATACTCACTACCATATCATACGCAACAGATTCAATTTCACATTTCTATTTCCGAACATAGCATCACATACGTATGAATAAGTCCTAAGCCTATCAATACAATCACAGTAATATCAAAATTAAAAATCATACCAGTAGTCACATCCGGTGTATTTCTATCTTCCTGAGCTCTAATAACATAAGCTCGTGCTGGGGCACGATTATCCGGTCTCCCTGAAAACTCTGATGCCCCTCTATATCCACTAGCCTCTGTCTCTATCTGACTTGGTCTACTCCCTCTGGAAATAGTAGGAAATATTCTCTCAGATGGCATAACGAAAGTCGTCTGACTCTGCGGACAATCCCTCAAAAAATGACCATGGGACCCACACTTGCAACAAGCTCCAGTCAATCTCCTACACTCTCCTGAATGCCTCTTCCCACAATACTCACAAAGTGGTAAGGCTGGTCCCCTGGAAGTACTTCCAGGAGTGCTAGCAACTGAGACAACCGACTGTCCTGGTCTAACTGTATCTGGAGGTCTTTGTGACGGGCTCTGATAACTAACTGGTGGTCCCTAAATCTCTTACTCGGCGGCTGGAACGAACTACCTGCCCCGGACCTTTCCTCGGCTGGCCACGATCCCTCCTAATCTGTGCATCTATGCCAACCTTTTCTACACTCAAGGTTGAGGAAACCAGTTTACTAAAATCCTCAAACTGCATAGCTGCAACCTGAATCCGTATATAATCATTTAACCCATCCTCAAACCTCCTACACCTAATCTCCTCGGTAACCACCATCTCTTGAGCATACTTACTCAGTCTAAGGAATTCTCTCTCATACTCAATCATTGACATCTGTCTCTATCTTAAATTAACAAACTCCCTTTTCATATTCTCAAAATAAATACGACTAATATATTTCCGTTAGAATTCTCTCTGAAAGAAATCCCATATCCTATCCTCTGGTCGTACTGGCTGCATCACTGAAGTCCACCATTGATAAGCATCCTCCTGCAATAAGGAAACTGCACACTTTAGGCTTTCCTCTGGAGTACAGTGCAACTGCTGTAATACTCTCTCTGTTCGCTCTAACCAATATTCTGCAACAGTTGCAACATCATCTCTCCTACCATAAAAATTCGTAGGTCTATACTTGGCCAACCTCTCAATGGCTGACCTTCATGGTTCATGTCTAGCCGCATTCTGAAGAAGTTCTGCCATTTGTTGCATTGTCACTGGCTGACTCTGATTCTCTGGTCCAGCCACTGAATCTCCTATATCTCCCCCAGCTACACTAGCAGGACTATCAATACTCAATGGTTCCATATCTTTCGTCTTTTACCTTATACAAGACAGGAGAGGAATTCTGCAGGTTAGAGTCACATCTTCCTGTTTTTCTTTTCTACAATGCATGCATATTCAAAACATTTTTCATATACAAAACATTTGTCGCTCAGGTCTAGGAACGCCTAAACCATTGCTCTAATACCAAAAATTGTAACACCCTCTGACCCAATTCGCTCGGACCGAATTAGGGAACGATACACTGTATTGAAAACTTTACTTTACTGTATAAAAATCATGTCCTTAAAATTAAAAGATAAACATTAAATAATGGTCCAAAATTATTTTCTGAAAATCTGATCAGAGTATCCTCCGTTTTTCTGATTTACCAAAACCTGTTTTACAAATACCGTTTATACAAAATATAATATTTAAGTAATACCCATTCAAAAGTAACAGAATCCATTTTACCGACAAACATAATTATTACAGAAAATATATAAAACCAACATAATCCTTACAAATATTTACAAAACATTTCCGGTAGATGCATGTACTTAAAACATAACTATTGTACACAAAATGTCTACACAAATGTATAGGAACGATGTGACTCTGGCTCGGATCCTGCAGACTCTACTCTTTTCTGTCTTTGCCTTCTTTGGAACCTTTGTTACCTACGTGTGAGAAAACTCAACACGCTAAGCATATAGCTTAGTGGGTATACATAAAACTATATTTACGCTTACACTATAATATCATTTAAATTAAAACATCAAAAATATACTGACAAATAATAATCAATATGGGGCTCAATTTAAATCAAATACAAGTCAAAGCATATATTCACATTAAAAACAAGTCAAGTCAAATATTCGTAAATCACTTCCCAATATAAAACACGTTTCAAATCAAATAACATTTCTAGTTTCAAAGAACATTTCTATATTCATATGGGCTGCTGATCTATATAACATAAGTTTGTGGACTGAATTACGGGTGATTCGGCTTCGAATACTAAACTGAACATCAGATCAGAGTTGGACACCAACAGAGTACCCGTTGCATGTCCCATATCAGATTACAATATTTTTGTGATACATAATCACAGCATTTCGACAGAGTACTGTTCAGAGAACCCAATTGACATGTCAATTTCCTATATCCATATCTATGTTTACATATATCATAGCCAAATCACTTTTCGAAAACAATACAATTTATTCCGTTCAGAATTATCGAATTAAATCCAAATCATATCCATATCTATAAACATATTTCCAGAATTCGAATCGCATCAATATTCATTTAAAAGCAAAATACAAAATCATTTCTGAATATATTTCTGAATCTGAAAATCGCATCAAATCCATTTAAAAACCACATGCAAATATGACTGATAAATTCATAGAAAATCCAAATGCCCCGAAATCGCTTTTCGATACAAATCGCAAAACAATATATACCAAATCACTTTTAACCATATTCTCCGTAATAATACTATAATCAAATCATATTGAAAATCAATTCAGAATATTTTTTGTAAACAATATTACGGATCCAAATTATATTTCAAATAAACATAATCCAAATCATCTCAAAATCAATTTCAAACAACAAATCATAAACAATATAACTCAAATAAACTAAAAACAATATAATATAACTATTCGGAAATATTTTGAAAAATCTGAAAATTTAAAAACGAAAGTCACCAAACCTTAATACCCTTTTCCTATTCTTTTCCTTCTTCTCCTTCTCTTTTCTTCTTCTTCTTCTACTTCCTTTCCTTCTCTCTCGGCCTTGCTTCTCCCTTCTTCCTTCTTTTCTTCTTTTCTTTCTTTCTCATGCCAACCTTTCTGGTTTGAAATGTTTCTAGTTTGTTTTTTTTGCAAGTTTGTTTTGATTATATACTTCTTGTTTGACTTACTTTGTTTTTTGTGTGAGTGGAGGATCCACACACACACACATATATATATATCTTAATTGCAACATGTCCCTTTAACATTCCGAAATCCTAAAATGGAAACTAATTTACAATTAATCACATTCCATCTCGATAATTATTCCAAAAATATTCCACATTTATTCAATTACCAAATTGACTTCACCAATATTCAATTGGACCCATTATCATCCAAATGCACCATGAAAATAATATCTCTAATGAGATTTAACTCGGTTAAAATCACTATTCGTTTTTCAACCATATACCGAATATATATATATATATATATATATACTTACCACCAATATAAATTAAATACTTGACTGTTGCATGCTTAATAATAATTAATAATAATACTTCTCATAATTATAGAAAAATTTGGGGCGTTACAGTCCATCATCTTAAAGATGGAAGGTTGAAATTTTTTTAATTTTTTTATTTAATAAAATAAAATTAAAAAAGGATAAAAGATGAAAATACCCCTGTACTTGTTAAGTTTGACTAAAGTCAACTAACGACAGGGAAGGTCGTTGTCAATAAACAATAAAATTGACTCCGCTTGTAGTTGGCAACACCTCAGGAGAGAGGTCGGTATAATTAGCTCTAAATTTTATGTAATTTATAGTGTTAATTTTTTTATTGACACATGTTAAATTCTAATTGGATGTACAACTTAATGTTAATTTAATAAATTTTAAAAAATAAATGGTAAAATTGTATTTTTCACTTAATCATTTTAAGTTAAAGGTAAAATGGCTAATATGTATATTTTGATATGTTTGATTGTCAAAATTTGGTCACAATGACTAAAATAATAGATTTTTAAAAAGTTATGAATTATAATAGATAAAAAAAAATATCGGTGAAAAAGTAATAATTTGATAAAATATATGATCTAAAATAAATTTTATTCTTTAAAAAAATATATATAAAAAAGGAAAAAAAAATGCAAGTAGAAAATCTGCGATAATAAAAGAAAATAAAGTTAGAAGCAGAAAACCTTAAACCCTAGTAGCTCTCTCTCTCTCTCTCTCTCTCTCTCTCTCTCTCTGTCTCTGGTGTTGTCAGATGCAGCCAAGTGAAAGTATGCAACCCCTCTTCAATTCCTTTTCTCATCAAATCCAATCTAATGCCTCCGCTGCTCCAGTCCCTCAACAGGTATTATCTTTTATATTCACCTTATAAATGAATGATTGTATTTACATCTGATTTTGAGAGTTTTGTTTTGTTTATTTATCAGCAGGTTTTAACATCAAATATGTTACAATTGCAACCTCAAACTCCATATCATTTGGGCAATATGGCGCCGTCATTTATACCTCAATCTAATCCTCTTGGTTTCTCACAAAATAATCTTGGTGGGGTACTAGGAGGACATAATATGTTTCCAGTGAATGGGCAACTCTGCAATTTGCCAAGTCAATCACAGATGTTTCCACTTCCTCCACAGACTTTGATAAATCCCCAATTGTGTTTACCCTTTTTTGGGAATCCACAGTTTGGTCTTGGACAGCCCCCATTTTTTCAGTCTACTCAGCAACTACAAGGGAATTTCTCTATGCCTCTCAATTCTTCTTCTTATCAACAACAACAACATCAACATCCACATCAAACTCAGAACCCTCGCTGGTCACGCTCACAGGTACCCATTTGCTCTTTTTTCTGGTTAAGTCACAAAAGGCATGTCATTTTGTTGATTTATGTCCTCTCTAATTGTTGTTGCAGGGGGATTCTGTCAAATACAATCAGGGTAATATCTCAAATACTAATTTGAAAAATGTTTCAGGAAAAAACTTCACAAGAAATCCGAAAAGAGGGTGTGTGAATTTACCTTTTCTTAATGGTTTATAAGTACTGCCTTTTAAAGTATTTTGACTAGTGATTTGTAATTGACAATAACAATGTAAAATTTGTTGCAGGTTTCAGAAATCTCAGTTTCATCATGTCAATAGTGTACAGAGAAAATCCGGGAATCAACACAACACAAAAGGTTTGTGGTAACATTTCTAATCACAAAAAATATAAAGTAACTTTGTAAAGTGTGTTACGCAGGATATAGCACAATAACATATCCTCTGCCAAGTGTTAAAAAACAGTTTGTTTGTCAAAGATAATATTTAGTAATAAGAGTAGAGTGCGTGACATGATAAATGTCTGTTTCAAATGGTCTGTCTCACCTAGTAAGCAAGTCTGCAGAGGCCCCCTTTAATGGTGCATGTGATGTGGATGAGATTTGGAAACAAACTGGAATATGTATGTGTTAGAGTTGTTCTTGAGAATTTGGTTCCGAAAAATGTGTGGTAACATTACCATTATATTCTTGTGATGTTGGTTCATCAGAATTGGAAGGTGGTTGTAGCTAGTTAGATTTTGTTCTGAGCTCTAGTGTATGTTGGGGCTTCCTCTTGTTTTAGGTATTTCAGCAACTCCTTTTGTACATTTTGGGCTATTTTCTTTGTTGATCTTAGAGTTGGACAGTTTTGTTTTCTCATGAGATTTCTGGTCTTCCCATTTATTCTCCTTTGTAAAGCTTTCTCTTAATACAAAGTTTTGTTTCCGATTAAAAACATTACTGCCATATTCATATGATTATGTAAAGCAGTTTAATGCCTTGCAATACTTTAATATCCCATCTTTTGATTGGAGATTACAGAGTGTTGAGCTTTCCTAATTGACGAGGTGTTGGAGTAGGAAACAATTCTTGCTGTGGTGTATTTTTGGCTGAGCATAGTAAAGTGGTGTCTCTGTGGTTAGGGATATGCTTTCATAATTCAAAACAATGCTTTTGTAAAAATCTCTTGTTGCTATCGATTTAGTAATTCTTTTTTGCTCTTGCATGGAACTTAATAATTTATGTAGCTAAGCTTTTTAGTTTTAGGTGTTTTTTGTTTACTCTTCATATTACAAGGGTTGTGCCTCATTTGTTTTTGGTGTTTATTAACTCACTTGATTTACCTATTTTTTGAAAATCAAACTGTTCATTGAACTAGAAAAGGAAATGACTGGTCAAGAGGTTCAACAAATTTTGATCGGAAGAATTAATCGTGTTTATTCAATCTTTTCTGGTATCGCTCACATGCTCATAAATGTGGCTATTGAGACATCTATCAGCTTGTAGATATATGCCCACATGTTATGAGAAATGTAATATCAAGCAAAGCTCTTCAACTTGTCTGCATTTTAGAAAGTACAAAAAGTGTATAAAAATAATAATATATGATGTTTCAGTGGCTGGGTCTAGAGGACAGGGGGGCAAACCTTAAACAAGCTTTTGATTCCTTTTGGCTATGTATTTGATTGTACTTATGGGTTTTCTCGTTTTAACAGGATATGGCAATGAAAGAGCAGCGAAATTTGACCAGGCTAATCATATGAACCCACCTAAGGAAAAGAAAAGGTAATAACATATTGGTACTTGATAAGGAGAAAACTCTCATTGTATTGACCTCTTATTGTGGCAAATAAACTGCAGTACAAGTTAGTTTGCACGAGAAGTGTATAAGTGTGGCTGTAGGATTTACTTTTAGCCAACTCTGGATACGATTGCCCCTTCACTTAAGATTGATAGATCATGCTAATTTAATTTAGACATTTTAAGTTCTAAATTCGAAAGAAGTTTTTCAACAATAGTTTTGGTTGAACCAACAATTTAGCTAGCAAGTTCTTTTACACGGAACAATGATGAATTAAATTCTAGGGATTAGCTGCATTTCCAAAAAGCTGTTTCTTTCAGTTTACATGGGATTTTAAAGCTCATAGTTATTTGCTATTTTTACGAATTATGCTGTTTATATAATTTTGTTCCTTTCAAACGCTATAATATTGGTGAACGCAACCCATGGGATGATCAAATATCACTTGTTATAAGCAATGTTTTGAAATTTGGATGAGGCGGCAGCCTTGCGGCCAAGAGCACCTTAAATCGGCGGCCTCTCCCATCTTTTTGCACGGTTCTGCCTCAATACCATTAGGTGGATTGAGGCGGGTCGAAAGAAAAAACCTGCTGCCTCGTACATTTTCGTCGTCTAGAAAGAAAAGAGAGAGAGTGCAGTCAATAGTTTGAGAGAGTAAGACTATTGCGAGAGAGAGGATGAGAAAGGTAGTTTATAAATAGAAAAGAGAAAACCCTAATGTGATTGTGGAATTTACTAAGATGCCCTTGAATGTGCCTTTAAAAATTATGTACATGAGATGAGATGACCCAATGTGAAGCCACTTTATAATTTAACTGGCCCAGTGAGATGACCCAATGTGATTGTGGAATCTTTATGTTAGTAATGTTGATTGTGATTATTTATTAAATGGTATGGATAATTTTCTATTTTAGTTTTTTTTTTTTTTTTTTAATTTTTTAATTTTTTTGCATTATTTATCATTTTTGAATTGAGGTGACTGCCTCGCCTTGCGAGGACATAACCGCTTCGCACTTCCTCGCATATTTTAAAACATTGGATATAAGTAATGAAATCTGAAATCAAATGGCAAAATGATCAGGGAAATACAGGGCTCAATAATCATCCTTTAGTATCAAGTATGTATGAAACCACTTCATCTATGAAAATTTGACTGTGACCATGTTAGTTGAAGACAATCCCATGCAACTTTAATGCCAAGAATTTGAGAATAAGGACAAGTTTTATCTGTTTATATCCAAAACTGTACTCCCTATATAGATTTAGTGTTGCTCCTTTGAGAAATCACAAGTTCCTTTATTTATCACCGGCTTTATTTTCTTTTTGCGTTTTAATTCAGGAAATACTATTATTCTCTTTGCATTTTCTTTTAAAGGAAAAAAAAAGGGAGGGAGGGAGTTAAACAGGCTTTACAGTAATTGTGATAAATGTAGATGTCGGAATCTTCAATTTTGTAACAGAATGGAGTTTGATTGACAGAAATTAAGTGAGTGTAGATGCCAGAATGATCAATTTTGTTGTAGAATGGATCTAGCCTGGGAGTTAATTGGTAACATGGTTTTAAAGATAAACCATTTCTTTATATTTACAACCATCGTGCTACAACCTTTATTAAAGTCCATGGTTGTGAATTGCCTTGTTTTTTTCATCTGCTACGAACACTTTATGTAAATTTCTATGGTTTCTTTTTAGCGTACATGTGATATAAAAGAATTAAAAAGCAAATTTCAGATGGGTAGATTATGTGGCATGTATTTGTTTTTTCTTTGTAACAATGTCAAACATATTGATGGAATATATATTGTTTACAAGAAAATGAAATACAATGTGTCAAGATTTTGAGGATCCAATACTGAAAGCTTGAATGAGTCCTATGATTGAGTGCCAAGAAAATGAAATACAATGTGTCAAGATTTTGAGGATCCAATACTGAAAGCTTGAATGAGTCCTATGATTGAGTGCCAATTCATAGGTGAAGTTACATTGTGCCCAAGCCAAGGGAAAAGGGAAATCACAAATTGAATAATTTTATTTTGCCATAAATCTTTTGAAATGGACTATGTTTCATACTTCCATTGCCTTGAGAGCCCAAGAATGCAGATTGTGTATGTCGTTATTTTCTTCATTTGCTATCAATAGTATTCTGCTTCTAATATATGTTTTGATAAGACTGCTTCTAATATTCTGATTTCTTCTACTGTGTTTTGCCTGGTTGTGTTTCTCATTCTTAATTTTGGAAGATCTCTTGCTTTGATCTATACGGATCTAGAAATCCAACAGTGGCGTGAAGAACGTAGGAAAAACTACCCTTCAAAAGCTATTATAGAGAAGGTGAATTTAATTGCTATACCTCTCTCCTTATATCTTATTGAGATAGGAATTTAGATAATTGACTTCACCACCTGCAGAAGCTGGCTGAAAAAACCTCAAGTTCCAAGGTCATTGATAGAGAGGCCAAAATGAGACGTGAGGTACATTTTTCATTTCTTATGTCCTTAGTATGTAATTTTTTTGCATAAATAATGAGGTTACCTGATCTACCCTCACGACAATGAGGTCACATGATCAGCAAGTTGGTGAAGTGCTTCCCCCTTATAGCAGATCATAATTTCCAGAAAGAGATGTTGACAGAGAAAACTAATTTCTTTTGTGTAGCATGTAATAGAGTATTTCAAAAATCAATAGCGTGCTATACGTATGTGGACTGCTCTGTCCATGCTTGGATTGTTCTGTTGTACTTACAGTACAGAACCATTTCTTGGAGCTCGTTGTCTCTCAGTGTTATTTACTTATTTTTCTCTTCCTATTCAGTCAGCAAATTGTTTGTTACTTTGGTTATGTAAATCTCTAATATGTAAACTTGAGAATATAAAGCGGGACATTTTAACTCATCATCATGTAATGGGATGGATAGTGTCAATGTATTTGAAGGAGAATTGGTAAGGCAAGTTTATTTCCAGTTTTGAAGGTTACACTAGGTGATTCAAGTATTAGAGTGCCCATTTATAGAAAAGGTCCATTATTTTTGGTATTTAAAGTTGTTTGTACTAGAGTTGTCACAGAAAAAGAAATGGTTAACTGCACTCAGATTTCTAAGTAATACTCGTTACCATTGTAAGTCAACATTTCACCTGGAGGGACTGAAACAGTTTCTGAGAGATGTATAATAAGTATGAATGAATTGCTGAATGTGCTTTTACTGTTATGAACTCTTGTCATAAAATGGAAATCTTTTATTACTAAAGAATTTGACTTATTTGGCGTCTTCTTATTGTTCAATATCCTAAATGACCTTTCGTGGTATATACGTTGTCTTTTCTCCCTTTCTTCCCCTTTTCATCTCTTCTTCTTTTCCTGAAATTTCATTGCACATTAACGTATTGGACTTTTGTTTTCAGCAACTTAAGGAGATATTAGCAAAGCAGGCCGAGTTGGGAGTTGAAGTTGCAGAAATACCATCGCACTATCTTTCAGACTCTGAAAAACAACCTTATGGAAGGGAGGAGAATACAAGGCCGTTGACTAAGAGGGGGAGATTCCAAAACAAGCATGATAAAAGAGGGAGATACAATAGAAAAGACGCGGATAATAAGAAACAAAAATTATTAGAAAAGGATTCTTTGAAAACCACTTCTTCCTACAAGAGGAAGCCAACACTTTTGCAGAAGCTCCTGAGTACAGATATAAGGAGAGATAAAAGCCGTTTGTTACAGGCTTTTAGGTTCATGGTGATGAATACATTTTTCAAAGATTTGCCGGAGAAGCCTTTAAAATTTCCTTTGGTCATAGTGAAAGAAAATGGGTTTTCAGAGGAGGTGGTTGAAGAGAAAGCCTTGTTTGTGGGCAAAGACGACGTTTCCGAAGGAAGCAGCAGAAAGATGGCTGGAAATTGTGATTATGTTGATAATGACAATTTTGAAATGCAGAATCAGAATATAAAAGGTGTTGATGATGATCACAATGTTGGCGAGAACAATGGTGGTGACGAGGATGATGATAGTGATGTGAAAGGTAGTATTTATGAGGAAAATGTGAGGACTGAGGAAGAAGAGGGAGAGATCATTGACTAGCTTCTGCTACTCTTTTGTTTTCTTTCTGTTAAGAGTCCCTCTCTTCCTTGGTTGAATGTATCATATGTTTGAACATTCTTATATGATTTTAACCTTTCCTATTTGAAGCCTCTCAATGGGTTATTTCATTATCGTTCTACAAATACGTTTTCAGTTTTTCAAAATGAAAAAGAGTGTAAATTCCCATCATTAGTCATAGTTTTTTAAATAAAAATGAGTTTTTCATTTTTATTGAATAAAACATGGAAATACTAAGTTGATATATTTCACTATTTTGCATTTTTACATTTTTTATTATAACTTCTAAATATTAATGTTATATTATTATAAGTTAGCCATATAAATTCAAAATTTTAACTTGAAGGGGAAAATTTTACAAAGTCAACGTTTTTTTTTTTAAAATTTGTCGCATTTTTAGGTGTCTTTGCCACTATCTCTAGTTTTTTTTTCTTTTAAAATATCATTTTGGTCATTTATTAATCAAAATTAATAGAGTTAACATAAAAAATTGCATTCCTAAAAAGATGTACCACATCTCTAAAGTTTTGGAATTGAGTAATGGCTAAATTGTTCACTTTTTATTAGGAAATCAGTAAATACATCCCTTCTTAAATTTTTTAAAAATAATAAATTAATTAAAAATTTAGAAAATAATAAAAAAGAATGAAAGAATCAAGGTATAACAATAAAATAGAAAATAGAAATATAATACAATAAAATATATAAGTTAATTAAAAATACTTTAAAGAATTCATTAGTAAAAGAAGAAAAACAATTTGGTAAAAAAATGTAAATAAAAGAAGACAAAAAACTAGAAAGTGTAGCAGAGGAGGCGTGAAGTAGAGGATGCATCAATTTTTTAATTTTTTAATAAGGACGCGTTCACAAATTAAGAACAAAAATGAAAGGGAATTTCATTGGAAATGAACCAGAGGAGGTGAGAGGTGGGAATTGATAGAATGTAATTATAGGAGCTACAGTTCAGGCAATCAGTTACTTTCCCTATACTGTTTAGTCTCACTTTGATTTAGTTTCCTTTTACTCTGAACAATAGAATAGGAAATATTTTTGTATCTTTGTATAAAGCAAACACTCTGATACGTAGAGATGGGCAAAATTCGGTTTGCTTCGGTGTTATCCATAACCGAATCAAACTATTTTTTTTTTTTTTTATTAATTAGATCAACCAAACCTGGTAGGTTTTATATGAATAAACGAAAATAATCAAACCGTAAAAGTACGGTTCGGTTTGGTTTGGTTATTTCGGTTTGGGCTTTAATGAGCCTAAGTGGTGTGTATGAGCTTAAGTAGGCCTTTTGGGCCAGAAATAATTTTTTTTTGTTTTTTATTCAATTGTTTATATATTTTTAAAATATTAGATTCATATACATTAATTTTAGACTAATATGAAATTTGGGCCTCCTTTGAGTTATATTATAATTTGATACTTTTTTTTTTTGTATAATTGATACTGTTGTTTTTTTCTTTTCCATGAAATCTGTTGCCATCTCATTATATTGGAAAACATACAATCATCTTTCAATAATCATTAATTAATCTTCTATACTTGTCAACAATCCATAATAAAACATACAATCAGACATTTAAATTATAAGAGATTTAAACTGTCCACCAATAAAACATTCTATAACAAAACCGTCCACCAGAATAAAATAGTGTATGTCATACAATCCATAATTAAATCGTACCATAATAAAACATTCTGAATTACATAAAAAAAGACAAAAATATAAAAGTGCTTAAAAGTTAAAACATCTTCATTGTGCGTCTTGGAATTTTTTCAAAATAAAAAACAATACTAAACTCAATAGAATATAAACAATGTTATACTTTTAACAATTTAATTATAGAAAACAATACCAACTTAAAAATTTTTACCTTTTAGAAGACCCGAACCGAAGTACTTATTCAATCTACATCAATTGATGGTCCACTTATTAATGATGTACTTGTAAAATCTACAATTAAGATGCAATAATATTAAATGGACATTGTATCAACAAAAAGCAATTAAAATATAAACAAAACTAAATAATTGTCAAACTTACCGTTTTGAACGGCTTCATACAACTCTTCATTCTGAACACAATTATCCTCTTTCTGAGCATGCTTTCTAAAATTAATAGTTCGGGTTCCGAAATAGGATAAGTCGCTTACAACCAATTTTGAGAACATACCAACCCTTCCATCATTTTAGGAGTCAATGAACTCCTAAACGGATCAAGAATACGCCCACTAGTGCTGAAAGTTGACTCAGAAACCACAGTTGAAACTTGCATTGTAAACACATTTTTTGTAATGCACAACAAAATTGGATATTTAGGTACAAGTATTTTTCCACCAACGTAAAATATCAAATTTGTTATTTACTAGCTCACATTTCTCCAATAAGTACAACTCCAACTCACTCTTATCTACAGCCACATACGATTCTTGTTGGTGGATTTCCCACAATTTTGCTTCCCTCACTTTGTACTTGTCTACTTGAATAGATTGTTCAGACGCGGTACATTTACCAACACCACCACAAGATAATACATCATGACTTGCATCCACATTGGAGTTAGATGATCTGTAAAATATATAGAGCTCTTCCAATAATTCTCTAACGCGTGTAGTCATGGAACGCCTCATTCTCTGCACCATAAAAGTACTGAAAGAGAAATGAAACATAACCTAATTTGTGCATCAGATCAAGTAGACATGTTGTTATGAATAAGTTATTGGTTTTGTCCAAACTCTCCCAATACTTGTCAAACTTTTGTTGGATGCTAGTAGCCATTGCAATCACAAGTTGGTTATTATTAACACTCAAAGACCGCAATTGATTTAAAATTGTAGACCAACCCACTGTTACGATTATGCTCGATAGCAAGAGTGTAATAGTGTATATGATAATATTTCTCATATTAATAAAGTGATTTCTATTTTAACAAATCTTATAGTATTATAGTAATTGTCAAAAGTAAATAATCATAAGGTCAAGTGACTGAGAAATAAAAGAATTGTTCGTACATCTGAATATGTATAAGGTAGACACAATTCTTTAGTTAGTCTCGAACAACATTCACAACTTAAGATAAAGGTTGGGCGCCTTTACCTTGTTAAAGTTGTAGATTCTTTTGTTAGCATTTGAGCAGGATCAAATGTGATATGATGAGTCTAAAATCATCGAAGTGCAGTGTCTTTGGACCAAAGAATCTAGTTCACCAGGTGCATTGAATAGGATCAATAAAGAAAACTTTATCCACAATCATCGTCAGTGGACAAAAGTATTCAACTGAGACAATCAGAGAGTCTATCTTATTCCTGAGATAAATGATGGATTTATGGTTGTAAGCGTTATTATTTGAGCTGTCAATGAGTACGATTATATCGCATAGTCTATCCTCGATAGTTTGGTGGTATTCACTTGTATATCGATAGAGGAGTTCATTTATAGATATGAACATCGTGACTACATTTAGCAAATGTTAGTTGAATATCATCATATGGATGTTTAGAGGTATTGGATATTTAAATCTCAACGTTGGATTTTCAATAGTGACTATTGAAACATGGCTTATAGACAAGTTAAAATATCAAAGTTCAAAATGTGGTCATATGAGTCAATATGGTAACTTGGAGAGCTATAGGCGATCTATAAGCTCTTAGCGATTACTGGTATTTTTGACGATGATACACTATCTCCAATTAGGTTGTCTAGGGTACAAATGAGTACGCTAACTTATTCTATCTTTATGTAACGAGTTCAATTTTAGTTCTTTAGTGGAATAAACTAAAATTAATAGATCAGACCTAAGTGAATCATTTCTTGATTGTGATTAGGTTGTGTCTATTGAAGTTTAAATTTAGACAGCTCGCTAAGATCCCCAATCCACTGGATCACTTGTTATATTCTACCAGATCATTTATTTGGTCCATCTTGGAATTATTTTTGGAATTTTTCTAAAAGGTTTGAGAGGTGTGGTCTTGTGTTCGATCAAGACATGCGGTAACTCGTTAAACTACCTTAGATGGGCGGCCACTGGTGTGTGATCCCTTAGGCGGCTCTATTGGAATGTTTTAAGCATTCTATAAATATATTAAGAATATAATTTGCACATTTAATATAAATGGGCTGTTGAAATTATATTAATATATTTATTAAGGCATGTGAACTTCTTTCTTTTTGTAAGAATAGGTCTAGTTTACATGTGGACTTGTTGTGATAGTCCAATGGGATTAATAAAATGGAAAAATAAAGTCTAGCCCATGGTTGATAGGCTGGGCGGCATTAGCTAATTATTTTGTTTTATTTTATTATTTAATTAAATAGAAAATAATTAATTATTTAATTAAAAGTCAAAACACCTTTCTACTAGTAATTGGATTCTTAGTTTTATACTATTAGTGATAGTATGATAAGTATCAAAGACCTTATTTGATAAGGTGATAAATAATAGGAGTTATTTATCAAATAAATAATAGGAAGGTATTTGATAATTATCAAAACTCTAAAGTTGACTTTTTTTAAGTCACTTTTAGGAAGTTTCGATAAAGTCACTAATTCTCATTATCCATTAATAATTATTGGATAATACATTTTAGTTGGGATAAGGTTGAACTCTTGGATTGATAGGTTTTTGGTGAAACACAAATCCTCCCACCAAAGGGAGAATTCGGCCACCATAAGAAAGCCAAGCAAAAGAGTTCGGTCACTTGATGATTAAGTGAGTTTTTGTGAGCTTTTGGAAGCCAAGAAAAAACCGTCCACTCTAGCAAAAAATGTGAGAATTCGCCCGAGAGAAAAGAGAGCAAAAACATCTAGGTTCGATAGTGCACTACTAGCTTTTACACCAAAAGGCTTTAAGTACATAATCGAATTAGGATCACACGAGTTTCAATCTAGAGATTGTGAATTTAAAAGTGATCGTACGTTCTTCGTTTTTTTAGGAGAGTTTTGAGTGACAAATGAAAAAGAAAAGTTTTGTATTTATCATCCTCAGGTACACAATTCAAAGAAAGGGAGCCTACACTCCAAGGTGATCCACGTTCGTGATTGGATTGGAAGATTTTGCGGTTCCATCTCGACGCAACATCAATCTTCACAGTTCAAAAGGTGCGATACCTTTTATTATATATATTTAATTAATTAAGGGTTAAGGTCCGCTCTATTTAAGGAAAATTTTTGAAACATACCAATCCCACCTTTTATGCTTTCGCCGCGTGTTTTTTCTTACAAGTGGTATTAGAGTCAGGTTGTACCCTTGATTAATTAAACGTATATATGTGAATCATTTTTCTTTCTATTATGTTTGGATATATGCATGTTTTAGAAAGAGATGGCACACTAGGTATTCACACACACACACACACACACACATATATATATATACACATTGGAATGTATGGAAGTTGCTCAATTTTGGTCCTAGATTTTCAATGTATTTTTGTTTGGAAGTTGTAACAAGAAGGGTGGTCTATTATCACCATAATTTTTTTCTTGCTAGTTGCTAAGTTTTTTTTTTTTTTTTATAAAAACTGTTGTAATTCCTTGGTTGTGTGCGCGCACAGCCAAGGAAAGCTGGGCGCTCGGCGCGCCTTAGGGGCAGCCTCCTGCACCTCTTGCGAGGCCGCGAGCGCGCGGGTTCCGAAGGGCTGTGCGCACGCGCATGGCCGCAACGCCTTGTCGCGATCTTGGATGGACAGCCGCAAGAAGACTTGTTAGACAAGTTTGGGTTAGGGTTTAAGGTTATCCAAACAATGTAATTTACTTGCTTTTCTAGGATGGGCCAAAATTGTGGCTATTTATTTTTTGCATAAATATTACAATGTTTATTCATTATTTGATAACATGTCATGTAGAATAGGAGTGCCACTCATATATCTCTTTTGGTATAAACATGCATTGAATGATTTAGCTATCTAAATTGGCATCTAGATAACTTGGTAATCATTCTTTGGAATTCCATCACACGCCTTAAACAATTGAGTGGGAGAAGGTGTTTAGAACACCTATGGCCTCCAGGGTTAGTTGAGCTTTATGTTTTGTATGATAACCCCCTAAGGGGTATCCATAAATAGAATTTAGCAAGATACTTCCTTTCAAGGATAGACTAGACAATTGACTCAAACGATATCTACTCTCAAAGGAGGGATTTTTCGTTCGGGAATATATTGAAGGTCAAAACCTAGGTGACACACTCAATGCGATTCTATTAATACCCTCCCAAGAGTTCTTGTCAATAATAATCGCAAGGCTAAAATTGAAAACGCTGGTTGTTATGTTAACAATTAGGTGGGACCTAGTCCAACTAATAAATGTTGTGAACTCCCAAAGGAGGCGTGGCGTTTATGGGTGTTGGATCACCGTTGAATTTTACGATTGAATTATTAATAGTTAATTCAAGATAAATATTCGAAAGTGCTTAATGATAGTTTACTCAATATAAGTTTTTGTTAAATAAAGAAATCATGACCCCATTCATAATCAACTCCTTAAAAATAATACTTTGACTGGAGATAACTATGTTACATGGAAAAGGAAAATTGGGCTGTTGTTACAAGCTGAAAAACATAGATTTGTTCTGTCAACTCCTAAACCACCTGCTCTTACTGATGAATCCACTGAGGAGCAAAGAAGCGAGTATGAGCAGTGGGAAGACCTCAGATGAGATGGCCAAATGTTATAGTATGGCCACCATGTCCGATGTGTTGCACTAGCAACATGAAGGAATGAGGACTGCCATTGAGATAATGCTGTCTCTGGAGGATATGTTTGCTATGAGATCCAGGACGACTAAGAGAGAGGCAATGACTACTTTTATGAATCTTAGGATGAAACCTGGATAGGCTGTGAAAGATCATATGATGAAAGTCATAGCACATCTCAACATTGTTGAACTTAATGGTGCTGAGATAGATGGTGAAACGAAAGGAAAACACCTTGAACAATAAGGAAAACACCTTGCAGGGCATAATGCAAGATGTTCAAAGCGCTGAGAAGATCCTTGTCAAAAGCAAGGGTCAAGAGATTCATATGGTTGGTAAAGTTGCTACTGTGAAGACCCGTAAAAGGTCAAGAAGTCACAGAAGAAAAAGTAACTTGGACCTACTAAGAAGGAGACCAAGAAAGTAACCAAGATCAAAGGAAAATGCTTCCTTTGTGGTGAAAAGGGACATTGAAAAAGAAATTACCCAAAATCCCAGAAAAAGAAGGAAGAAGGTAATTTTTATTATCTAGAAACATATTTTCTGGTGGATTCCACAGATTCTTGGATCTTAGACTCTGGAGCCACTAATCATGTTTGTTATTCCTTACAGGGGTTTCAGCAAAGGAAAAGATTGAATAAAGATGAATTCAACTTGCGATTAGGCAACAGAGCGTTGGTATCCGCCAATGTAGTGGGAGATATTAGAATTAGTTTAGATTCTAGTAGGTATTTGGATTTGATAGACGTTTATTATGTACCTCATTTCAAGAGGAATTTAATTTCATTTTCTTGTTTAAATAAATCTGGTTATTCGGTTACTTTTAATAAAGGTTTTATTATTAGTAAGAATAACAAGTTTATTTACAAAGGTACATTGGAAAATGGCTTGTTCCATTTACATAAAAACATCTCTCATATATTGGATACTGAATCAACTGAATCTAATCATAAAAAAGTAAAACTATCAAAAGATGAAACCTACCTATGTCATTTATGCCTAGGTCATATTAATCTTGATAGGATTAAAAGATTGGTAAGTGACGGACCTTTGAGTGACTTAAAGGTCGATGATTTACCAACTTGTGAATCTTGTCTAGAAGGAAAAATGACCAAGAGGCCTTTCACTGCCAAAGGTACATGAGCCACTGAATGTTTAGGAATGATACACACTAATGTATGTGGTCCTATGAGCATTCAAGCTAGAGGTGGATATGAGTACTTCATCACTTTCACGGATGATTACTCGAGATTTGACTATGTGTATCTCATGAGACATAAGTTTGATGCTTTTGACATGTCCAAAGCATTTAAAGTTGAAGTAGAGAATCAGCTTGAGAAACACATAAAAATCTTAAGATCTGATCGTAGTGGAGAATATCTATCAGGAGAGTTTCAGCAATATTTTACTGATAGTGGAATAATTTCTCAATTTTCTGCACCAGGAACGCCTCAATAGAATGGGGTGGCAGAAAGGAGAAATAGGACTCTTTTAGATATGGTTAGATCGATGTTAAGTTATTCAACGCTCCCTAATTCTTTTTGGGGATATGCTCTACAAACTGCAATGTACATTCTAAACGATGTACCATCTAAGTCAGTTCCTAAAACACCACATGAGTTGTGGACTGGGCGAAAGCCTAGTTTACAACACTTAATGATATTTGGATGTCCTGCACACGTGTTGAATGGTAAGACAGAAAAGATGGAGTATCCAAAAGGAACGAAAGGATATTACTTCTATTGTCCTACAGATCTTAAGGTATTCATTTCGACGAACGCTAAATTTTTGGAAAAGGACTACATGAATAATTTCGTACCTAAAAGTAGAATTGTCCTGAATGAGCTTTCAGGAGAATACAATTCCACATAAGGTTTCAAGACCAAGCCCAATTGTAAATTCCGAACCATTTCCATATCAACAACCTACCATTCCTCGTCGCAGTGGGAGGGTTATTAGACAATCTGATAGATACATCGGTCTAGGAGAATCTGTTGAGAATCTCCCGGACGACAATGATCCCTACACGCACAAGGAAGCTATGGAGGATGTTGATTATCGTCAATGGCAAAAAGCAATGCAATTCGAGATTGAATCTATGTTCACAAACAAAGTCTGGACTCTTGTAGACTTGCCGAAAGGGATAAAACCCATAGGGTGCAAGTGGGTATATAAGAGGAAAAGAGGTATGAATGGTAAGGTGGAAACCTTTAAAGCTAGATTGGTAGCTAAAGGTTATACACAGAAAGAAGGTATCGATTACGAAGAAACCTTTTCTCTTATAGCCATGCTTAAATCCATTAGAATACTCTTATCTATTGCAGACGTCAAGACAGCTTTCCTTAACAGAAGTCTTGATGAAAGCATCTATATGATGCAACTAGAAGGATTCGTTGAAAAAAGGCCAAGAACAAAGGGTATGCAAGTTGCAACGGTCCATTTATGGATTAAAGCAAGCATCCAGATTCTGGAACATAAGGTTCGATCATGCTATAAAAGGTTTTGGATTTATTCAGAACCTTGATGAACCTTGTGTATACAAGAGGATCAAAGGCGACAAGTTGGTTTTCCTAGTTCTTTATGTTGATGATATACTGCTCATCGGAAACGATATAGGTGTATTGATATCAGATAAAGAATGGTTAGCAAAACAATTTGATATGAAGGACTTAGAAGAAGCAAGTTATATTCTTGGTATCCAAGTTATTAGGGATAGAAAGAATAGAATGATTTTATTATCCCAAGCTTCATACATAGATAAAATCTTGTCTAGGTTTTCCATGCAGGATTCCAAGAAAGGTCTGTTACCTTTTAGGCATGGAATCAAGCTTTATAAGGAGCAAGCTCTTAAGAACGTGCATGAAGAGCAATTCATGAGTAGGATTTCATATGCCTCCACAGTTGGAAGTCTCATGTATGCAATGATCTGCACTAGACCAGATATCTGTTGTGCTATTGCCATATTTAGCAGGTTTAAATCGAAACCAGGCCCTGATCACTGGAAGGCAGTCAAGCATATTTTCAAGTATCTCAGGAGAACGAGAGATCATATGCTTGTATACTCTGGAGGGGATTTAATTCTTGTTGGGTATACAGATTTTGACTTTCATTCAGATTCTGACTCCAGGAGATCCACATCAGGATCTGTGTTTACCCAAGGAGGAGCAGTCATATGGAGGAGCATCAAGCAATCTTGTATTGTTGATTCCACCATGGAAGTTGAGTATGTTGCCGCATGCAAAGCTGCTAAAGAGGCCGTATGGCTCCGTCAATTCATGATTGACATGGAAGTGGTTCCCAGTGCGAATAGGCAGATCACCATCTATTGTGACAACAGTGGTGCAGTGGCTAATTCGAAAGAACCAAGAAGTCATAAGAGAGGAAGACACATTGAAAGAAAGTATCATCTATTAAGGGAGATTGCGCATAGGGGAGACGTGACAGTTGCCAAGATCGCGTCAGTTGAAAATCTAGTGGATCCCTTCACAAAGGCTCTGCCACAAAAGAGTTTTGATGGGCATATAGAGAAAATGGGAATAAGAGATATGACACACTTGCGCAAGTGGGAGATTGTTGGGATTATACTCAATAGCAAGAGTGTAATAGTGTAATTGACAATCTTTTCATATGAATAAAGTGATTTATGATATAACGAATATTATAGCAATTATATTAATTGTCAAAAGTAAATAATCATAAGGTCAAGAGATTATGAGAAACAAAAGAATTGTTCGTACATCTGGATATGTATGAGGTAGACACAATTCTTTAGTTAGTCTTGAATATGCATTCACAACTTAAGATATAAGGTTGGACGCCTTTATCTTGTTAAAGTTGTAGATTCTTTTGTTAGCATGTGAGTGGGATCAAATATGATATGATGAGTCTAAAATCATTGAAGTGTCTTTGGACAAAAGAATCTAGTGCACTGGGTACATTGAATAAGATCACTGTAGAAAACTTTATCCGCAACCGTCAGTGGATAAAAGTATTCAACTGAGACAACCGGAGAGTCTATCTGAATTCTGAGATAAATGATGGACTTATAGTTGCACGCATTATCATTTGAGCTGTCAATGAGTACGATTATACCGTATAGTCTATCTTCGATGGTTTGGTGGTATTCACGTGCATATCGATAGAGGACATCATTTATAGAAATGGACATCGTGACTGCATTTAGCAAATGTAAGTAGAATACTATCATATGGATGTTTTGAGGTAATGGATATTTAAATCTTTACGTAAAGTTTTCAATAGTGGTTATTAAAACATGACTTCTGGACAAGTCAAAAATATCCAAGTTTGAAAACATGGTCATATGAGTAAATATGGTAACTTTGAAGGCTATAGACGGTCTATGAGCTCTTGGCGATTACTGTTATTTTTCACGAGGATACATTTTCTCCATTTAGATTGTCTAGGGTACAAATTAGTATGCTAACTTATTATATCTTTATTTAAGAGTTCAATTTTAGTTCTTTAGTGGAATGAACTAAAATTAATGGATCGGACCTAAGTGAATCATTTGTTGATTATGATTAGGTTGTGTCTATTGGAACTTAAATTTAGATAGCCCGCAAAATCCCCAATCTACACGAACTTGAATGGATCACTAGTTATATACTACCGGATCATTTATTTGATTCATCCTATAGAATTGTTTTTGGAATTCTTTCCAAAAGTTTTGAGAGGTGCGTTCTTGTGTTCGATCAAGACACGCGGTAACTCGTTAAAATACATGGGATGGGCGGCCAAGGGTGTGTGATCCCTTGGGCAGCCCTAAGGGATGTTTTTAACATCCCGTAAATATATTGATAATATAATTAGCACATTTATTTAAATGGGACTGTTAAATTAGATTACATATATTTATTTAGAGGCATGTGAACTTTTTTCTTTTTGTAAGAATGGGTCTAGTTCACATGTGGACTTTTTGTGGAGGTCCAATGAGATTAATAAAATAGAAAATAGCGTTTGGTCCATAACCAAATGGGGTGGGCGGCATTAACTATTAGGATATAGCTAATTACTTTGTTTTATTTTATTAGTTAATTAAATGGTAATTAATTAATTATCTAAATTAATTAATTGTTTAATTAAAAATAAAAATTACTTTTCTACTAAGGAATTGGATTCCTATTTTCATACTATTGATGATAGTTTGATAAGAATCAAAGACCTTATTTGATAAGGGATAGACAATTGGAATTGTTTTTCAAATCAAATTAGGAAAGATTTTTGATATTTATCAAAACTCTAAAGTTGACTTTTAAGTCACTTTTAGGAAAATTTTGATAAGTCACTAATTCTCATTTACCCTTTAATAATTATTGGATAATACACTTTAAAGTTGGGATATGATTGACCTCTTGGATTGATAGGTTTTTGGGTGAAACACAAACCCTCCAAGGAGGATTCGACCACCCTATATATACTATCAAAGGGCAGTTCGGCCAAGAGAGCTAATAATGCAATTTTGGTGAATTTTGTGACCTTTTTGAAGCCAAGAAAAATAGCCAAAAATCCTAGCAAAGTGTGAGAATTCGCCCGAGAGAAAAAAAAGAAAGAACGATAGAGTTCTAGTTGTTCTAAGTTTCTCAGGATGGTTTTGAGTGACTAACGAAAAAGAAAAGTTTTTTTTTGCTTCTCATCCTCAGGTACACAATTTGAAGAAAGGGAGCCCACACTCCAAGGTGATCCACATTCGTGAAGGATTGGAAGATCTTGCGGTTCATAATCAACGCAACATCAAGCCTCACGTAATTCAAAAGGTATGTTACCTTTTTTTTATATATTTAATTAACTATGGGTTAAGATCTCTTCTGGAAAATTTGTTTAAAACATACAAATGCAAAAATATTTATTTTTTGCGCCTTCTGCTGCGCCGTACTCGCCGTTTTTCCTACAAGAAGTTCTCTGCGCGTTTTTCACGTGACCTCCATCTCTTGCCATGACGTGCCCATACACACGTTGTCAGACCGCGAGTCATAGCTCGGAAGATCCGGTGGTAGATCGAAGATTCAGAAAAAGAAAATCAAGAAAAAAGGTATATAGTTTCATGAATTCTTTTTCTTGCGTATATACAGGAACTCGTTCCTAGTTGAAAAAATTATTTTTCAAAAGAAAATTTTTGAAACCTAATTCCACACGTTATATGATAATCAAATCTTTTCTAAAACTCCCTTCAGGGACCTAGTCCAAGATGGTGCAAACTCCCAAAGAAGGCATAGCATTTATGGGTGTTGGATCACCATTGAATTTTAAGATTGAATTATTTTAGTTAATTTAAGATAAATATTCGAAAGTGCTTAATGATTATTTACTTAATATAATTTTTGTTTTATTCAAAAATTATGACCCCATCCCTAATCAACATTCTAAAAGATAATACTTTGACTGGAGATTCTGTTGTTGCAATCTGAAAAACATAGGTTCGCTCTGTCAACTCCTAAACCACCTTCTCCTACTGATGAATCCACTAAGGTGCAAAGAGGCAAGTATGAGTAGTGGGAGCTCTCTGATGAGATGGCCAAATGTTACATTATGGCCACCATGTCCAATGTGTTGCAATAGCAACATAAAGGAATGACAACTGCTACTGAAATAATGATGTCTCTGGAGGAGATGTTTAGTGTGAGGTCTAGGGCGACTAAGAGAGAAGCAATGGTTGCTTTTATGAATCTTAGGATGAAATCTGGACAGGCTGTGAAAAATCACATGATGAAAGTCATAACTCATCTCAACATTGCTGAACTCAATGGCGTTGAGATAGATAGTGAGACGAAAATTGACATGATTGTCAACTTACTATTAGATTCCTTTGACCAAATCAAGTTGGACTACACCTTGAACAATAAGGAATACACCTTGCAGGTCCTGATGCAAGATGTTCAAAGCACTGAAAAGATCCTTGTGAAAGGCAAGGGTGAGGAGATTCATATGGTCGGTAAAGTTGCTACTATGAAGACCTGTAAGAAGGTCACGAAGTCAAAGAAGAAAAAGCAACTTGGGCCAATGTTACGCCTTTTTGTATCCGCAAGTATACGGGGTCGGCACAAGTAATAAAGTGATGAGTAAATTATCGTCTCCACAGGGATATTTAGGCGTTGAGTACTAAAGTTAACTAAGCCTATTTCTATTTGGACAATCGTATAGTTTAAAATAAGATAACGAAAGAATAAACTAACAAACATAAAACGTAAAATAAACAACCAAATTGAGAGATGAGCTAGGGTATTTAAATTCACCTAATCCATCCAATTGAATTTCATGAAAGCACATTGTTGTAGTATAATTATTTATGTTGATGATCGTGTTTATCTAAATTATCCAAAGTCCCCTCTCGAGGTAAATCGGACCTATTACCACATACACTAATATCTTATCTCTCGATAGTATATCAAAGTGCATGAAAATGCATTAGTCACAATAAACACCGTATATGACCACACAAGCAAATTAGTATATCTCTATCTAATTCTACTTGTGGTGGACATTACATTGAGCACGTTGTGGGCGTCTCCTCTCGGTACATAACACACAACCAATTTATCATCTAAATGTAGGCCTTCACATTCAAAAGCATTAAGCACAATAATACCACTCAACAACATAATAATCAACCACAACAAATTAAACAATCAATTCATTCAAGTTTCATAGAAAAGGATCCATCAAAACCCTAACTTACAAGTTTAGTTCATAATCAAAGATTCACAACTAAACATGTTTTCTAATTAATAAAGAGAGTTACAAGCAAGAAAATAAAAAGGAAAGGGATAGAAAAACTCTAGGTGTGATGAACTTTCGTCCTCCTCCTCTGGTGAATTTGTCTAGCTTCCACTTTCTCCAAATCCAAGCTTGATGGTGAGATTTTGGCTCAAGGATTGAATCCAAATCCTCTTGTTTCCAAGATGATCTTCTTCTCCCCTCTTTGCCTCTTCTCTTCTCTCTTGGTCTCCTCTTAGTCCTCTCCTTAGAGCCCTAACCGACTCCTTCTTTTCTCCCCCTCGTTTTCTATTTAAAGAGTGCAGCTAGGGCTACTAGAATTAACGTCGCCGCAAGGGAGAGGTGTGACCTAAGGTCGCGTGAGCTGGGTCGCGCTACACACTGTCATGTTTTGCTTCTTACGCACGCGAGGGACAGACGTGACCCAAGGTCACGTGCGTTGGGTCGTGCTATACACTGTGATGCTGCTGGATTAGTGCACGCGAGGTGCGAGCGCAACCTCAGGTCGCGGTTGGAGGTCGCGGACCTGCTGGGCTAAATTTTAGGATTGCGTACTATTACAAAAATGACCATAACTTCCTCTAGAAAACTCTAAATCACGAATCGTAAAATGCATTGGAAAGTAGACATCTGTGTCTTTCCATACATATAAAGCTCGAAACCCAGTTCATCCTCTAACATTTATGGCAGCTTTCGAAATATAACTGGTCTGTAGTGAGAAATCTTCAATTCTTCCAACTTTTTTATATCTTCGCTAATATTCACCTAAGGCCTGCACACTCAAGGAAAACATCAAAACATCAGATAAATACCCGTGAACGAAACAAAAGAAGGTAAAAAAATGTACTAATGAAGGCCCATTTTTGATCAAGAAATGGAGCCAACAGCCAACCAAGAAGGAGACCAAGAAAGTAACCAAGATCAAAGAAAGTGCTTCCTTTGTGGTGAAAGGGAAAATTGGAAGAGAAATTGCCCAAAGCCCCAAAAAAAGAAGGAAGAAGGTAATTTTTATTATCTACAAACACCCTTTTGGCGGATTCTATAGATTCTTGGATCTTAGACTCTAGAGCCACTAATCATATTTGTTATTCCTTGTAGGGGTTCCAGCAAAGGAAAACACTGAATGAGAATGAATTCAACTTGCGTTTAGACAACAGAGCATTAGTTTCTACCAATGCAGTGGGAGACATTAGAATTTTAGTAGGTATTTAGATTTGTTAGACGTTTATGTACCTCAATTCGAAAGGAATTTGATTTTAGTTTCTTGTTTGAATAAATTTGGATATTCGGTTACTTTTAATAAAGGTTTTATTATTAGTAAGAATAACAAATTTGTTTGCAAAGGTACATTGGAAAACGGCTTGTTCCATTTACATAAAAACATCTCTCACTTATTGGACACAGAATCAACTGAATCTAATCATAAAAGAGTAAAACTATCAAAATATGAAACCTACCTATGGAATTTGCGCCTAGGTTATATTAACCTTGATAGGATTAAAATATTGGTTAGTGATGGACCTTTGAGTGACTTAAAGGTTGATGATCTACCAACTTGTAAATCTTTTCTAGAAGGTAAAATGAGCAAGAGGTCGTTTTCAGCCAAAGGCGCGCGAGCCATTGAATGTTTAGGAATGATATACACTGATGTATGTGGTCCTATGAGAATTAGAGGTGGATATGAGTACTTCATCACTTTTACGGATGATTACTCAAGATTTGGCTATGTGTATCTCATGAGACATAAGTCTGATGCTTTTGACATGTTCAAAGCATTCAAAGCTGAAGTAGAAAAAATCAGCCTGAGAAACACATAAAAATCTTGAGATCTGATCGTAGTGGAGAATATCTATCAAGTGAGTTTCAGCAATATCTTACTGATAGTGGGATAATTTCTAGTTTTCTGCACCAGGAACGCCTCAACAGAATGTGGTGGTAGAAAGGAGAAACATGACTATTTTGGATATGGTTAGATCAATGTTGAGTTATTCGACGCTTCCTAATTCTTATTGAGGATATGCTCTGCAAACTGCAATGCACATTCTAAACGATGTACCATTTAAATCGGTTCCTAAAACACCGCATGAGTTGTAGACTGGTGTTACACCTTTTGTGTACCCGCAAGTATACGGGGTCGGCACAAGTAATATAGAATGGTGAGTTCCAATTATCGTTCCCATGAGGACGATTAGTAATTGAATACTAACAATAACCAAGTCTAATACTATCTAGAATACTAGTTCAAGGGTTGTGATACGTAACTTGTAACCTAAGCAACTATAAAACTAGAAACTATATGGTAATTCTTATCAAAGGTAGATGGAACTAGGGAATCCAATTTCACCAACTAATCCTAATGATGTAAGACAATTATGCATGGATGTTCAAGCCAATAATTGATGATCATGTTATATAATTATCCGAGGTCCTCTCTCAAGGTAAATCGAATCTATTCAACATATACTAACACCCTATCTCTCGATGAATGTCAACTATATGAGAATGCAATGAACATGGAAACATATTGAATCACATAACTCACACCAATATATCTCTATTTGGTTCCTAAGTTATGGTGTTAATTTATCGAACACGTTGTGAGCGTCTCCTCTCGGTACTTAACTCACAACAACAAGATATTGAATATTGTTGATCAAGCAATATACAATCAGTAAGCATTAAATCAACACTCAATCAAATAACTTAATTCACCCAAGCATGTATTAGTATCAATCACAATTCATAGTAAGTTCCATCATCATCCATAGTATAGGGAGTTAGTTCATAACTAGGAGATAAGAATACATATTAGTTTTTGTCAAGAATAACATGAAGAACATAAAATTAAGGAAAAGATTATGATAGAAAAACTCTAAACGGCTGGACTCTCGTCTGAACCCGATTCGGTTGAGTTTCTCTCTGTACAAATCCAAATCCTACGAGCGATTGAAGTCGTCCGGCAAGTCGATACGATGGCTAGTCTCCTATGCCTTCTTCTCTCTTCTTCTTTCTTCTCTCTTTCTCTCTCTCTCTCTCTCCCTCTCTCTCCTCTGTTCTCTGGAAATCCTCGATGCCCCCCTTTAAAAATCCCGTTTTCCTTTTATAATACGAGCTAGGGCTACAATTTAAATGTCACTCGCGACTTGGCAACTCGCAAGTCAACTCGCATGTGCCTCGGCCCTTTCTGGAAATTTTGTCTTCGCGACTTGCCCAACTCGCGAGTAAGTCGCGAGGCAAGTCGCGTGTGCCTCAGTCATTTTGCTGGAATGTTGTCCTCGCGAGTTAGCAAAGTCGCGAGCAAGTCGCGACCCCAACTCACGAGTCTTCTCTTGAAAGGCTAAAAAGTGGTCTTTGAAATGCGTCAAGTATCGAATGGACGTTTACGACGCGTTTTCGGCCGCGATCAACCGAAATCACCAACGGAACCTAACAAACCTGCACACTCAAGAAAACCATCAAATACCTCCCATAATTGCCCTAAAATGGACAAAAGCACAGAGGAATGAGGCTCCATTTCCGGTAAGAAATGGTGCCAATAACTGTGCGAAAGCCTAGCTTACAACACTTAAAGATACTTGGATGTTTTGTGCACGTGGTGAAAGGAAAGACAGAAAAGATAGAGTCCCGTTCAGAAACATACATATTTGTTGGGTATCCAAAAGAAACGAAAGGATATTATTTCTATAGTTTTTCAGATCTTAAAGTATTCATTTCTACGAATGCTAAATTTTTAGAAGAGAACTATATGAATGATTTCGTGCCTAAGAGTAGAATTGTCCTGAATGAGCTTTCAGGAGATACAATTCCACATGAGGTTTTATGACCTAGCCCAATTGTTAGTTCCGCACCATCACAAGATCAACAATCTACCATTTCTCGTCGCATTGGGAGGGTTATTCGACAACCCGAGAGATACATCGGTCTAGGAGAATCTGTCGAGAATCTTCCGGACGACGATGATCCTTATACGTACAAGGAAGCTATGAAGGATGTTGATTGTCACCATTGGCAAAAGGCAATGCAACCGAGATTGAATCTATGTTTACAAACAAAGTCTGGTCTCTTATAGACTTACCTAAAGGGATAAAACTCATAGGGTGCAAGTGGGTATACAAGAGGAAAAAAGGTATGGATGGTAAGGTGGAAAACCTTTAAAACTAGATTGGTAGGTAAAGGTTATACACAGAAGGAAGATATCGATTACGAGAAAACATTCTCTCCTGTAGCTATGCTTAAATTCATTAGAATAATCTTATCCATTATGGCATCTCTAGACTTAGAGATCTGACAAGTGGACGTCAAGACAGCTTTCCTTAACGAAAGTCTTGATGAAAGCATCTATATGATGCAACCAGAGAGATTAATTGAAAATGGCCAAGAGCAAAGGGTATGCAAGTTGCAACGGTACATTTATGGACAGAAGCAAGTATCCAGATCTTGGAACATAAGGTTCGATCAAACTGTGAAAGGTTTTGGATTTATTCAGAACCTTGATGAACCTTGTGTGTACGAGAGGATCAAAGGCGACGAGTTGGTTTTCCTAGTTCTTCACATTGATAATATACTATGTAGGAAAAACGGCTAGTACGATGCAGCGGAAGGCGCAAAAAATAAATATTTTTGCATTGGTACGTTTTAAAATTTTTTCCAAAAGAGATCTTAACCCATAGTTAATTAAATATATATAACAAAAGGTAACATACCTTTTGAATTACGTGAGCCTTGATGTTGCGTCCATTATGAACCGCAAGATCTTCCTATCCTTCACGAATGTGGATCACCTTGGAGTGTGGGCTCCCTTTCTTTGAATTGTGTACCTGAGGATGAGAAATAAAAAACTTTTCTTTTTCGTTAGTCACTCAAAACCCTCCTTAGAAAAACGAAGAACTCGCTGTTCTTTCTCTCTTTTCTCTCGGGCGAATTCTCACACTTTTTTCTAGAGATGGTGAGTTTTTCCTTGACTTCTCAAAGCTCACAAAAAACTCAAACTTGCCCCCTCTGTAACTTATGTTGGCCGAACCCTCATGGTGGTATATATACAAGGTGGCTGAATCCTCCCTTAAGGAGAATTTATGTTTCACCCAAAAACCATCAATCCAAGAGTTCAATCCTATCCCATCTCTTGAATCTATTATCCAATAACTTTCTTAAAGTATAATTGAGAATTAATGACTTATCAAAACTTCCTAAAAGTGACTAATAGTCAACTTTAGAGTTTTGATCAATATCAAAAACTTCCTAATTTGATTTCATAAATAATTCCTTTTATTTATCTCCTTATCAAATAAGGCTTTTGATACTTATCATACTATTACCAAATAGCATGAAACTAGGAATACAATTCCTAAGTAGAAAAGTAATTTGACTTTTAATTAAACAATTAATTAATTAAATAAATAATTAACTAATTACCATTTAATTAAATAATAAAATAAAACATAATTATTGGCTAATTATCTAGCCATTTCCGCCCACCCCTTTTGGCATGGGTTAAATTTTGTTTTTCATTTTATTAATCTCATTGGACCTCCACAAAAAGTCCACATGTGAACTAGACACATTCTTACAAAAAGAAACAAGTCCACATGCCTTTAAATAAATATATTTAATATAATTTGACAGCCCCGTTTAAATAAATGTGCTAATTATATTATCAATATATTTACGGGATGTTAAAAATATCTCTTAGGGCCGCCCAAGGGATCACACACCCTTGGCTGCCCATTCCAGGTATTTTGACGAGTTACCGCGTGTCTTGATCGAACACAAGAACGCACCTCTCAAAAACTTTTGGAAAGAATTCCAAAAACCATTCTATAAGATGGATCAAATAAATGATCTGGTAGTATATAACTAATGATCCATTTAAGTTCGCGTGGATTGGGGATCTTGGCGGGCTATCTAAATTTAAACTCCAATAGACAACCAAATCACAATCAACAAATGATTCACTTAGGTTCGATCCATTAATTTTAGTTCATTCCACTAAAGAACTAAAATTGAACTCTTAAATAAAGATAGAATAAGTGAGCATACTAATTTGTACCCTAAACAACCTAAATGGAGAAAATGTATCCTCATGAAAAATACCAATAATCGCCAAGAGCTCATAGACCGTCTATAGCTCTCCAAGTTACCATATTTATTCATATGGCCATGTTTTCGAACTTGGATATTTTGACTTGTTCGGAAGTCAAGTTTCAATAACCACTATTGAAAACTTTACGTAAAGATTTAAATATCCAATACCTCAAAACATCCATATGATGGTATTCTACTAACATTTGCTAAATATAGTCATGATGCCTATTTCTATAAATGATGTCCGCTATCGATATACACGTGAATACCACCAAACCATCGAGGATAGACTATGAGATATAATCGTACTCATTGACAGCTCAAATGATAACGCGTGCAACCATAAGTCCATCATTTATCTCAGGATTCAAATAGACTCTTCGGTTATCTCAGTTGAATACTTTTATCCACTGAAGGTTGCAGATAAAGTTTTCTACAGTGATCCTATTCAATGCACCCAGTGCACTAGATTCTTTTGTCCAAAGACACTTCGATGATTTTAGACTCATCATATCACATTTGATCCCGCTCAAATGCTAACAAAAGAATTTACAACTTTAACAAGATAAAGGCGCCTAACCTTATATATTAAGTTGTGAATGTGTATATGAGACTAACTAAAGAATTGTGTCTACCTCATACATATCCAGATGTACGAATAATTCTTTTGTTTCTCATATTCTCTTGACCTTATGATTATTTACTTTTAACAATTAATATAATTGCTATAATATTCGTTATATCAGAAATCACTTTATTCATATGAAAAGATTGTCAATTACACTATTACACTCTTGCTATTGAGCATAATCCTAACAATATCCCACTTGCGCTATAGCAAGTGTGTCATATCTCTCATTCCCATGTTCTCTAGGTGCCCATCAAAACTCTTTTGTGGTAGAGCCTTTGTGAAGGGATCCGCTAGATTTTCAACTGACGTGATCTTGACAATGGTCACATCTCCCCTATGCACAATTTCCCTTAGTAGTTAATACTTTCTTTCAATGTGTTTTCCTCTCTTATGACTTCTGGGTTTTTTCGAATTAGCCACTGCACCACTGTTGTCACAGTAGATGGTGATCTGCCTATTCGCACTAGGAACCACTTCCATGTTAATCAAGAATTGACGGAGCCATACAGCCTCTTTAGCAGTTTTGCATGCGGCAACATACTTAGCTTCTATGGTGGAATCAGCAATACAAGATTGCTTGATGCTCCTCTATATGACTGCTCTATGATCTCTCGTTCTCCTGAGATACTTGAAAATATGCTTGACTGCCGTCCAGTGATTAGGGCCTAGTTTCGATTGAAACCTGCTAACTATGCTAATAACAAAACAGATATCTAGTATAGTGCAGAGCATTGCATACATGAGACTTCCAACTGCGGAGGCATATGAAATCCTACTCATGAGTTGCTCTTTATGCGCGTTCTTAGGAGCTTGCTGCTTAGAAAGCTTGATTCCATGCCTGAAAGGTAATAGACCTTTCTTGGAATCCTGCATGGAAAACCTAGACAAGATTTTATCTATGTATGAAGCTTGGGATAATGCAATCGTTCTATTCTTTCTATCCCTAATAACTTGGATGCCAAGAATATAATTGCTTCTTCTAAGTCCTTCATATCAAATTGTTTTGCTAACCATTCTTTAACTGATGTCAATACACCTATGTCATTTCCGATTAGCAGTATATCATTAACATAAAGAACTAGGAAAACCAACTTGTCGCCTCTGATCCTCTTGTATACACAAGGTTCATCAAGGTTCTGAATAAATCCAAAACCTTTTATAGCATGATCAAACCTTATGTTCCAGGATCTGGATGCTTGCTTTAATCCAAAAATAGACCGTTGCAACTTGTATACCCTTTGTTCTTGGCCTTTTTCAATGAATCCTTCTGGTTGCATCATATAGATAGTTTCATCAAGACTTCCATTAAGGAAAGCTGTCTTGACGTTCATTTGCCAAATCTCTAAGTCTAGAGATGTTGTAATGGATAAGAGTATTCTAATGGATTTAAGCATAGTTACAAGAGAGAAGGTTTCTGCGTAATCGATGCCTTCTTTCTGTGTATAATCTTTAGCTACCAATCTAGCTTTAAAGGTTTCCACCTTACCATCCATACCTCTTTTTCTCTTGTATACCCACTTGCACCCTATTGGTTTCATCCATTTTGGCAAGTCTACAAGAGTTCAGACTTTGTTTGTGAACATAGATTCAATCTCAGAGTGTGTAGGGATCATCGTCGTCTGGGAGATTCTCCATAGCTTCCTTGTGCGTGTAGGGATCATCGTCATCTGGGAGATTCTCAACAGATTCTCCTAGACCGATGTATCTATCGGGTTGTCTAATAACCCTCCCACTGCGACGAGGGATGGTAGGTTGTTGATTTGGTGATGGTTCGGAATTTACAATTGGGCTTGGTCTTGAAACCTCATGTGGAATTGTATCTCCTGAAAGCTCATTCAGGACAATTCTACTTTTAGGTATGAAATTATTCATATAGTCCTTTTCCAAAAATTTAGTGTTCGTCGAAACGAATACCTTAAGATCTGCAGGACTATAGAAGTAATATCCTTTCGTTCCTTTTGGATACCCCACGAATATGCATGTTTCTAAACGGGACTCCATCTTTTCTGTCTTTCCTTTCAACATGTGTGCATGACATCCAAATATCCTTAAGTATTGTAAACTAGGGTTTCGCCCAGTCCACAACTCATGTGGTGTTTTAGGAACTGACTTAAATGGTACATCATTTAGAATGTACGTTGTAGTCTGTAGAGCATATCCCAAAAAAGAAGTAGGAAGCGTTGAATAACTCAACATCGATCTAACCATATCTAAAAGAGTCCTATTTCTCCTTTCTGCCACCCCATTCTGTTGAGGCGTTCTTGGTGCAAAAAACTAAGAAATTATTCTACTATCAGTAAGATACTGCTGAAACGCTCCTGATAGATATTTTCCACCACGATCAGATCTCAAGATTTTTATGTTTTTCTCAAGCTGATTCTCTACTTCAGCTTTAAATGCTTTGAACATGTCAAAAGCATCAGACTTATGTCTCATGAGATACACATAGCCAAATCTCGAGTAATCATCCGTGAAAGTAATGAAGTACTCATATCCACCTCTAGCTTGAATGCTCATAGGACCACATACATCAGTGTGTATCATTCCTAAACATTCAGTGGCTCGTGTACCTTTGGCAGTGAACGGCCTCTTGGTCATTTTTCCTTCTAGACAAGATTCACAAGTTGTTAGATCACCGACCTTTAAGTCACTCAAAGGTCTGTCACTTACCAATCTTTTAATTCTATCAAGGTTAATATGACCTAGGCGTACATGCCATAGGTATGTTTCATCTTTTGATAGTTTTACTCTATTATGATTATATTCAGTTGATTCAGTGTCTAATAAGTGAGAGATATTTTTATGTAAATGAAACAGGCCGTTTTCCAATGTAATAAAATTTTTATTAAAAGTAATTGAATATCCAAATTTATTTAATTAAGAATCATGCAACATCCTTAATTTTCAGTAATTATGAAAAGTACCGTTAATTGTTGTTAATTACGTGAAAATGATGTAATGTGTTTACTTGGATTAATTTTTAGGTATACAAGTGGACCAGGTGGAGCGGTCCAGAAATAGTGCATGAAAAGAAAAAGGAAAATGCTGGCAGTGTGTATCCCGATTAGCTACCGCGAATAGTTATCGCGGTGTGTAGCTCGCGGTGAAATTAAGGATTTTGGGCAGTGAGCATCGTGACCCAAGACCGAGACTAGTGATTGCGATAGGGTGCTCGCGACAAAAATGGTGAAATCGACCAGTGAGTATCGCGACCAACATCGCGACCAGATACCGCGATGGCTGATCGTGATGAAGGCGGTAAAAACTCTCCAGTGAGTACCGCGACCAAGTGACGAGACCACAGGTCGCAATACGCGGTCGCGACAGCTAAAATTTTATAAAAAAAAAATAAGAGTCGGTGGAAACTTCACGAAGAAGCAAAAAAAAAAGAGAGAGAGACCGGGAGAAGAAAAAGAAAAAGAGAAAGAAGAAGAAGAGGAAAAAAAATAAGAAGAGAAAGAAGAGAGAGAAAGAGGGAAAGAGAAAGAAGAAGAAGAAAGGGAAAAGAAGAAGAAGAAGAAAAGAAGAAAAAGGAGAAGCAAAAGACGAGGAAGAAAGAGAAAAGGAAAAAGAAGGAGAAAAAGGAAATCTAGAAAAGAAAATTTCGTAAAAACGATATCCAGGTTGGTGTACACTCATTTCTTAAAACTTTGTGATTTTAGTATGTACTTTGATTCGAATTTTCCGATCTTTGAATATTTTGATATATATATAAATGTTTACACGTTTATTTACTTGAATGTTTTGATCTACTCGTTTTTCAATTTATAACGATTATGTTAGAAGAAATTGTTTGAGAATATTGTTTGACGAATATCGTTTGGAAATTATATTATTGAATTTGATTTTGAAAGAAATGAAATGCTTTGACATGAAATTTATGAATTGTGTATTGTGAACATAAATGGAAACAGCCCTAAGATACTTGAACATAGAAAGCGGATATAGGAGGTTGGTATAACAGCTGGGTTATTTGAGCAGTACTGCACCGATATTAATATTGATATTGATATTATGTACCTCCCTAAGGATTATGAGCAGGTATCGAGTACCCGGTCCTAGGGTAGGGAGTTATGATATAATCTGTAAGTACCACCTTTGGATGGTGCAGGCTCCAAGTGCCGGTTCTAGGGTTGGGGGTTATATTCGACGGGCAGCCACCGAGTGGTCGATGTCGAACGGCCCTTATTCCATTCCAGAAAATTATGTTGAGTATACCAAAGGGCCAGGATTGAAATGAATCGAATAAAATGTATATAAAAGAGTTTAGAAATTGATTTCGTATGATTTATTTATTAATTGAGTTGATTAATAATATGTTTTTATATGATAGCATGATGAAAATTTTATTTTGAAAAATTTATTTTGTGAATTCTGCAAATATATTTAGTGTACACCCACTAAGCGATATGTTTAGCGCGTTGATTTTATCACGCGTAGGTAGTAGAGATACCAGTGGAGAAAAAGACTGAAAGAGTGATAGTTGCAGACGAGGATTCAGAGTCACATTACTTGGGTAGTTTTATTTAAACTTTGTTTGTATAATTATTTATTTCAGCATGCATATACAGAAGTTTGTAAAGTTGTAATATTTGAATTTTGTAAATATTTGTATAATAGTTTATGTTTTTCAAAGTTTTGTAACTAGTAATTATGTTTTGATTTGTTGAAAATGTTTTAGGAAGTCGCACTATATGGAAGAGTGCGCAAATAATTGAGAAATTCATTTTGAAGCGTTTGATATTTTATATGTTTGAGTTTTGTGGAAAACAAGATTTTTGGAAAAATAAAAAAAACAGAGGAAACTCTGGCAAAATTTTTGAAATATTTGATGGGCTTATTGTAAAAGATTTTGAATGACAAACTATTTGTTGGTTTTACAAAAGTTTTCAACATATAAATTAAGTTTAGAAAAGTTTTGAAATTGGGTAGCGCTCCTTGGTTCGATCCAGGCGGGTCGGGTCAGGGGGTGTTACATTTTTAATGGTATCAGAGCGCGGTTAGGCGTTTCTGGACCGAAAGAGTAATATTCTGTATATGCATGCATTGTATAAAGACACTTATAGGAGTATATAACTCTAATCTGCAGACCTCTCTTCTGTCTTATATAGGATAAAAAGAAATGAAAGGAAGTAGAAATAGAGATAGACCTGAAAGGCCCGCCAGTGTAGCTAGGGGAGCATCTGTAAGCCCAAGGACAGTTGGACCATAAGTTCAGGGTCAGCCGGTATTTATGCAACAAATGGCTGAATTCTTTCAGAACGTGGCTAGAGCAGCACCACGAAGGTCTGCCATTGAACGATTGGCCAAGTACAGGCCGACAAAATTCCATGGAAGAAAAGAAGAGGATGCATCTGCTGTAGAATACTGGTTTGAACGAACAAAAAGAATATTACAGCAGATGCATTGCACACCTAAAGAGAGTCTAGAGTGTGTAGTATCCTTACTACATGAGGATCTCTACCAATGGTGGACCTCCGTTATACAGTCAGTGCAGCCGGAAGAAAGAACTTGGGAGCTGTTCCAGAGGGAATTTCAAAGAAAGTATATTGGTCGTATCTACTTAGATAGTATGAAGAGAGAATTTACCAACCTGAAGCAGAGACAGATGACAGTGACAAAGTACGAAAGAGAATTTGTCAGGTTGAGTAAATATGTTAGAGATATGGTGGCCACAGAGGCGGACATGTGTAGGAGGTTTGAAGACGGACTGAATGATTATATTCGCCTACAGGTTGCCGCTTTTGAATTTGAAGATTTTACCAGACTAGTCTCAGCAGCCCTGAATATTGAAAGAATCAAGAAAGAAGAACATGTCAGACGAGATAGAAGTCAACAGAGAAGGGGATCAGGGCAGTCTAGCTTATATCAGTCACAAAGTAAGAAGTTTAAGGGACCGCAGTCTAGTGGTCCGACGCAGTCACAGAGGCCCATACCAACAGCTAGACCGGGTCAATCCGCAACATCAATAGCCAGTACCCCTGGGAGTACAGCTAAGGGACCAGCCCCAGCACTATGTGAACACTGCGGAAGAAGACATCCTCGGGAATGCTAGAGGATCACAGGAGCCTATTTGAGATGTGGATCCCGTGATCATTTTTAGAAGGATTTCCCAAAGTTTAAAGCTATCCCTGCTCAGTTTTTAGAGAGACCAACTCCTACTACTTCCAGCGGTAGGAGGCCCAGTTCGGCAGGAACTGAAGGTGGTAGCCACAGAGGGGTGTCAGAATCAGTGACAAGACCATATACTCGTACCCCGACACGAGTCTATAGTATTAGAGCTCAGGAAGACAAGGATGCGCCAGACGTGATTGCTGGTAAAATTTCTATCTATGATACTACAGCTATTGCATTGATAGATCCAGGCTCTACTCATTCGTATATATATGTGATACATTATTGAAACAATGAAATTTGAAAAATGAACCCACTGAGTGTGAAGTACTAGTCAGCAGTCCGATAGGTCAAAGTGTGGTTGTGAATAGAGCGTACAGAAATTATCCTATTCGAATTCAGGAGTATGAATTTCTAGGTAATTTGATGGAGTTGCCATTTTATGAATTTGATGTAATCTTGGGCATGAATTGGTTGTCTAGACATCTGGTTGTGATCGGCTGCAATTTGAAACGGGTAACACTCAGAACAGCCGATGGCACAGAAGTCACGATAGTGGGTGAAAGGAGGGATTTTCTCTCTAATGTTATTTTAGCCACTACAGCCTGTAAACTAATCAGAAAGGGTTGTGAAGCATATTTGGTATTGATCGGTCATTTATTTTCATATATTTACGACCCTTAAACCATATCTTTTAATTGTATTCTTGAGTATTTTTGGTGCTTTTGACGTGTTTTCCTCTAGTGTACAGGTAATAAGGTTTTGTGCGTTATTGAAGAGTTTTGGTAGATTAAATTGAAGATTTGGGAGTGCACAGCTGTCATCGTTTGGAGGCTACCATAAATTCTACAAGATGAACTGGGTTGAGCGCCTTATATTTCTGGAAAGGTCACGATGTCTGCTTTCCGGTAAATTTTACGGTTCATGATTCTGAGTTGTCTAGAGAAAGTTATGCTCATTTTCATAATAGTGCGCAGACTCACGACTTTCATGTCGAGAGTTAAGTCATGAGTCATGTTTCGGAGGCCGTCATAAATTCTAGAGGATGAACTGGGTTTCGAGCTTTATATGTATGGAAATATATAGATGTCTACTTTCCAATACATTTTACGGTTCATGATTTGGAGTTTTCTAGAGGAAGTTTGATCATTTTCGTAACAGTGTGCAATCCTAAAATTTGAACCAGTGAGCACCGCGACCTAGTACCGCGATCGTAGGTCGCGATGAAACATCAATTTTTTGGCAGTGAGCTCCGCGAGCACAGTGCCGCGACCAGCGGTAGCGACCCACGGTCGCGATGGCGACGCGAGAAACCTTATTTCTAATGTCTATAAGTAGAAAAAGGGCTCTAAAGAGAGAGAATTCGACTAGGGCTCTAAGGAGAGGACCAAGAGGAGACCAAGAGAGAAGAGAAGAGGCAAAGAGGGGAGAAGAAGATCACCTTGAAACCAAGAGGGATTGGATTCAATCCTTGAGCCAAAATCTCACCATCAAGCTTGGATTTGGAGAAAGTGGAAGCTAGACAAATTCCCAATGAGGAGGAGGACGAAAGTTCATCACACCTAGAGTTTTTCTATCCCTTTCCTTCTTTATTTTCATGCTTGTAACTCTCTTTATTAATTGGAAAACATGTTTAGTTGTAAATCTTTGATTATGAACTAAATTTGTAAGTTAGGGATTTGATGGATCTTATTCTATGATGATTGAATGAATTGATTGTTTAATTTGTTGTGGTTGATTATTATGTTGTTGAGTGGTATTATTGTGCTTAATGCTTTTGAATGTGAAGGCCTACATTTAGATGATAAATTGGTTGTGTGTTATGTACCGAGAGGAGACGCCCACCACATGCTCGATATAATGTCCACCTCAAGTAGAATTAGATAGAGATATACTAATTTGCTTGTGTGATCACATAGGGTGTTTATTGTGACTAATGCATTTTCATGCACTTGGATATACCATCGAGAGATAGGATATTAGTATATGTGGAATAGGTCCGATTTACCTCGAGAGGGGACTTTGGATAAATTATATAAACACGGTCATCTTCATGAATAATTAGACTACAACAATGTGCTTTCATGGAACTCAATTGGATGGAATAGGTGAATTCAAATACCCTAACTAATCTCTCATATTGGTTGTTTGCTTTATTTTCATGTCTTTATATTTTTATCCTTTAATATCTTTCGATTATTCAAATAGAAATAGGCTTGGTTAATTTTAGTACTCAACGCCTAAATATCCCTGTGGAGACGATAATTTACTCATCATTTTATTACTTGTGCCGACCTCGTATACTTGCGGGTACAAAAAATTCGTGTCAAGTTTTTGGCGCCGTTGCCGGGGATATTTTAGTTGTGTTGATATTAATACCGATTAGGTCTATAGCTACTTTGGATTTGTATATATTTTATTTTTATTAGTTTTGTTTTTCTTTTTTTGTGCAGAAAATGTATTCTTGGTATAAGGCGCTTGAGCTTACCGAGGAAGTGGCGACTAGAGACTATGAAGCACCTTTGGGTTGTTTCTTATGTGGGGGGCCGCATGTGAGTACTGATTGTCAGGTGGGCAATCCGTTTGCTGAGTACCATTCTGAGCAAATGCAGTACGAGGGCTATGTACATTATCAACATAACAACCCTTACCTAAGCTCGTACAATCCTGGGTGGAGCAATCATTTCGAATCTCATTGGAGCGACCAGCAAGAACATCAGGAAATTGATCCAGCATTGGAAGACATGATTTTAAAATTCATGTCTAAGATGGATGAAAGAATGGATTCCCAAGATGAGGCCCTGAAGAAGCTGGAAGCTAAACTTGATCAAGTTGCTCAACATACTCAAGCAGCTACCCAACGCTTGGAGATTCAAATCAGCAAATTAGCTACAGATATCCAATGGCAAGAGCACGAACCATATCCTATGGTGCAATGCAATGAAACGGCCGTGGAAATCGAAGAGCAAATTGAGCATCAGATTTGGGTTGATCAAGTAGAGACGGAAGGGAGCAAGAACTTGTTTTATGGAGATGAGGCATCTACCCTTCCAGAACCACTTGAGTTATGTCTAGTCCATAGCACCGCTGCGAAAGAAGAAAGCTACCAAGATACATTCGTTTCTGTAGACCTCGGAGAAGGGAAGCCCAAACCGCCTCCGCCTTTTGAGCAGAACCCGCACTTGGGACGTAAAGAGATACCTTTGCATTGGAGGTATGCAGTGCTGGGAGAGTCGTCTTCTCTTCCAGTCATTTGGTTAGGATGGTGCGGTAAGCTGATGAGGAGATACCAATCATGGGGCAGGTGGGCGAAAGCTCAAGTGATGAGGTAAATCAGTATAGTATTTTCTTTTTATTTTATTTTGAATTTTTTTAGTTTAATTTTTTTTTAGTGTTTCGTAATTATTTCCCATGAACCTTTTGAAGTGTTGTGCCTTGAGTTGAAAATTTTGAAGTTCGGGGGAAGTTTGGTTGGATGTACATATTATTGAAGTGTTTGATTTCTTTGATTTTGTTTTTGTTTGTTTTTGTGTGTCTATTTAGATTTGTTAGTTGTGGATATCTAGGGTTGTTAGTTGTGGATATTAAGACTGTTGTTCTGTGTTCATTTGTTTTGTGCGTTTTTGTTTTTATGTCGAGTTTGATTGTTTTTAGTTTTTATTTCTAGTTTTTTGTTTTTATTTCTTTATAAGCCCCTTTTCTTCGTACGTAAGGTGTAAAACATTGAGGACAATGTTTATTTTAAGTTTGGGGGTATTGTTTGGTGTTTGTGTGTTTGTGCGTCTGATTGGTGTATATAGGCTGGAAACCTAGACATTCCTCATATGCAATGCGTTTGGAAGACTTAGGTATAACAATGCCACGTACACTAGTTTTCGAGTCTTTTATTGTATTTTCTTGTTTTGTTGTGTTTGTGTTAGAATAGCGAAACCATATGCATGCTTTACAGATAATTGAGTAATAATATGTAAATACTTAGGTCATTTGAGTGTACAAAGTTGTTATTTGGAATAATGCCGGTAGTGTTTTTGCATCTAAACATATAGGTCTTACGTCTTTGCATTGTAATATGTGACAACTTTCAATCAATAGCTCTGATTAATAGTGGAGACTACCCTTAGTGAGATTTTGAGATTATTGCGTATTTATTCTGAGGGAATTTTTGTTTCTACTCATATACACTTTCTTGAGCTTTATTGTCATTAGATTGATCTCTATAGGTTTGCATTGGATGTTAATGAACTGCATTATGAAAATCTTGTATATATGTTTTGAATGTTCAATTGAGTAGATTTTGGAGATATGATCCAGACATTGTGTGTGAATTCCTAAATAGCTTGATTTCCTATCCGTAATTGCGTGCTCCCTATCCTATTCGCGGCCAAACACTCGCATATTAGCCTTTTATTGTATGACCTACATACCCAAAAATCCTGGCCGAAATTGTAAGACGTTACCTTTGACGCTTGGAAACTAGAGACAATTAAAAGAAAAATGTGTAAGTGTTGAGTGAGGAAGAATGAGTGGAGTAGAAAAGATGATATGGATATGGAAAATGTGCAGAAAAAGAGAATAGCCAATATTAAAAAAAATGTATATATATATAAAAAGAGTTGGCTAAAATGAGAAACAGGAGTGAAATGCACAAAGTAAAAATTGAAAAAGGATTGAAAAGAGGTTGAAGGAGAAATGTGAGAAAAAGATTGGGAATACAAGTTGAATGAATTTGGTGGTCGTGAGAGAAATTGCACGAATTGAAAATTTTAAATTTCCAAGTGAGTTGAGCCCAATTTCCGTCCTTTTTTAGTAGCTTCTACGTTTGAGTAAAAATTGCACGAAGTGGTTGATTCTCGGAAAGTTGCTTCTACGATTCAGAATATACCCACTGTGTATGATTTTCCAGATGTATTTCTAGAGTAGCTTCCTAGATTGCCACCTTAGAGGGAGGTTGAGTTTGTGATTGATGTAATACTAGGTACTTCACCAGTATCGATAGCTCCTTACAGAATGGCATCAGCAGAACTGAAAGAACTGAAGATACAGTTACAAGAATTGCTGGATAAAGGCTTCATCAGACCCAGTGTATCCCCGTGGGGAGCTCCAGTGTTATTTGTGAAAAAGAAAGATGGGTCATTGAGATTGTGTATCGATTATAGGCAACTGAATAAACTTACTATCAAGAATAGATATACGTTGCCTAGAATCGATGATTTGTTTGATCAGTTGAGAGGAGCTACTGTCTTCTCAAAGATACATCTCAGGTCGGGGTATCATCGGTTGAGAATAAAAAATTATGATATTCTGAAAACAGCATTTAGAACACGGTATGGACACTATGAATTTGTGGTAATGCCATTTGGGCTGACAAATACACCTGCAGCCTTTATGGATCTAATGAACTGGATATTCCGACTATACCTGGATCAGTTTGTAGTTGTATTTATTGATGATATCCCGGTATACTCACAGACGACAGAGGACCATGACAGGCACCGCAGAGTGGTATTGTAAAATTCTGAGGGAAAAGCAACTATATGGTAAATTGAGAAAATATGAGTTCTGGTTGGCTGAGATTGCATTTATAGGCCATATTGTATCAGCAGAGGGTATTAAAGCAGATTCCAAGAAGATTGAAGCAATTATGGAATGGAAGCCTCCTAAGAACGTTGCAGAAGTCAGAAGTTTCTTAAGCTTAGCAGGTTATTATCGATGGTTTGTGAAGGGATTCTCATCCATGGCAAGTCCGTTGACCAAACTACTGCATAAAAATGTCAGATTTGAATGGAATGACAGATGCCTAGCAGCTTTTGACAGATTGAAGACGATGTTAGTTGAGGCTCCAGTCCTGATTTAGCCGGTTTCAGGTAAAGCTTTTGTGATCTATAGTGATGCTTCATACCATGGTTTGGGTTGTGTACTGATGCAGGAAGGCAAGGTGGTTGCATATGTGTCCAAACAGCTGAAAACGCATGAACAGAATTATCCGATACATGATCTGGAACTTGCAGCCATTGTATTTGCCTTGAAGATATGGAGGCATTACTTGTATGGTGAGAAATGCTACATATACACAGATCACAAGAGTTTGAAGTATCTGCCTACTCAAAGAGAGCTCAATCTGAGATAGAGACAATGGATGGAATTAATCAAAGACTATTACTGTGTGATTGATTACCATCCAGGAAAGGTGAATGTGGTAGCAGATGCCTTGAGCAAAAAAACATTATTTGCCCTAAAGGCTATGAATGTTCAGTTACAATTGAATCCAGACAATGCATTGATAGCTGAGTTAAGATGCAAACCAAGTTTAATTCAGCAGATAGCAGAAAAACATAATTAGGATGATAGAATTCAGATGATATGTAAACAGATCCCAAAGGGGAAGCATCCGGATTTTACAGTCAGAAATGATGGTATTGTGTGTTTCAGAGACATGATTTGCATTTTAGATGATGAAGAATTAAAAAAGATGATCCTGACAGAGGCACACAGTAGTCCTTATTCGATACACCCAGGTAGAACAAAGATGTATAAAGATTTGAAGACTCAGTATTAATGATCTGGTATGAAGAAAGATGTAGTAGACTTCGTGAATAAATGTATGATATACCAACAGGTGAAAGCTGAACACCAGGTTCCATCAGGTTTGTTACAGCCAATATCAATACCTGAATGGAAATGGGATCGCATCACGATGGACTTTGTCACTGGGTTACCACTCACCCAGAGTAAACATGATGCAATATGGGTGATAGTGGACCGACTGACGAAATCGGCACATTTCCTACCTGTCAGAACTGACTATTCACTAGATAGCCTAGCAGAACTATATATAAAAGAAATAGTCAGATTGCATGGAGTGTCTGCATCAATAATATCAGATAGAGACCCGAAGTTTACATCCAGTTTCTGGAAGAAGTTTCAAGGAGCTTTGGGTAGTCGATTGAGTTTTAGTATAGCCTTCCATCCGCAGACAGACGGACAATCAGAAAGAGTAATTCAGGTGCTAGAAGATATGCTTCGAAGTTGTGTGATTGATTTCGAAGGAAGTTGGATTGATCACCTCCCATTGATTGAGTTTGCGTATAATAACAGTTACTAATCGAGCATAGCTATGGCACCATATGAAGCACTGTACGGAAGGAAATGCAGGACACCTGTGTGTTGGACGAAGTTAGGAGAAGACAGGTTAGTAGGTCCAGATTTAATCAGAAAAACTGAGGAGAAGGTGAAGATTATTAAAGAAAGACTGAAAGTTGCATCTGATCGACAGAAATCATATGCAGACTTGAAAAGAAAGGAAATAGAATATACAGTCGGTGAAAACGTTTTTTTTAAAGTATCTCTATGGAAGAAAGTGCTTAGATTTGGCATAAAAGGGAAGTTGAATCCTAGGTTTATTGGCCCATACGAGATCATTGAGCGTGTGGGACCAGTAGCCTATAGACTTGCTTTACCTTCTGAACTAGAGAAGATTCATAATGTGTTTCATGTATCGGTGCTGAGGAAATATAGATCAAATCCTTCTTACAGAGTCTAGACTGAAACTATCGAAATTCAACTAGACCTGACATATGAAGAGGAACCAGTGAAAATTCTTGATAGGGACATTAAAGAATTACGAAATAAAAGAGTTCCACTGGTGAAAGTCCTCTGGAGAAATCATAATGTAGAAGAGGCTACGTGGGAAAGCGAAGAAAAATTGAGACAGCAATATCCACAACCGTTCGACTGAGGTAAAATTTTGAGGACGAAATTTCTTAAGAGGGGAAGAATTGTAACATCCTTAATTTTTAGTAATTACGAAAAGTACCCTTAATTATTGTTAATTATGTGAAAATGATATAATGTGTTTACTTAGATTAATTTTTAGGTATACAAGTGGATCAGGTGGAGCGGTATAGAAACAGTGCATGAAAAGAAAAAGGAAAATGCTGGCAGTGTGTATCGCGACCAGCTACCGCGACCAGGGATCATAGTGAAATTGAGGATTTTGGGTAGTGAGCATCGTGACCCATGACCGCTACTAGTGATCGCGATAGGGTGCTCGCGACAAAAATGGTGAAATCGACCAGTGAACATCGCGACCAAGATTGCGACCAGATATCGCGATGGCTGATTGCGATAAAGGCGGTAAAAACTCTCTAGTGAGTACCGCGACCAAGTGACGCGACCACAGGTCAAGATACACGGTCGCGACAACTAAAATTTTATTAAAAAAAAAAAATTAGAGGAGGTGGAAACTTCACGAAGAAGCAAAAAGAAAAGAGAGAGAGACCGGGAGAAGAAGAAGAAAAAGAGAAAGAAGAAGAAGAAGAGGAACGAAAAGAAAAAGAGAAAGAAGAGAGAGAAAAAGGGAAAGAGAAAGAAGAAGAAGAAAAGAAGAAAAATGAGAAGGAAAAGAGCAGGAAGAAAGAGAAGAGGAAAAATGAGGAGAAAAAGGAAATCCAAAAAAGAAAATTTTGTAAAAACGGTATCCAGGTTGGTGTACACTCATTTTTAAAAACTTTATGGTTTTAGTGTGTACTTTGATTCGAATTTTCCGATCTTTGAATATTTTGATGTATATATATATAAATGTTTACACGTTTGTTTACTTGAATGTTTTGATCTACTCGTATTTCGATTTATAACGATTATGTTAGAAGAAATTGTCTGAGAATATTGTTTTAATTACGAATATCGTTTGGAAATTATATTATTGAATTTGATTTTGAAATAAATAGAATGCTTTGACATGAAATTTATGAATTGTGTATTGTGAACATAAATGGAAACGGCCCTAAGATACTTGAACATAGAAAGTGGATATAGGAGGTTGGTATACCAGCTGGGTTATTTCAGCAGTACTGCACCGATATTAATATTAATATTGATATTGATATTACGTACCTCCTTAAGGATTATGAGCAGGTACCGAGTACCCGGTCCTAGGGTAGGAAGTTATGATATGATCTGTACGTATCACCCTTGGATGGTGCAGGCCCCAAGTGCCGGTCCTAGGGTTGGGAGTTATGTTCGACGGGCAGCCACCGAGTGGTCGATGTCGAACGGCTCATATTCCAGTCCAGAAAAGTATGTTGAGTATACCAAAGGGCCAGGATTGAAATGAATAGAATAAAATGTATATAAAAGAGTTTAGAAATTGATTTCGTATGATTTATTTATTGATTGAGTTGATTAATAATATGTTTTTATATGATAGCATGATGAAAATTTTATTTTGTGAATTCTGCAAATATATTTAGTGTACACCCACTATGCGATATACTTAGTGCGTTGATTTAATCACGCGTAGGTAGTAGAGATACCAGTGGAGAAAAAGACTGAAGGAGTGATAACAGCAGACGAGGATTCAGAGTCACATTACTTGGATAGTTTTATTTAAACTTTATTTGTATAATTATTTATTTCAGCATGCATATACAGAAGTTTGTAAAGTTGTAATATATGAGTTTTGTAAATATTTGTATAATAGTTTATGTTTTTCAAAGTTTTGTAACTAGTAATTATGTTTTGATTTATTGAAAATATTTGAGGAAGTCACACTATATGGAAGAGTACGCAAATGATTGAGAAATTCATTTTGAAGTGTTTGATATTTTATATGTTTGAGTTTTGTGGAAAACAGGATTTTTGGAAAAATTAAAAAAACAGAGGAAACTCTGGCAAAATTTTTAAAATATTTAATGGGCTCACTGTAAAAGATTTTGAAAGACAAACTATTTGTTGGTTTTACAAAAGTTTTCAACATATAAATTAAGTTTAGAAAAGTTTTGAAATAGGGTGGCGCTCCTTGGTTCGATCCAAGCGGGTCGGGTCAGGGGGTGTTACAAATCAGAAATCAAATTTCTCTTGAATTGAGGTACATAATAAACATCTATCAAGTCCAAATGCCTATTAGAATCTAATTCTAATATCTCCCACTGTACTAGCTAAGACTAACACTCCACTGCCTAAGCGCAAGTTGAACTCATTTTCATTTAGTCTTTTCTTTCCTTAAAACCTTTTTTCACCACAAAGGAAGCCCTTCCCTTTGACCTCAGTTACTTTCTTGGTTTCCTATCTTGATAGGTCCAAGTTGCTTTTTCTTCTGTAGTTCCTTAACCTTTTAACGGGTTTCAACAGTAGCAAACTTTCCCACCAAATGAATCTCTTGACCCTTGCCTTTCACAAGGATCCTGTTAGTGCTCTGAACATCTTGCATTAGGTCCTGCAAGGTATATTCCTTTTCGTTCAAGGTGTAGTCCAACTTGAAGTCATAAAAGGAATCTGATAGTGAATTGACAATTAAGTCAATTTTAGTCTCACTATCTATCTTAGCACCATTGAGTTCAGCAATTGTTGAGATGTGCTATAGCTTGTCCAGACTTCATCCTAAGATTCAGAAAAGCAGTCATTGTCTTTCTCTTAGTCGTCCTAGACCTCATAGCATAACATCTCCTCTAGAGACATCATAATATCTGTAGCAGTCCTTATTAGAGGACTCTCACTACTTATACTCGCCTCTTTGCAAGTCATTAGATTCATTATTAGGAACATGTGGTTTAGGAATAGACATAATGATTCTATGTTTTCCAGCTTGCAGCAATATCCCAATTTTCCTTTTCCATGTGACATAATTATCTCTGTTTGAAGTATTATCTTTAAGGACATTGATTAGGGATGGGGTCATGATTTCTTTATTTTAAAAAAATTATTTTAAGTAAACTATCATTTAGCACTTTCGAATATTTATCTTAAATTAACTATTAATAATTCAATCGTAAAATTCAACAGTAATCCAACACCCATAAATGCCACGCCTCCTTTGAGAGTTCGCAACATTTACTAGTTGGACTAGGTCCCACCTAATTGTTAACATAACAACCAGCGTTTTCAATTTTAGCCTTGCGATTATTATTGACAAGAACTCTTGGGAGGTTATCAATAGAATCACATTGAATGTGTCACCAAGGTTTGACCTTCAATATATTCCCGCATGAAAAATCCCTCCTTTGAGAGTAAATATCATTTGAGTCAATTGTCTAGTCTATCCTTGTAAGGAAGTATCTTGCTAAATTTCATTTATGGATACCTCTTGGGGGTTTATAACACAAAACATAAAGCTCAACTAACCCTGGAGGCCATAGGTGTTCTAAACACCTTCTCCCACTCAATTATTTAAGGCGTGTGATGGAATTCCAAAGAATGATTACTAAGTTATCTAGATGCCAATTTAGATACCTAAATCATTCAATGCATGTTCAAACCAAAAGCGATATATGAGTGGCACTCTTATTCCACATGACATGTTATCAAACAATGAATAAATATTGTAATATTTACGCAAAAAGTAAATAGCCACAATTTTGGTCCATCCTAGAAAAGCAAGTAAATTACATTGTTTGGATAACCTTAAACCCTAACCCTAACTTTTCGAATAAGTCTTCTTGCAGCCGTCTATCCAAGATCACGACAAGGTGCTGCAGCCCACGAGCGTGCGCATAGCCCTTCAGTGCCCACGCACGCACAGCCTTTCGAGACAGCAAGCGCCCAGCTTTCCTTGGCTGGGTGCGCGCACAGCCCTTGCTAGGCTGCGCGCACACTGCCTTGGGAATGCCGTGCGCGCCTTGCCCTTCCTTGGGTGGGTCGCACGCGCGCATAGCCCTTAGAACCGGGTGCAGCACACCTGCACGCCTAGCACGCGCTTGCTGTCTTGCGCTCATGGGTGCTTTTGGGTTTCTGTCGTCTCATTTTTCTGCTTCGAATTCTTCAATCCTTCGTGTCTTCAAATCTCGAACGAATTAAAACTGTTTTTACATAAAACAAAAAAACTTCTAACAACTATCAAGAAAGAAATTATGGCGATAATAGGCCACCCTTCTTGTTACAACTCCAAATAAAAATACATTGAAATTCTAGAACCAAAATCGAGCAATAACAGTTCACTTTATATAATCCATACATTCCAATGTAATATATAAAAGAATACCTAGAGTGCCATCTCTTTCTAAAACATGCATATTTATCCATACACAATTAAAAGAAAAATCCACGTATATACATTTAATTAACTATGGGTACAACCAGTCACTGATACCAATTGTAGGAAAAACGGCGAGTACGACTCAGCGAAAGGCGCAAAAAACAAATATTTTTGCATTGGTACGTTTTAAAATTTTTTCCAAAAGAGATCTTAACCCATAGTTAATTAAATATATATAACAAAAGGTAACATACCTTTTGAATTACGTGAGGATTGATGTTGCATCGATTATGAATCGCAAGATCTTCCAATCCTTCACGAATGTGGATCACCTTGGAGTGTGGGTTCCCTTTCTTTGAATTGTCTACCTGAGGATGAGAAACAAAAAACTTTTCTTTTTCGTTAGTCACTTAAAACCCTCCTGAGAAAAATGAAGAACACGCTGTTCTTTCTCTCTTTTCTCTCGGGCGAATTCTCACAGATTTTTCTAGAGATGGTGAGTTTTTCCTTGACTTCTCAAAGCTCACAAAAAACTCAAACTTGCCCCCTCTGAAACTTATGTTGGTCGAACCCTCATGGTGGTATATATATAGGGTGGTTGAATCCTCCCTTAAGGAGGATTTATGTTTCACCAAAAAACCATCAATCCAAGAGTTCAATCCTATCTCATCTCTTGAATCTATTATCCAATAACTTTCTTAGAGTTTTGATAAATATCAAAAACCTCCTAATTTGATTTGATAAATAGTTCTTTTTATTTATCTCCTTATCAAATAAGGTTTTTGATACTTATCATACTATTACCAAATAGCATGAAACTAGGAATACAAATCCAAAGTAGAAAAGTAATTTGACTTTTAATTAAACAATTAATTAATTTAATAAATAATTAACTAATTACCATTTAATTAAATAATAAAAAAAAACAAAATAATTGGCTAATTTATCTAGCCATTTCCGCCCACCCCTTTTGGCATGGGCCAAATTTTGTTTTTCTATTTTATTAATCTCATTGGACCTCAACAAAAAGTCCACATGTGAACTAGACTCATTCTTATAAAAAGAAACAAGTCCACATGCCTTTAAATAAATATGTTTAATATAATTTGACAGCCCCATTTAAATAAATGTGCTAATTATATTATCAATATATTTACGGGATGTTAAAAACATCCCTTAGGGCCGCCCAAGGGATCACACACCCTTGGCCGCCCATCCCAGGTATTTTGACGAGTTACCGTGTGTCTTGATCTAACACAAGAACGCACCTCTCAAAACCTTTTGGAAAGAATTCCAAAAACAATTTTATAAGACGGATCAAATAAATGATCCGGTAGTATATAACTAGTGATCCATTCAAGTTCGTGTGGATTGGGGATCTTAGCGGGTTATCTAAATTTAAGTTCCAATAGACACAACCTACTTACAATCAACAAATGATTCACTTAGGTCTGATCCATTAATTTTAATTCATTCCACTAAAGAACTAAAATTGAACTCTTAAATAAAGATAGAATAAGTGAGCATACTAATTCGTACCCTAGACAACTTAAATGTAGAAAATGTATCCTCGTGAAAAATACCAGTAATCGCCAAGAGCTCATAGACCGTCTATAGCTCTTCAAGTTACCATATTTACTCATATGACCATGTTTTCGAACTTGGATATTTTGACTTGTCCGGAAGTCAAGTTTCAATAACCACTATTGAAAACATTACGTAAAGATTTAAATATCCAATACCTCAAAACATCTATATGATGGTATTCTACTAACATTTGCTAAATGCAGTCACGATGCCCATTTCTATAAATAATGTCCTCTATCGATATACACGTGATAACGCGTGCAACCATAAGTCTATCATTTATCTTAGGATTCAGATAGACTCTTCGGTTGTCTTAGTTGAATACTTTTATCCACTGACGGTTGCGGATAACGTTTTCTACAGTAATTCTATTTAATGCACCAAGTGCACTAGATTCTTTTGTCCAAAGACACTTCGATAATTTTAGACTCATCATATCACATTTGATTTCGCTCAAATGCTAACAAAAGAATCTACAACATTCACAAGATAAAGGTGCCCAACCTTATATCTTAAGTTGTGAATACATATTTGAGACTAACTAAAGAATTGTGTCTACCTCATACATATCCAGATGTACGAACAATTCTTTTGTTTCTCATAGTCTCTTGACCTTATGATTATTTACTTTTAACAATTAATATAATTGCTATAATATTCGTTATATCAGAAATCACTTTTTTCATATGACAATATTGTCAATTACACTATTACACTCTTACTATTGAGCATAATCCTAAAATACTACTACTCATCGGAAACGATGTAGGTGTATTGACACAGTGAAATAATGGTTAGCAAAATAATTTGATATAAAAGACTTAGGAGAAGCAAGTTATATTCTTGGCATCCAAGTAATCAGGGATAGAAAGAATAGAATGATTGCATGAATTGCTCCTCATGCGTGTCCTAAAGAACCTGTTCCTTAGAGAGCTTGATTCCATGTCTGAAAGGTAACATGCCTTTCTTGGAATCTTGCATGGAGAACCTAGACAAGATTTTATCTATGTATGAAGCTTGGGATAATGCAATCGTTTTATTCTTTCTATCCCTTATTACTTGGATACTAAGAATATAACTTGTTTCTTCTAAGTCCTTCATATCAAATTGTTTTGCTAACCATTCTTTCATTGATGTCAGTACACCTACATCATTTCTGATGAGTAGAATATCATTAACGTAAAGAACTAAGAAAACCAACTTGTCGCCTTTGATCTACTTGTATACACAAGGTTCATCAAGGTTCTGAATAAATTCAAAACCATTCACAGCTTGATCGAGCCTTATGTTCTAAGATCTGGATGCTTGCTTCAGTCCATAAATGGACCTTTACAACTTGCATACCCTTTCCTATTGGCCTTTTTCAATGAATCCCTGTGGTTGCATCATATAGATGCTTTTATCAATACTTCCATTAAGGAAAGCTGTCTTAACGTCCATTTGCCAAATCTCTAGGTTTAGATATGCCGCAATGGATAAGAGTATTCTAATGGATTTAAGCATAGCTACAGGATAGAAGGTTTCCTCATAATGATACCTTCCTTTTGTGTATAACCTTTAACTACCAATCTAGCTTTAAAGGTTTTCACTTTACCATCCATACCTCTTTTCCTCTTGTATACCAACTTGCACCCAATGAGTTTTATCCTTTTAGGCAAGTCTACAAATGACAAGACTTTATTTGTAAACATAGATTCAATCTCGGATTGCATTGCCTTTTACTAATGGCGACAATCAACATCCTTTATAACTTCCTTGTATGTGTAGGGATCATCGTCGTATGGGAGATTCTCCACAGATTCTTCTAGATCGATGTATCTCTCGGGTTGTCTATTAACCTTCTCACTTCGATAAGGAATGGTAGGGTGTTGATCTTGTGATGATGCAGAACTTACAATTGGGCTAGGTTGTGAAACCTCTTGTGGAATTGTATCTACTGAAAGCTCATTCAGGACAATTATACTCTTAGGCACAAAATCATTCATACAGTCCTTTTCCAGAAATTTAGCATTCATAGAAATGAATACTTTGAGATTTGAAGGACTATAGAAATAATATCTTTTAGTTGCTTTTGGATACCCCACAAATATGCATGTTTCTGAATGTGACTCCATCTTTTCTGTCTTTCCTTTCAACACGTACGCATGACATCCAAATATCCTTAAGTGTTACAAGCTAGGCTTTCGCCCAGTCCACAACTCATGCGGTATTTTAGGAACCAACTTAGATGGTACATCGTTTAGAAAGTACATTGCAGTTCATAGAGCATATCCCCAAAAAGAATTAGGAAGCATTGAATAACATAACATAGATCTAACCATATCCAAAAGAGTTTTATTTCTTCTTTCTGCCACCCCATTCTGTTGAGGTGTTCCTGGTGTATAAAACTGAGAAATTATCCCCTTATCAATAACATATTGTTAAAACTCACCTGATAGATATTCTCTACCACGATCAGATCTCAAGATTTTTTAAGGGTTTCTTAAGCTTCAGCTTTGAATGCTTTGAACATGTCAAAAGCATCCGACTTATGTCTCATGAGATACACATATCCAAATATCTAGTAATCATCAGTAAAAGTGATGAAGTACTCATATCCACCTCTAGTTTGAATGCTCATAGGACCACATACATCAGTGTGTATCATTCCTAAACATTCAGTGGCTCGTGTGTTTTTGGCCGAGAACAACCTCTTGGTCATTTTACCTTCTAGACAAGATTCACAAGATGGTAGATCATCAACCTTTAAGTTACTTAAAGGTCCATCACTAACCAATCTTTTAATCCTATCAAGGTTAATATGACCTAGGCTCAAATGCCTTATGTAGATTTTATCTTTTGATAATTTTACTCTTTTATAATTAGATTTAGTTGATTCTGTGTCCAATATGTGAGAGATGTTTTTATGTAAATGGAATAAGCTGTTTTCCAATGTACCTTTGCAAACAAATTTGTTATTCTTATTGATAATAAAACCTTTCTTAAAAGTAACCGAATATCCAAATTTATTTAAATAAGAAACTGAAATTAAATTCCTCTTGAATTGAGGTACATAATAAAAGTCTATCAAATCCAAATACCTGCTAGAATCTAAATAAACTCTAATATCTCCCACTGCATCGACAGACACCAATGCTCTGTTGCCTAACCGTAAGTTGAATTCATCTTTATTCAGTATTTTCCTTTCCTGAAACCCTATTTCACCACAAAGGAAGCACTTTCCTTTTATCTTGGTTACTTTCTCTGTCTTCTACTTAGTAGGTCCAAGTTTCTTTTTCTTCCGTTGTTCCTTAAACTTCTTATGGGTTTCAACAATAGCAAACTTTCCAACCAAGTGAATCTCTTGACCCTAAACTTTCACAATGATCGTTTTAGCGCTTTGAACACCTTGCATCAGGCCCTGCAAGGTGTATTCCTTATTGTTCAGGGTATAGTCTAACTTGAACCCATAAAAGGAATCCGACAGTGAATTAACAATTAAGTCAATTTTGGTCTCATTATCTATTTCAGCACCATTGAGTTCAGCAATGTTGAGATGTGTTATGACTTGTCTAGGCTTCATCCTAAGATTCATAAAAGCAATCATTGCCTTTCTCTTAGTCATCCTAGACCTTATAGTAAAGCATCTCCTCTAGAGACATCATAATATCTGCAGCAGTTCTCATCATAGGACACCCGATGCTTATACTCTGCTCTTTTCAACTCATTAGATTCATCATTAGGAATAGGTGGTTTAGGAATCGACATAATGAATCTATGTTTTTCAGCTTGCATGCGATAGTCCAATTTTCCTTTTCAATGTGACATAGTTATCACCAGCTAAGGTACTATCTTTAAGGAAGTTGATTAGGGGAGGGGTCATGATTTCTTTATTTAACAAAAATTAAATTAAGTAAAGAATCATGATAAAACACTTTCAAATATTTATCTTGGATTAACTAAAATAATTCAATCGTAAAATTCAATGGTTATCCAACACCCATAAATGTCATGCCTCCTTTAGGAGTTCGCACCATTACTAGTTGGACTAGGTCCTACCTAATTATTAACATAACAACCAGCATTTTCAATTTAGTCTCGTGATTTTTATTGACAAGAACTCTTGGGAGGATATCAAGAAAATCACATTAAGTGTGTTACAAAGGTATCGACCTTCAATATTTTTCCTCACAAAAATCCCTCTTTTAAGAGTAGATATCAATTGAGTCAATTGTCTAGCCTATCCTTGTAAGGAAGTATCTTACTAAATTCTATTTATGGATACCCTTTGGGGGGTTATCACACGAAACATAAAACCCAACTAACCTTGGAGGCCATAGGTATTCCAAACACCTTCTCCTACTCAATTGTTTAAGGCGTGTGATGGAATTCCATGGAATGATTTACCAAGTTATCTAGATGACAATTAGATACGTAAATCATTCAATGCATGTTCATACCAAAAGAGATATATGAGTGGCACTCCTATTCTATATGACATGTTATCAATTAATGACAAACATTGTAATATTTAAGAAAAAGTAAATAGCCACAATTTTGGTCTACCCTAGAAAAACAAGTAGATTACATTTGTTTGAAAAACACAAACCCTAACCCTAACTTGATGAACAAGTCTTCTTGCGGCCATCCGTCCAAAAGTTTGTGACATGGTTTCGTTGCCGCCCATGGGTGCATCTGTGCTGCCCTTGGAGTCTACCAGCGCATGCGCTGTCTCACAAGAGGCTTGTTACACCTTTTTTTACCCACAAGTATACGGGGTCGGTACAAGTAATACAGAGTAAGTTTATCGTCTCCACAGGGATATTTAGGTATTGAATACTAAAATTAACTAAGCCTATATCTATTTGAAAAATCGAAACGTTTGTAAAAAGAAAATAAAAGATAAAAATATATAAACATAAAAACAATGCAACCAACTAATATGAGATATTAGTTAGAGTATTTGATTTCACCTAATCCATTCAATTAAGTTTCATAAGAGCATATTATTGCAATTTAATTATCAATGTTGACGATCGTGTTTATCTAAATTATCCAAACTTCTCTCTCGAGACAAATCAGACCTATTACCACATACACTAATATCTTATCTCTCGATGGATATCCAAGTGCATGAAAATGCATTAATCACGATAAACACTCTATATGATTGATCGGTCATTTATTTTCATATAATTACGACCCTTAAACCGTATCTTTTAATTGTATTCTTGAGTATTTTTGGTGCTTTTGATGTGTTTGTTAAGTGTTTGTAGGTTTTAGGTGTTTCTCTCGGAACCGCGCGAAGATTGGAATTCTCGGTCCAAAACCGTGATTTTCTGGCAGGGAGCATCGCGACCTCAGCTCGCGGTGCAGCTCGCGGTGTAGCAATTCAAGCCAATCCAGAGAGCATGGCGACCAAGCCAGCGCGACCACAGGTCGCGGTGGTTATCGCGGCAAGGAATTTCCAACAACCCTAAATGCTTCTATTAATAGAAAGTGAGGAGAGAGAAAGGGGATCTGCGGGATTTTAGAGAAGAAGACAAGAAAGAGAGAGAGAAGGAGGAAGAAGAAGAGAGAAGAGGGTCTAGGAAGCTAGCCATTGGATCGATTCTCCGGACGACTTCAATCGCTCTACGGATTCGGATTCGTGCACGGAAAAGCTCTACCGATTCGGTTTCGACGAGAGTCAAGCCCCATTGAGTTTTTCTATCACAATCTTTTCTTTAATCTTGTATTATTCATGTTGTTCTTGATATATAATATTGTGTATTTTTGTTTTCTAGTGATGAACTAATTTATTACACTAGGGATGATGATGGAACTTGCTATGACTTTTGATTGAGATTAATGAATGTTGGATGAATTGAGTTATATGATTGAGTGTTGATTTAATGTTTAATTGATTGTATATTGATTGATCACCAATATTCGATATCTTGTTGTGGTGGATTAAGTACCGAAAGGAGACACCCACCACGTGTTCGATAAATTGACACAATGACCTAGGAACCAAATAGAGATATATTGGTGTAGGTTATTTGATCTCATATGTTTCCATGTTTAATGCATTCTCGTATATTTAACATTCATCGAGAGATAGGGTGTTAGTATGTGTTGAATAGATTCGATTTGCCTTGAGAGAGGAGTTCGGATAATTTGTTAACATGATCATCAATCATCAACTTGGACATCCATACATGATTATCTCATATCATTAGGATTAGTAAGTGAAATCGGATTTCCTAGTTCTGATCTCCATTGATAAAAAGATATTTTAATTTCAAGTTTTCATTCATTTAGAATATAAATCACAAATCACAACCATTGAATTGATCATCTAGATAGTATTAAGCTTGGTAAATTTCAGTACTCAATTTCTAAACGTCCTCGTGGGAACGATATTCGGACTTCACAAATCTATATTACTTGAGCCGACCCCGTATACTTGCGGGTACACAAAAGGCGTGTCAGTATCCTCGTGAAAAATACCAGTAATCGCCAAGAGCTCATAGACCGCCTATAGCTCTCATAATTACCATTTTTGCTTATATTACCACATTTTGAACTAGGATATTTTGACTTGTCCAGAAGTCATTTTTCAATAGACACTATTGAAAACTTAACGTTAAGATTTAATATCCAATATCTCAAAATATCCATATAATGGTATTCCACATATATTTAATTAATGTAGCCACGATGTGCTATCTGTAAATAAAGTCCTCTATCGATTAACAAGTGAATACCACCAAACTATCGAGGATAGACTATGCGATATAATCGTACTCATTGACAACTCAAATGATAACACTTGCAACCATAACTCCATCATTTATCTCAGGATTAAAATAGAGTTTCCGATTGTCACAATCGAATACTTTTATCCACTGACGGTTGTGGATAAAGTTTTCTTCATTGATCCTATTCAATGCACCTAGTGCACTAGATTATTTTGTCTAAAGACACTGCACTTTGATGATTTTAGACTCATCATATCACACTTGATCCTACTCAAATGCTAACAAAAGAATCTACAACTTTAACAAGGTGAAGGTGCCCAATTTTTATCTTAAGTTGTGAATGTTATTCAAGACTAACTAAAGAATTATGTCTACCTCATACATATCCAGATATACGAACAATTCTTTATTTCTCTTAGTCTTTTGACTTTATGATTATTTACTTTTGACAATTACTATAAATGCTATAATATTTGTTAAAACAGAAATCACTTTATTAATGTGAAAAAGATTGTCAAATACAATATTACACTCTTGCTATTAAGCATAATACTAACAGTCACAAATGAGGATCTCTTAACCTTCATGCGCAAGTTTTACAATACTATTTAGACATTCCCACTGCAGAAGTTGTCTGAGGATTAGCTCAGGATGCGATGCTTCCCTTACACTTTAAAGGATAGAGCCTAATAGTGGCTGATGACGCTTCCACTGTGATGGAAATTATTAACTTAGTAACCATACACCCCAATAGCTAAATAGCTATGATACATATGGAATGCAAATTAACACCCTTTAACTAGTTGAAACAAACTCGACTGTTCAAGATTGAAGTAAGAGAAACTATTCTAATCACTTTATCAATGGAATGATGCTAAATAATAATTAGAATAGCACTTTGATTCCCAAAACACCACAAACTATGAAGTTTGATAAGTTTAATAGAAAACAAAGATTTTAAAGTTTTTGAACGCCACAAGCTGAATAAGCTTGATAAGTTCCAAAGTTCATGCAAGAACTTAAAAACAAAACACTCACAAAATGCTCAATATGTTTATATTACTCAAATATGCCCTTACAAAGAAAATCAGCCTTGTTTATATAGAACATAGGCCAAGAAGAGTACAAAGAAACTATCAGCCAATAAACACACCCCTTAAATGTGTAACCATCCATTAACTATGTAACTGACCATTAACTAGACCATGAATCTCGGCCATAAATGATTCAGCCTTTGAAACTCTTTTTTCCTAATGAAAGGACACATGAACTCACACTTAACAAAATAAAACCCTAAATGTTCAAGTTAAAACCCCAAAACAATTAAAAGCCCAACACAATTAAAAACACAAACTAACATAAAATAAGCCCACAAATCCCAACATGGCCAAATGGCCTTTTATTCTTCAAGATGGGCTAAATACTTCATTCTAACAAGGTTGGACTCTTGTCTTCGTGATTTGGACTTGCTTGAAACATGTTGACTATTTTAGACTCTTCTTGCATCCTTTGATCCTTGACCAAATCTTGACTAGCTTGCTCCTTCCAAATGCTTTCCATTAAACAAGTTAAGGCTTCTTTCATCCTTTTAGCTTTAGCTCGTGTCATTGGTCCTCCATGAATCGTTAAAGGATCTGGATCTTTTCTAACCTTAGCCGAATGGTGATCAACTTGCTGGTCCTCATCATTCCCTCTTTCCTCAAAAGGATTCGTCCTCAAATCAATACCTTCATCACCTACATCAAACAAAGACAAATCAGAAACATTGAAGGTTGCACTAACATTGCCATACTCACTTGGTAGTTCCAGCTTGTATGCATTATCATTGATTCTTTGAAGGACTCGAAATGGTCCATCCCCTCTTGGCATGAGTTTAGACTTCCTTCCGCTAGGAAATCTTTCCTTCCTCAAGTGTACCCAAACCCAATCACCAGCTTCAAACACTACTTGCTTTCGGCCCTTGTTGTGTTGCTTCTCATATTGTAGAGTTTTCTTTTCAATTTGTGTGCACACCCTTTCAAGCAAGGCTTTGACAAAATCAGCTTTTTGCTTACCATCCAAATTAGCTTTTTTTTTAAGGTAAAGGTAGTAAATCCATAGGAGATAATGGATTGAACCCGTACACAACTTCAAATGGTGAATGGTTTGTTGTAGCATGCACGCTTCAGTTGTAAGCAAACTCCACATGTGGCAAACATTCCTCCCAATTCTTCAAATTCCTTTGAATTATGGCCCTCAAAAGTGTTGATGAAGTTCTATTTACCACCTTCATTTGCCCATCCGTTTGTGCATGACAACTAGTTGAATACAACAGCCTTGTACCCAACTTGCACCAAAGCGTTTCCCAAAAGTGGCTAAGGAACTTCACATCTCTATCACTCACAATTGTCCTTGGAATGCCATGTAATCTTACAATTTCTTTGAAGAACAGCCCCGCAACATGTGTTGCATCATCTGTCTTATGGAAGGAATGAAATGTGCCATCCTGCTGAACTTGTCAACAACAATAAAAATAGAATCTCTCCCCCCTTTTGACCTAGGTAATGTTGGGATTTATGCCGTAAAACTTGTAATTGTAAATGGTTAAAGAAAATAATAAGAATTATTCAGATTATCATTCAAGTTCATAAAATGTTTTATATTCAGTAATACATTTGTATTGTGCAAGAACATCATATATTGTAAGATGTAATCTCATAATGAGTATATGATGGTCATATACAGAGAGGATTCATTTTGAGATGTGCAATCTAAAGAGTCCGTAGAGAGCGAACAAAGCTGAGTACTTTGATTGTGATTGATCTACTGCTGCGGTCCATTCTGTAAAGTATGGTGGTCTTATCCTAGACCGCTCATGTAGTTGACATGAGAATGAAGGCACCTTATATGATGAGATCATATAGGACCGGGCCACGATTTATATGAATCTCTCACCAAGATCCGTTAGTAGATGAGATTCATATATAATTGATAAACGATGGCTATTTATAGGTGATCTTAATCCTGAGTGTCTTATCGACTCCTTCAAGTTAGATCGTGGCTTTTGATTTACCATGAGTGAGGTTGAAGAGAATGTCGACCAATACCTCCGTATCTGGGAGCTACGGTTTGGCTTGTGGCTGGAAAGATTTGTACACAATAGTGGAATCCACTCTTTATTGATTGAAGTAGATGAGTAGTTCCCTTAAGGGTTGATTCGGGGCTTGAACGATTATGAGCGCTCTCCTTCTTCCGTGAGGAAGACAGGATTTAATTGTTCATTAGAGAATCAATGGTACTTAAAGGAAAAGATATTTCTAGAGGGGTATAACGGACTTTATTACCCAGTTCTAGTTATGAACTATTTGTGGAGGATCACACTATATGCAATTAGCTATATCAATGGACACTGAGACTTCAGATTGTATAAACACGTCTACAGTTTTGAGAGTGCAGCCTCGGGTTTTAGTGGAATAACTCCGAGGTTAATAATAGTAAAATATTAATTAAAGAGTTTTAATTAATATTAATAAGTATTATTGGAGCTCAAAAGTGTGGGTCCATTAGGTCCCCTTGGTAGCCCTTATGGTTGTTGGTAACGAGGATCACGGTAGATTAATTGGATGGTCCAATTAATAGTGTTACGAAAGTAATGCGATTTAAATAAAAGAGAATAATTAAATAATGTGATTATTTAATTAATTAAATATTTAATAAAATAATAGAAATTAATAATTATGAATTATTAATTCTATTTATTAAATATAAGGTCATGTGATTAAATAATGACTAGGACAAAAGAATTAAAATAATTAGATTATTTTAATAGTCTAAAAGGTCACAGGTTCAAGTCTTTAGGGAGACTAAAAATAAATAGGATTTAGAATCCTATTTTGACTTGGTCAAACTAAAACCCTAAAGGACTACTATATAAGTGTTATATAGTTAGGAAAAAAGCGAACCTAACACAAAAGTGAAAAAGAAAGAGAGTTCGGCCACCAAAGAGAGAAAAGAAAAAAAAAATTTCTGACTCTCCCCTCTTTTGCAGGATTCGACCAGCGTTCTTTTCACATGACCTCCATCTCTTGCCGTGACGTGCCCACACACACATTGTCAGACCGCGGGTCATAGCTCAGAAGATCTGGTGGTAGATCGAAAAATCAGAAAAAGAAAATCAAGAAAAAGGTATGTAGTTTCTAAAATCTTTTTCTGCGTATATACAGGAACTCGTTCCTGATTGAAAAAGGTTTTCAATATAAGAAAAAATTTTGAAACCCAATTCCACATGTTATAGGATAATCAAAAGTTTTTCTAAAACTCCCTTCAATTGGTATCAGAGACATTGGTTCTAAGTTTTTGTATATACGCAAAAGAAAAAGAAAAACTACATATTTCTTGTTTATTTTTATTTTTCTTTTTTATTCTTGATCTATGATATATTATTCTGTAGGCACAAATCTAGAATGTATGATTTGTTTTTATTGTTATATAATTTGATTAGATAATTTTAAAAGCGTAATTGGTCGTTAATTATATGGTGAATGGGTTATAGGATGAATTTTTATTTTTTGGCCAATTGTTTATGGTAAAAGTTTTTTTTTGTATATTTTTTTATTGTTATTCTTGTAATCGATCTGCCCTACAAAGAGTCAAAGAAGCGGATGATACGAAGAAGAAACGAAAAAAAAAAAATTTGATTGCACAGGAGGCAGCGGCCGCGCACGCTCGTGCTCGAGCGCTGGCGGTCGCGAGCGCCCAGCGCGCTCGGGCTGCTGTCGCATTTGTGCTAGGGCTGTTTTTCGTGTTTTTTGCGAACGATTTTTTGCTGATTTTTCTGGAAAAATATTTTTGAATATTTTCTGAAAAAAGTGCAGAAAATTGGAGCAGAAACAGTGGGCGAAACGACCCAAGAATACACGTGAAAGCGCGGCTCGCGCGAGGGCCGCGCGCACCTTGCGTGCGAGCGGCTACGCTGCTAGCAACCGCACTTTCCCATGCGTTAGGGTTGTTTAGGGTTTCGTCTTGACCTAGGGTGCGTGTTAAGGTAACACATGGATCTCAGGAAAAGATGTTGACTTTTGACAAAAATCAAGTTTGACTTGATTAGGAAAACGAAGACAAGAAGAATTCAACTCGAAGAAGAACTCTTGAAGACCAATGAATGCCTTGGGAATACAATTGTAATTAGAGTGATTTAAATTAGATAACCCATGTCACTCGGTCAATTACATATGCTTTATTTATTTTCATATGATGATAATATGGATGTTAAAGTATTGTCATACATATGAATGTCATCTAGATTAAGTGTGCCTACACATGCATAATAATATGTCATGCATAATTGTCATATTATATTGTTTTATTTTAATGAGATTAAAATGGGAAACAATTTCATAAATGGCAATTAAATAATGGATTTAATTTTTAGGAGTAAAAACTTGGTAATATTCATTAATTAACTAGTCAACAAATTAAAGAGCTTAATTAAAAAGATTAGTTAGGTTCTTATCATTAATTAAGATTAATTCGATTAATTAGTTAATTAAAAAGAACCAAATAATGAGATTAGTTTTTAGGAGTAAAAACTTGGTAAATCTCATTAATAACTAATCTATTTTAAAGTGTTTAAGTGATTAGTTAGATTTTTTGTTTTAATTAAGATTAATTACTTGATTAAAAAGAATCGAATAATGAGATTAGTTTTTATGAGTAAAAACTTGGCAAATCTCATTAATAACTAATCAACCAATTAAAGAGTTTAATGAAATTGATTAGTTTGGTTCTTACATTAATTAAGATTAATAAGATTAATTACTTAATTAAAAAGAACCAAATAATGAGATTAGTTTTTAGGAGTAAAAACCTTGATAAGTCTCATTAATAACTATCTATATATTAAAGTATTTAATTAGATTAGTTAGGTCCATTTAATGTTAGATTTAATTTGATTAAACATTAATGACATAATTGGACCAAATAATGTGATTTAGTTTTAATAGTTAAAACTTGGTAATTTCACATTTAATTTCTAGTTTATTTAAATAGTTTATGTAAATTAGAAATTGAAATAATAAATTATATTTTAAGAGTTAAAATTAAATAATTTATTATAACTAGTAAACTTAGATTTTATATTAGCCGTAGAATCTAAGTAAAGACTAAAAACATAGAGTTTTAGAAACTCTTAGTTTAAAGAAAATCCTAAACTACAAATAGTAAGTGGGAGAGGGATATATGACATTATATCCCGCAATCTCCATTGTTAGTTCAACACCGTGAGACTTGAGTGGCGCCTCGTGATGGCTTTGCTTTCGTCCTCTCTACGAATGGTGTCCACAAGAGTCAATACCAAGGTTGACTTCCTAACGGATAGGTTTTTGGAATGTATTTTAGGACTGACCTAGCCTACCTAGGCACTCTCAAGTTAAGTTCATGAATTCTGAAATGATGGGTTACACTCATAAAGGACTTAATTAAGTTGTTAATTTATTGTCCTGACTAAATCAAAGCGATGGTTGGATAATATAAGAATAAAGAGTTATTTTGGTGTATCATCCGATTGAGAATGTCTCGATTTAACATGCAGGGATTTGACATAGCCTACCTAGGCACTTACTTGTGGGATGTTGGATTATCATGGTATAGCAACTAATTTTAGGGATTTTTTAGTTCATTAAAATATGCTCATGAATCATGTTTAATTTTATACCGAACTATAGCATTTGATATGAATGTATGAGATGAATGATATGAACTATAGCATTTAATTTTATGCCGAACTATAGCATTTGATATGAACTATAGATTTATGTCTTTAAACATCAGCGTTATCTTTTGCATTATTATTTCCTCGCAAACGAAACATTAACCGGGATAACTTTATTACGTGGAACCAACATGAACGCAATCATGGTCAGCATAGACCTTAAATCTGTGCTTATGGAGGAATGTCCTCCAGAGTCTGTAACCAACACATGACCAATTACCAAGGGTAAGACCGGCAAAACAAATATTGCTAAGCCATCTTCTTATGGTTTCAAGAAGACAAATAGGTCTACTGGTAAAGTAAAGGCTAAGCCAAAAATAAAGAGTACCACGACTGACTAAGCAAAAGGAAAAATGTTTCCATTGCAAAGAGGTTAGTCATTGGAAGAGGAACTGTCTACAGTACCTCGAACAGATCTTCAATAAGAAGAAAGTAAAAAGTAAATCAGATTTACTTATCATTAAATTTTGTTTAGTGGAAGATGATTCTTCACCTTGAATTGTAGATTCAGGGCACTAACTAATTTTGTTCTTCTTTACATTGGAATGATTATTGGCAAAAGCTGGAGGAAGGGTCTTTCACTATGCACGTTGGAACAGGGGATGTCGTTCCAGCACGAGCAGTGGAAGTAGTTAGACTACAAATAATTATTCATTTTCTTTTATTGAACAGTGTATGTTTCATTCTTGGATTTACAAGGAATTTGATTTATGTATCCAGATTACATGAAAAAGTTTCATAAAGTTTTTTAAATGATAAATCAGTTATCATTTTAAGAAATGGAATGAATGATTGTTCTGAAATAAATGAAAATGACTTATATGTTTTAAGATCGTTAATGCATACAACACTGCTTAATACTGAATTGTTTAAAGTTGAAAAACCTAAAACAAAGCGACAAAGGATTTCTCCAGTTGATGACACGTATCTGTGGCATCTAAGACTTGGACATATAAATCATAATAGGATAAACAAACTAGTAAAAAGCGGATCTCTAAGTTAGTTAGAGATTCGTACCTTACCTGTCTGTAATCTTGTCTGGAAGGTAAGATGACCAAGAGACCTTTTATAAGAAAAGGGATTAGAGCATGCAACCACTTGAGCTTATATATTCAGACGTCTGCGGACCAATGAATGTTAGAGCTAGAGGTGGTTATGAATATTATGTCACATTTATTGACGACAACTCTAGATACGCGTATGTTTACCTAATGCAATGTAAGTCGGAAAATTTTGAAAGGTTCAAAGAATTCCGAGCTGAAGTTGAAAATCAATTAGGCAAAACAATCAAATCACTACGATCGGATCGTAGGGGTCAGTATCTCAACCAAAAGTTTAAAGACTACATGGTTGAGCATGGGATAGTATCTCGACTCACAACTCCAGGTACACCATAGCAAAATGGTGTTGTGGAGAGAAGAAATAGGACCCTGATGGAAATGGTGAGATCTATAATTAGTTTCTCATCATTCCATATTCCTTCTGGGGATATGCACTACAAACAGCGACTTACATACTGAATGTAGTTCCATCCAAGTCCGTTCCTAAGACTCCCCTAGAGTTGTGGAATGGTCGTAAAGCTAGTTTATGATATTTTCGCATATGGGGATGTCCAGTACATGTACTGAAGAACAAAAGTGGAAAGCTGGAACCTCGTTCACAAGTATGTTTATTTGTAGGGTACTCAAAGGAAACACGAGGTGGATTCTTTTATAATCCACAAGAAAACAAAGTATTTGTATCGACAAATGCAACGTTTCTTGAGGAGGATTATATGAGTAATCATAAACCTCGTAGTAAGATTGTGTTAAAGGAGCTAGAACCTGGTACGACTAGTGCTCAGTCAACAAGAGTTGTAGACGATGTTATAATTCCACAAACATCTGATAGTCAGATAATTTCTAGTCAGGATACACTACCACCAAGGCGTAGTGGAAGGGTTGTTCGACAACCTGTTCGCTACTTAGGCATTGGAGAAGCACAGGGTGTCATTTTTAATGATAGTGTGGATGATCCATTGACATTTAAATATGCAATGGAAGATTCTGACAAAGAGGAATGGCTTAAAGCCATGAATCTCGAGATGGAGTTCATATACTCCAACTCAGTCTGGGAACTTGTTGACTTACCAGATGGGATAAAACCTATAGGATGTAAGTAGATCTACAAGCGTAAGAGAGGAGTAGACGGGAAGGTAGAGATCTTCAAAGGCAAGGCTATTGGCTAAGGGTTACACCCAGAAGGAAGGCATTAATTATGATGAAACCTTTTCGCCTGTAGCTATGTTTTAATTCTATTAGGATACTCTTATCCATAGCTACCTATTTCGATTACGAAATTTGGCAAATGGACGTCAAGACTGCATTCTTGAATGGCAATCTAGACGAGAGCATCTATATGATGCAACCAGAGGGATTCGTATCCTAAGATCAAGAGCAAAAGGTTTGCGAACTGCAAAGGTCCATTTTTAGATTTAAGCAGGCGTCTAGATCTTGGAACATTAGGTTTGATACTGCGATCAAAACCTATGGCTTTGAGCAGAACGTTGATGAGCCTTGTGTATACAAGCGCATCATTGACAAGAAAGTAGTTTTCCTGGTCCTTTACGTAGATGACATCTTACTCATTGGGAATGACGTAGGAACATTGTCAGACGTAAAGGGTTGGCTTGCTAACCAATTCCAAATGAAAGATTTGGGAGAGGCAAGTTATGTTCTTGGGATCCAATTGATAAGGAATCGTAAGAACAAACTGTTAGCGTTATCTCAAGTATCGTATATCGACAAGATACTTGTGCGATTCTCCATGTAGAACTCCAAGAAAGGTAGTTTACCTTCAAGACATGGAGTTCATTTGTCTAAGGAACAGTGTCCTAAGACACCTCAAGAAATTGAGGATATGAGACGAATTCCCTATGCGTCTGTAGTAGGCAGTCTTATGTATGCTATGCTATGCACAAGACCCGACATCTGCTTCGCAGTGGGAGTAGCCAGTAGATATCAGTCCAACCCAGGATTGGATCATTGGGTTGCTGTTAAGCATATTCTCAAGTATCTTCGGAGAACGAGAAACTATATGCTTGTATATTCCCATCCGAATTTGATTCCATTGGGATATACAGATTCTGATTTTCAGTCAGACAAGGATTCAAGGAAATCCACGTCTGGGTCAGTTGATAAGGGATCGTAAGAACAAACTGTTAGTGTTGTCTCAAGCATCGTATACCGACAAGATACTTGTGCGATTCTCCATGCAGAACTCCAAGAAAGGTAGTTTACCTTCAAGACATGGAGTTCATTTGTCTAAGGAACAGTGTCCTAAGACACCTCAAGAAATTGAGGATATGAGACGAATTCCTTATGCGTCTGCAGTAGGCAGTCTTATGTATGCTATGCTATGCACAAGATCCGACAACTGCTTAGCAATGGGAGTAGCCATTAGATATTAGTCCAACCTAGGATTGGATCATTGGGTTGCTGTTAAGCATATTCTCAAGTATCTTCGGAGAACGAGAAACTATATGCTTGTATATTCCCATTCGAATTTGATTCCATTGGGATATACAGATTCTGACTTTCAGTCAGACAAGGATTCAAGGAAATCCACGTCTGGGTCAGTATTCACCATTGGTGGTGGAGCCATAATTTGGAGGAGTATCAAGCAATCTTGCATTGCTGATTCCACCATGGAAGCCGAGTGTGTAGCAACTTGTGAAGCAGCTAAGGAGGCTGTTTGGCTCCGAAAGTTCTTGAGTGATCTGGAAGTTGTCCCATATATGGATATGCCCATGACACTTTATTGTGATAATAGTGGAGCTGTGGCCAATTCCAAAGAACCAAGAAGCCATAAAAGAGGGAAGCATATAGAGAGGAAATATCATCTCATCAGAGAGATAGTGCAGCGAGTAGACGTGGTCGTGACGAAGATTGCATCGCAAGATAACCTGGCTGATCCATTTACAAAGACCTTAACGGCTAAAGTGTTTGAAGGTCACCTAGAGCATTTAGGATTACGAGACATGTCCCATCTGCTTTAGTGCAAGTAGGAGATTGTTGGGATTTATACCCTAAAGCTTGTAATTGTAAATGGTTAAAGAAAATAATAAGAATCATTCAGATTATCATTCAAGTTCATAAAATGTTTTATATTCATTAATACATTCGTATTGTGCAAGAACATCCTAGATTGCAAGATGTAATCTCATAATGAGTATATGATGGTCATATACAGAGAGGATTCATTTTGAGACGTGCAATCTAAAAAGTCCGTAGAGAGCAAACAAAGCTGGGTACTTTGTTTGTGATTGATCTACTGCTGCGGTCCATTATGTAAAGTACGGTGGTGACAAGCCCCAAACCTACTATCTCACGTTAGACGGCCTGCCGGCACTCCACAGTAGCTTCCCAGTCGAGGCTTGCCCAGCTGAAAGGCTTTCGTGAAGCTAAGCCGTTTCTTTATTCTGAAATTCTGAGTAAGAAATTTTTTTTTTTTTTTAAAGTATTTTATAAAAATTTTGGCAGAGTCTCCTTTGTTTTTATGAGTCTACCAAATCTTGGAGACCTGCATAAAACAACTTGAACACTTTTATATTTGTTTTCAAATCTCAACTACTGTGGACCTCCGGTCCATCTCAATAATCACAACTCAAACAGTTTGATATCAAAATTGGAATTCCCTAAGCTTGGTGCTCCGGTTCCTTTGTCTCAATACATTTCTTGTCTTTCTGCATAATTTCATTTCCTCCCTAAAGTAATATATTTCCAAATAAATTATTAATATAAATATAATCACTAATACAACAACTCTATTAACATGTTTTAACACTTTATTCTACAATTTCTTCTATTCTCATAAAATCAATTACATTTAATTTATTGAAAATCATGTCTCTACGATTGTATATTCCTTAAATAAATCAATTTCTCTTAAATCGAATCTTATTCAACACAATCTAACATACTTTCTTAAATTTCTAAGCATTAATTTGTATCAATTTATACAAATACAATTTCTAATACTTAATTACACATAAATCGAATTTTCTACACTGTCAACTTCGATTTCTACACAATTTCTCATTCTAATCTTCATCAATTTAACATAAATGGATTTCTTTCACTTAACAACATCAAATTCAATTTCATTAAACTCGATTAAACAAATTATAACTTCAATTTCAAATTATATTTAAAAATTCCCAAAATTAGTGATTCAATTTTATTCTAAACAATTTCTACAACCACCAAACACAACATCACAACAGAACTCATAAGACAAGTCACTAATTTGATAATCATTTTGATTTCTTACTTAACGATTCCAAATTCATACCACCAATTAACTTAAAAACACTCAAATTACTCAATTAATATCTCAATTTAACAATTCAAACTCAAAATCATCAAATTCCCAATTCTTTACTTACTAATTTTCTTGACTTTCATTCTAATCAACTCCAATTAAATTAATTTCAAATAAAATACTACCAAATACTCAAATCAAACACTAAAATTACAAAACCCATCATCAACTCAATAAATTTCTAAAATCAACTCAATTTCATTTTATACTCAACAATCAAAACTCCAACACAATTTAATTTCATCCAATTCAAACCAATTCAACTTCATAAATCACTTACCCAAGGTTCCTAGACTCCTGTTCTTCTTCTCCTTGGCTAGACTGAATTTCCTCCTCCTCTTTCTCTTTTCTTTTCCTTTTCTTTTCTTCTTTCTTCCCTCTTTTTCTCAGTTCTGCTGTCTCCTTCTTCTTTTCCTTCTTCTGCTGGTCGGCTTCTTCTCTTCCCTCTCTCTCTCTTTTTCTCTTCTCTTTTCTTCTCTCTTCTCTCTTGAAATTTCTGGTTGCTTCCCGTCTCTCTCTTCCTCTGTTTTCTGTTCTCTATTTTGTTTCTTTTAGTTTGCTGCTCTAGGCTACTGGTTTGTTCTTTGAGTGAAATCTCCACTCATGCTTGTTTATATATATCCTACTAATTTATTCATTGTAACTCACGGTTGAATGGAGATTCTAGACTTTTCTTCTTTATTTATTTTGGTTTGCTTGGCGGGCCACATCACACATGTGTTTTATTATTTATTTATTTATTTATTATTTTGTTGTTTGACTTGATCCACCAATGGAATTTCACCACTTGTCACCCATATAAATTTTTAGTAATTACAACATGCCCCTTGATCTTTACAATTCATAATATGACCACAACCATAATTTTAATCACATAATCTTGGTTAACAATCCTTTGATTTACAATTTAATCAATAACAATCCATTAACTCTTTTCCACAAAAATTCATTTCAACTTAATTTTCCATCAATTAATTAAATCACAATTTCGTATCATAAAAAATATATTTTGACTTCCAATAAATATTCTCAATACTCCAATTTATAGAAATTCTTACTATATCCTCAAAAACTTATAATTTAAATTTCTTATATACTTTATAGAACCTTATTAATCATCTGATACCATTCTAAATATTTTCCAAGTCTCTGATACCCTTTTTCAAAAATCTCCAAATCCATCCAATAGATTCCACTATATTAATACATCTAACATCCAATTTACTAATAATAAGAGTTATATAGTTAGGAAAAAAGCTAACCTAACAGAAAAGTGAAAAAGAAAGAGAGTTCGGCCACCAAAGAGAGAAAAGAAAAAAAAAATTTCTGACTCTCCCCTATTTTGTAGGATTCGGCCAGCGTTATTTTTACGTGACCTCCATCTCTTGCCGTGACGTGCCCACACACACGTTGTCAGATCGCGGGTCATAGCTCGGAAGATCTGGGGGTAGATCGAAGAATCAGAAAAAGAAAATCAAGAAAAAGGTATGTAGTTTCTAAAATCTTTTTCTGCATATATACAGAAACTCGTTCCTGATTGAAAAAGGCTTTCAATATAAGAAAAATTTTTGAAACCCAATTCCGCATGTTATACGATAATCAAAAGTTTTTCTAAAACTCCCTTCAGGTAATCCCAAGACAAAGTCCATGGATATATCAACCCAAGTCTCACTAGGTATAGGAAGAGGAGTATACAGCCCATGAGGCATTACTTTAGATTTAGCTTGTTTGCAAGTAATGCATCTCTCACATATTCTCTCAACATCTCTTTTCATGTGTGGCCAAAAGAAATGATCACTTAACACACCCAAAGTCTTTTTAATTCTAAAATGCCCCATTATCCCGCCACTATGTGCCTCTCTCACAAGCAATTCTCTCATTGAACATTGACGAACACACAACTTGTTTTCCTTGAAAAGAAAACCATCATGCCTAAAGAACTTGTCAAAACCCCTTTTCTCACATGCCCTATTGCAATTAGCAAAATAGATGTCATAATTGTATAAGTCTTTAATGTACTCAAAACCCAATAATTTTGCATCAAGTTTAGAAATAAGAGCACACCTTCTAGAAAGAGCATCAGCAACCACATTTTCCTTACCTTGTTTGTACTTGATGATGTATGGAAATGATTCAATAAACTCCACCCATTTTGCATGCCTACGGCTTAACTTTCCTTGTCCTTTGAGATATTTCAAGCACTCATGATCGGTGTGTATAATGAATTCCTTATACCAAAGATAGTGCTACCATGTCTCTAACACTCTCACCAAGGCATAAAACTCCTTGTCATATGTCGGGTAGTTAAGGCTTGCTCCACTTAGCTTCTCACTAAAGAACACAATCGGTCTGCCCTCTTGCATTAAGACTCCTCCAATACCTATTCCACTTGCATCACACTCAATCTCAAAAGTTATAGCAAAGTTAGGCAAAGCAAGCAAAGGTGCTGAACAAAGTTTGTTTTTAAGCAAGTTAAAAGCATCATCTTGTTCTTTACCCCACCTAAATCCTACATTCTTTTTGATGCATTCAGTTAATGGTGCAGAAATGGTAGAAAAATCCTTAATGAATCTTCTATAAAAGCTAGCAAGATCATGAAAACTTCTTACATCACTAACACAAGTGGGTTTCGGCCACTCCCTAATTGCTTTCACTTTTTCTTGATCAACATGAATTCCTTTATCATTAACAACATAACCAAGAAAAGTAAGTTTATTAGTGCAAAAAATGCATTTCTTTAGATTAGCATATAACGTTTCTTTTCTGAGCACATCAAATACAGCCTCTAAATGTGTTACATGCTCATCTAAATTTTTGCTATACACAAGTATATCATCAAAATAAACCACTACAAACTTTCCAATGTAAGCACGCAAAACATGGTTCATCAATCTCATGAAAGTACTAGGTGCATTAGTTAGGCCAAAAGGCATTACTAACCATTCATATAGACCATGTTTAGTTTTGAAAGTAGTTTTCCATTCATCACCCTCACGCATTCTTATTTAATGATATCCAGATTTCAAATCAATCTTCGAAAACACACAAGAACCATGCAATTCATCCAACATATCATCTAACCTAGAGATAGGATATCTATACTTTACTGTGATTTTGTTGATGGCTCGGCAGTCAACACACATTCTCCAAGAACCATCCTTTTTAGGCACCAACAAAACAGGAACCGCACATGGACTCATGCTTTCACGCACATATCCCTTTTCCATAAGCTCACTTACCTGCCTTTAGATTTCTTTGGTCTCTTCGGGGTTGCATCTATATGCTAGCCTGTTTGGTATGCTTGAACCCGGAATGAAATCAATTTGATGTTCAATTCCTCTAATTGGTGGCAAACCATTAGGAACATCTTCCGGAAAGAGATCCTCATTTTCCTGCAAAAGATCAACAATAACACTAGGCAAACTCTTGTCAATTTCGTCAGAAACAATTAAAACGTCCTTGTACATAAGTACAAGTAAGGGCTGCTTCATGGTTAAAGCTTTCTTCATGTCACTTATTTTTGCATAAACACTCAGTTTTCTTTCACTCAAGCCTTCCTTGTTTTCTCTCCCCTTATGTTTCCCATTGCACTCATTTTTACCACTCAACTCCCCTTTTTTTTTTTCTCTCTTTCTTGCTCCCTTCCCAAAGTTTCGGCTAATGAAGATTCAAGCTCTTCATATTGCTGTTTTATGCGCACTTGGTCTTCAAAAATTGTCTTTGGAGACAAAGGTCCAAGTTGGTATTTCTGTCCCTCCATGATCAAAGAATATCGATTCTTAAACCCATCATGCAGTGCCCTTCGATCATATTGCCATGGTCTCCCCAACAACATGTGACCAGCATACATAGGTACCACATCACACCAAACCTCATCCTTATATCTACCAATTGAAAAAGAAACTAACACTTGCCGATTTACCTTCACAACACGATTGTCATTCAACCATTGTAACTTGTATGGTTTTGGATGTTTAATACTAGGTAACCACAAGCAAGGTACTTGCCACATTTGTACAACTTCCACTATCAACAATCACATTACACAACTTGTTAGCAATCAAACAATGAGTATGAAACAAATTTTCATGTTGCTCACCATGTTCATTATTTTTACTTTGCAAACTAAGTATGCGTTGTACAACCAAATTTTCTCCACTAGCATACTCTACATCACTAGCATCTTCTAAATGTGGCATGTCATCTTCATCCTCTCTCTCTTTCGGATTCAATTGCCCCATCCCTCATGATCATTACCTTTTTATTAGGACATTCACGTGCCACATGACCATGTCCAAGGCACTTAAAACACCTAATGCCTCTAGTTTGATTAGGTTGATTCTCCCCTCTACCCTTGCTGCCTATTTCATTTTTGCTCTTAGTTTCATCAATTTTAGGCTTAACAATGGGTTTATCATCCTTTTTACTCCAATTCGGTTTCTAAGAAGAAGAACCCCAAATAAGGTTTTGAATTATACCTGGTGCCTTTTCTTTTTAGTTTTCTTTCAATCTTCATGGCCACATCTACCATGTCCTCAATCTCCACATAATGTTACAACTCCACAAGATCAGCAATGTTCTTGTTTAACCCACTCAAAAATCGAGCCATGGTGGCCTCACGGTCCTCCTCCACATTAGCCCTTATCATGGCTATCTTCATCTCCTTGTGATATTCTTCTACACTCATGGAACCTTGTGTCAAAGTTTGCAGCCGTTGATGCAAATCCCTATAGTAATGGCTAGGGACAAATCTCCTCCTCATGATTCGTTTCATCTCCAACCAAGTCTCTACGGGTCTTTCACCATTTCTATGCTTGTCTTTACACAATTGATCCCACCAAACAATAGCATAATCACAAAATTCAACAGCAGCTAGTTTTACCTTTTTCTCTTCGGAGTAGTTATGGCATTCAAAGATCAGCTCCACTTTTCGTTCCCATTCCAAATAGGCATCCGGATTGTTCTTCCCTTGAAAAGAAGGAATTTTCATTTTGATGCTGCCTATGTTTCGGTCCACACCATCAAAACGTCCTCTCCTAGTTGTCTCCTAGGATTAACATCTTGACCAATTATGGTAGCTTGGCCATCATCCGTGTCTTCTCCACCATCATATACATCGTTGACAAAGGCCGGTTGTCTTCCACGCTGTGGTTCTTCTTGCAATTTGGTAATTGCTTCATCATGTCTTTCTAGATGATCTCTTACATCTCTCATCACCCTGAACATACGTTCAAATTGTTGCTGCATTGCTTGAATCACTTGATCGTTTGAGGAAGAACTCACTTCTTTATCATTGTTAGACATGTTTAAAACCTAAAAAAAAAAAAAAATTAGAACAGCCTCACAAACACTCCCTCACGTGTTTCACTCAAAGAACTGATTCACACCACTCATGTTTCACACAATAAATTGGCTTTTCTCGATGCTAATCTCACCACTCTTGCCCTTTACCTCTCTTGTTTTGTTCTTTGGGTTCTTAGACTAACTAAGGTCCTTAAACAAACAATTCAGATTATGGCAAATTCAATGGAGTAAAAATTGGGCAAGTCTAAGAAACAAACAAAAGGTAGGCTGATTTAAAGTGGTTTACACAAAACTTAACGCAAACAAAGATTAGAACCGAAATATCAATTTTTATGCCAACAAGAATTCTGTTTGTTTTTAGTTAAGAAGGCAATAAATCAAATGAACAAAGAAAAATTTCTGGAATTTTGCTAGAATTCCTTGAATCCGCAATGCTTTTCTTTTCTTTCTTTCCTTTTTTTTTTGTTTTTTTTTTTTTGGCAGAAAACAAAGAAGAATGGAAATAACCTCAAATAGAACAGTAATTAAGATGAAGAAAGAAAAACAATTATAGATATGGTGTTAAACAGAGGAGCAAATAAATGGATACGCAAACCTCAAACTTGAGCCAAGCTTGTTGGGATTTATGCCCTAAAGCTTGTAATTGTAAATGGTTAAAGAAAATAATAAGAATTATTCAGATTATCATTCAAGTTCATAAAATGTTTTATATTCAGTAATACATTCGTATTGTGCAAGAACATCCTATATTGCAAGATGTAATCTCATAATGAGTATATGATGGTCATATACAAAGAGGATTCATTTTGAGACGTGCAATCTAGAGAGTCCGTAGAGAGCGAACAAAGCTGGGTACTTTGTTTGTGATTGATCTACTGTTGCGGTCCATTCTGTAAAGTACGGTGGTCTTATCCTAGACCGCTCATGTAGTTAACATGAGAATGGAGGCACCTTATATGATGAGATCATATAAGACTGGGCCATGATTTATATAAATCTCTCACTAAGATCCGTTTGTAGATGAGATTCATATATAATCGATAAACGATGGCTATTTATAAGTGATCTTAATCCTAAGTGTCTTATCGACTCCTTCAGATTAGATCGTGGCTTTTGATTTACTATGAGTGAGGTTGATGAGAATCTTGACCAATACCTCCGTATCTTGGAGTTGCGGTTTGGCTTGTGACTGGGAAGGTTAGTACACAATAGTGGAATCCACTCCTTCTTGATTGAAGTAGATGAGTAGTTCCCTTAAGGGTTGATTCAGGGCTTGAACGATTACGAGCGCTCTCCTTCTTCCATGAGGAAGATAGGATTTAATTGTTCATTAGAGAATCAATGGTACTTAAAGGAAAATATATTTCTAGAGCGGTATAACGGACTTTATGACCCAGCTCTAGTTATGAACTATTTGTGGAGGATCACACTATATGCAATTAGCTATATCAATGGACACTGAGACTTCAGGTTGTATAAACACGTCTACAGTTCTGAGAGTGCAGCCTCGGATTTTTAGTGGAATAACTCCGAGGTTAATAATCGTAAAATATTAATTAAAGAGTTTTAATTAATATTACTAAGTATTATTGGAACTCAAAGCTGTGAGTCCATTAGGTCCCCTTGCTAGTCCTTATGGTTGTTGGTAACGAGGATCACGGTAGATTAATTGGATGGTCCAATTAATAGTGTTACGAAAGTAATGCGATTTAAATAAAATAGAATAATTAAATAATGTAATTATTTAATTAATTAAATATTTAATAAAATAATAGAAATGAATAATTATGAATTATTAATTCTATTTATTAAATATGAGGTCATGTGATTAAATAATGACTAGGACAAAAGAATTAAAATAATTAGATTATTTTAATAGTCCAAAAGGTCACAGGTTCAAGTCTTTAAGGAGACTAAAAATAAATAGGATTTAGAATCCTATTTTGACTTGGTCAAACTAAAACCCTAAATGACTACTATATAAATGTTATATAGTTAGGAAAAACCTAACCTAACACACAAGTGAAAAAGAAAGAGAATTCGGCCACCAAAGAGAGAAGAAAAGAAAAAAAGGTTTTTTATGACTCTCCCCTCTTTTGCAGGATTCGGCTGGCGTTCTTTTCACGTGACCTCCATCTCTTGTCGTGACGTACCCACACACACGTTGTCAGACTGCGAGTCATAGCTCAGAAGATCTGGTGGTAGATCGAGGAATCAGAAAAAAGAAAATAAAAAAAAAGGTATGTAGTTTCTAAATTCTTTTTCTGCGTATATACAGGAACTCGTTCCTGATTGAAAAAGGTTTTCAATATAAGAAAAAATTTTAAAACCCAATTCTACATGTTATACGATAATCAAAATCTTTTCTAAAACTCCCTTCAAAGCTCTGATACCAAATGATGGAAATCATTAACTTAGCAACCATACACCCCAATAGCTAAATAACTATGATACATATGGAATGCAAATTAACACCCTCCAACTAGTTGAAACAAACTCGACCGTTCAAGATTGAAGTAAGAGAAACTTTATCAATGGAATGATGCTAAATAATAATTAGAACAGCACTTTGATTCCCAAAATGCCACAAACTATGAAGTTTGATAAGTTTAATAGAAAACAAAGATTTTAAGGTTTTTGAACGCCACAAGCTGAATAAGCTTGATAAGTTCCAAAGTTCATGCAAGAACTTAAAAACAAAACACTCACAAAATGCTCAATATGTTTATATTAATCAAACCTGTCCTTACAAAGAAACTCAGCCTTGTTTATATAGAACATAGGCCAAGAAGAGTACAAAGAAACTATTAGCCAATAAACACACCCCTTAAATGTGTAACCACCCATTAACTATGTAACTGACCATTAACTAGACCATGAATATCGGCCATAAATGATTCAGCCTTTGAAACTCCTTTTTCCTAATGAAAGGACACATGAACTCACACTTAACAAAATAAAACCCTAAATGTTCAAGTTAAAACCCCAAAACAATTAAAAGCCCAACACAATTAAAAACCCAAACTAACATAAAATAAGCCCACAAATCCCAATATAGCCGAATGGCCTTTTATTCTTCAAGATGGGCTAAATACTTCATTCTAACAAGGTTTGACTCTTGTCTTCGTGATTTGGACTTGCTTGAAACATGTTCACCATTTTAGACTCTTCTTGCATCCATAAATCCTTAACCAAATCTTGACTAGCTTGCTCCTTCCAAATGCTTTCCATTAAACAAGTTAAGGCTTCTTTCATCCTTTTAGCTTTAGCTCGTGTCATTGGACCTTCATGAATCGTTAAAGGATCTGGATCTTTTCTAACCTTAGCTGAAGGGTGATCAACTTGCTGGTCCTCATCACACTGGGTCCCTTCACACATGGTCAGAGGTGTACAACAAGTTTATTAGGAAATTCTATTCCTATCAGAAGACCGATTAGTTAAGAAGCAAGAGAGCTACATTTACCTAGGGAGATGAAGAGTCGTTCTATGAGGCGTGGGACAGATTCAAGCTGCTGCTCATTTAGTGCCCTCACCATGGGTTCCCTTTAGAGCTACAAAATCAGTTCTTCTTTGGTGGACTAACTTTGAACTATCAGGCGATGGTAGATAATACTGCGGGAGGAGCCATGCAGGAAAAGACTATAGAGGAGACTTACGAGCTCTTCGAGATGCAGGGAGCCAACTCACAACAAAAGAGTGTCAAAGGGAAGACACTAGGCGTATATAAGGTGCACACGTGTGCAGGGTTGGTAAAACAGGTGGCAGAGCTGAGTAGGCAGATGTAAGGATTGGCAGCTGTAGTTGGGCAGAGACCCGAAGTTGCTTGCAGTTAGGATTATGCTTAATAGCATGAGTGTAATAGTGTAATTGACAATATTTTCATATGAATAAAGTGATTTCTGATATAACGAATATTATAACAATTATATTAATTGTCAAAAGTAAATAATCATAAGGTCAAGAGACTATGAGAAACAAAAGAATTGTTCGTACATCTAGATATGTATGAAGTAGACACAATTCTTTAGTTAGTTTCGAATACGCATTCACAACTTAAGATAAAAGGTTGGGCGCCTTTATCTTTTTAAAGTTGTAGATTCTTTTATTAGCATTTGAGCAGGATCAAATGTGATATGATGAGTCTAAAATCATCGAAGTGTCTTTGGACAAAAGAATCTAGTACACTGGGTGCATTGAATAGGATCACTGTAGAAACCTTTATCCGCAACCGTCAGTGGATAAAAGTATTCAAATGAGACAACTGGAGAGTTTATCTAAATCCTGAGATAAATGATGGAGTTATGGTTGCACGCGTTATCATTTGAGCTGTCAATGAGTACGATTATATCGCATAGTCTATCTGTAGGAACCGTTTTTCCGTTCTACTGGTCACGCAGCGGAATTGGGGTTTAAAAATTTTATACAGATCGCAAATGCGATCTGTGACCAGTTGTAACACCCCCTGACCCGACCCGACCGGACCGACCCAGGGAGCGCTACACGGTTTTTAATACTTTCTAAATTCATATACATTTCAAAATTGTTGTGAGCCCTCACATAAAACAATTTTCGACTCATTGGAAACCATAGAGTTTATTATTTTAAAAATCATTTTTGAGTGAGCCCAAATCGATAAACTTTTTACAAAAATTCGGCAGAGTACCGTTTGTTTTTTCGGATTTCCCAAAACCTGCTTTTACACAAATCAATTCAAATTCAATTCTCAACAACACTTCTATAACGTTTTCAAACAGTTGCGCACTCTGCCGTTTAGTGCGACTTTTCATCACAATTTATAAAAATAAAACAAATCAAACTTTAATATTTACAAACATAATAACAATATAAGACAGAAATCATAAATAATTGATTACAAAACATATTTACAGACTCACTGTATATGCATGTTTACAAAATACATATATAACAATAGAACTACCCAACTGTAGTAATTCTGTGACTCGGTCTGCAACTCTTTCTTCCTTCAGTTTTTAACTTCTTCCGGATCCCTGGTACCTACGCGTTAGAAACAAAACTAACGCACTAAGCATATAGCTTAGTGGGTGTACTATAAACTCAATTAAATAAACCACAATATAAATATCTTTTAAGAAGAAATAAATCACAATATGAATTTCATTTCTAATCATGTACAAATCAAATGAACTTCAAAATCAAATCATAAAACAGTTTCCATCACTTTAATTTCCACAATAATAGCAACATATACAATCGATTAATAAATTCATTCAATTCACTTCCCAATTCGTTTCAAATCTGGCCCGCTAGAATACTAAACATAACAGGACTGGAATATGGGTCAAACTCCCACCGAGGACGAATCCTACGAGTGGTACGTGTCTCCCAACTCTAGGACCGTGGGTACGGAACCTAGAGAGGTACATAACTCCCTATCCCAGGAACGAATCCTTGGGAAGGTACATGGCTCCCAACCCCTAGGACGAATCCTGAGGAGGTACGTGTCTCCCAGCCTCTGGACGAATCCAAGAGGAGGTACATAATAATCATCAGTATCAATCAGTAGCGGCGCAGTACTGCTCAGTAAAACCCAGCTGGTATACCAACCTCCTATATCCATTTCTATGTCTAAGTATCCTAGGGCCGTTTCCGATAAACTAAATTCACAATCAATTTCGTAATAGTTAATCAATAACCGATAATTACTCAATAAACATATAATCAATTATTTTTAACGAATTCGAAATATTCGAAAACGAAATCGAAATACGATTTATCACAAAATCAGTCCAAAATAAACAATAAAGACATCAAACATCAATTTTTCATATACAATAAACAATTTTCATACTAATAATCGAAAATGAAATCTTCCAACGAAATCAAAAACGGAAACGGAAACGGAAACGAAAACGAAAACAAAACAATAACGAAAGACTTTTCGTAACAATCTCGAAAACAAATGTACACCAACCTGGGAACCGTTTTTTTTCGTTCGAGAAGTCGCGGTTCTACGATTTTGTTTTCCTTCCCTTTCCCTTTTCTCTTTCACCCACACTTTCTTTCTCCCTCTTTCCTTCCTCTTCTTCTTCCTCTTCTTCTTTTTCTTTCTCTCTTCTTCTTTTTCTTCTTTTTCTTTTCTTTTCTCGGTCTCTTTTTCCTTCTTTCTCGCTCTCTCTCTCTTCTCTTGCTGTTTTCTGGCTTCTGCGAGAAGCTTCTCTTTTTTTTTATATTTTTTTCGCTACCGCGACCGCCGTCGCGACCTGTGGTCGCGCCACCAGGTCGCGGTGTTCACTGGAGCATTCGCACCGCCTTCGTCGCGAGCGCACCTTGGTCGCGCTGGAGATCGCGTTGCTCGCTGCCCGAATTCGACGTTTTCATCGCGAGCAGTTCATCGCGACCTGTGGTCGCGGTGACTGGTCGCGATGCTCACTGCCAGAAATCGCGTTTTCCACCGCGAGCGAGCCATCACGACCTGTGGTCGCGATGCTCTCTGGTTCAGTTTTCAATTTTTCATACATTAATTTTCAACCATTTAATTACATTTTCACCCCCTCAAATAGTAAAATTTATTTTCACATATATAACATTAATTACCCGAAATCCGGGATGTTACACCAGTAAAACTTTAGAACTATATTTTCGGAACAATAAAAAAAAATATCAAATATATATTTATTTTACATACAAAAAATTGTAATCAATTAAAAGAATAAAAAAAAAATTAAGGAACATACCACCGTTGGAGGCTCCATCGGTTTTTTTCTGCAGCTCCATGTCTGTACCACTACGTCTTCCTTGCTATATCCCGGCACCGGTAACTTGCGTGTGGGCGCGTCATGTTGTCAGAAACAATGAAGAGGGAGAATGAATAGAAGTTAGAGAGATACTGTATCTCTTCGGTCACTTTTCTTTTTTCTATATATCTTACATAAAAAAAAAACTTTGAACGTAAAACTCTTTGGTTCTAGTTGTCTGTTAATTAAAAACTATTTTTTTTCCATCTATTTAAGTTACCAAATTAATAAAACTCTTTTTATTAATTTATCAGTAACTTTTGAATTTAAACTTTTTAAATTTAATTTAATTTAATTTTATTTAATAAATGAGATAATCCTATTTCCTCTTTATTCAAAATAAAAATAAAAATAAACTATTATCAGACTTTTGAATTTAAACTTTTTAAATTCAAATTTATTTTATTTTATTTAATAAATGAGATAATCATATTATCTACATATTCAAAAAATAAAAATAAACTATTATCAGACTTTTGAATTTAAACTTTTTAAATTCAAATTTATTTTATTTTATTTAATAAATGAGATAATCCTATTATCTCACTATTCAAAATAAAATATCAACTATCAACCTCCTCTTATGACTAATTACATAATTAAATAATCTTATTATTTAATTATTATAATTGCCATTATTTAATTAATTGAATAATCACATCACTCAATTAACTCCTGACACGTGTCTTTTTTGCAACACTATTAATTGGACCATCCAATTAATTATACGTGACCCTTGTTAACTAAATGGATCGGGCTAGCAAGGGGACCTAATGGACCCACAGTATTTTGAGCTCCGATAATCCTTAGAATCATTAATTGAACTCTTTAATTAATATTCCTTGATTATCAACTCCGGTATTATTCCACTAAAAATCTGAAGCTGCATTCTCTCAACTGCGGACGCTTTTACACAAACTGATATCACTCGGTGGCCATCGATATAGCTATTATATATGGTGTAACCCTCCACAGTAGTTAATAATTAGAGCTGGGTCATAATGTCCATTATACCCCTCTAATTATATATATCATTTAAGCACCGTTAATTCTCTAATGAACAATAAATCCCATTTCCTCACGGAATCAGGAGAGCACTCATATTGTTCAAGCCCCGAATCAACTCTTAAGGGAACTACTCTCTACTTCTCACAAAAAGGAGTGGATTCCACTATTGTGTGCAAACCTTCCCAGCCACAAGCCAAATCACAATCCCAACATACGAAGAATATTGATCGGGAATAATCATCCGACCTCATCCATGGTATATCAAAGATCACGATCTAACCTGAAGGAGTCGATAAGACACTCAGGATTGAGATCACCCACATATAGCCATAATAAGTTAATGTATATGAATCTCATTGATAAACGGATCTTGGTGAGGGATTCATATAGATCATGGTCTAGTCCTATATGATCACATCATACAAGGTGCCTCCATTCCCATATCTCCATATGAATGATTCAGGATAGAATCATCGTACAATACAGAATGGACCGCAGCTATAGATTAACTACAAATAAAGTACACAACTTTATTTGCTATCTATGGACTCTTTAGATTGTACATCTCTTACTGTATCCATCTATATATGACAATCATATACATAGTATAAGATTACATCCAGCAATCTAGAATGTTATAATGCACAAGTTTATATAATATAAATGACACGATAAGAATGAATTGAACTCTTCTTTTATTTATTTATAAAAAAAAAAACCATTTACAAATTACATCTTTAGGGCAAAAACCCTAACACTATCCTCGATGGTTTGGTGATATTCACGTGTATATCGATAAAGGATATCATTTATAGAAATGGACATCGTAACTGCATTTAGCACATGTTAGTAGAATACCATCATATGGATGTTTTGAGGTATTGGATATTTAAATATTTACGTAAAGTTTTCAATAGTAGATATTGAAACATCAAAATATCCAAGTTCGAAAACATGGTCATATGAGTAAATATGGTAACTTGGAGAGCTATAGACGGTTTATGAGCTCTTGGCGATTACTGGTATTTTTCACGATGATACATTTTCTCCATTTAGGTTGTCTAGGGTACGAATTAGTATGCTCACTTATTTTATCTTTATTTAAGAGTTTAATTTTAGTTCTTTAGTGGAATGAACTAAAATTAAAGGATCGGAACTAAGTGAATCATTTGTTGATTATGATTAGGTTGTGTCCATTGGAGCTTAAATTTAGATAGCCCGCCAAGATTCCCAATCCACACGAACTTGAATGGATCACTAGTTATATACTACCGAATCATTTATTTGATCCATCTTATAGAATTATTTTTTGGAATTCTTTCCAAAAGTTTTGAGAGGTGCGTTCTTGTATTCGATCAAAACGCGCGATAACTCGTCAAAATACCTGGGATGGGCGGCCAAGGGTGTGTGATCCCTTGGGCGGCCCTAAGGGATGTTTTTAACATCCCGTAAATATATTGATAATATAATTAGCACATTTATTTAAATGGGGCTGTTAAATTATAATAAATGTATTTATTTAAAGGCATGTGGACTTCTTTCTTTTTGTAAGAATGGGTCTAATACACATGTGGACTTTTTGTGGAGGTCCAATGAGATTATAAAATAGAAAACAAAGATTGGTCCACAACCAAATGGGGTGGGCGACATTAGCTATTAGGATATAGCTAATTACTGTGTTTTATTTTATTAGTTAATTAAATGGTAATTAATTAATTATCTAAATTAATTAATTGTTTAATTAAAATAAAAATTACTTTTCTACTAAGGAATTGGATTCCTATTTTCATAGTATTGATTATTGATGATAGTATGATAAGAATCAAAGACTTTATTTGATAAGTGATAGACAATTGGAATTGCTTATCAAATCAAATTTGGAAAGGTTTTTGATATTTATCAAAACTCTAAAGTTGACTTTTAAGTCACTTTTAGGAAAGTTTTGATAAGTCACTAGTTCTCATTTATCTTTTAATAATTATTGGATAATACACTTTAAAGTTGGGATATGATTGAACTCTTGGATTGATAGGTCTATAGGTGAAACACAAACCCTCCAAGAATGAGGATTCGGCCACCCTATATATACTATCAAAGGGGAGTTCGGCCAAGAGAGAAAATAATGCAATTTTGGTGAATTTTGTGAGCTTTTGGAAGCCAAGAAAAATAGCCAAAAATCCCAACAAAGTGTGAGAATTCGGCCGAGAGAAAAAAGAGAAAGAACGATAGAGTTCTAGTTGCTCTAAGTTTCTCAAGAGGGTTTTGAGTGACTAACGAAAAAGAAAAGTTTTTTGTTTCTCATCCTCAGGTACACAATTCGAAGAAAGGGAGCCCACACTCCAAGGTGATCCACATTCGTGAAGGATTGGAAGATCTTGCGGTTCATAATCAACGCAACATCAAGCCTTATCTAATTCGAAAGGTATGTTATCGTTTGTTATATATTTAATTAACTATAGGTTAAGATCTCTTTTGGAAAAAAATTTTAAAACGTATCAATGCAAAAATATTTTTTTTTTTGCGCCTTCCGCTGAGACGTACTCGTCGTTTTTCCTACACTTGCTCCATATGTGGAGTTAGTGGGCAGGATTTTCCTATGTGTCCATCCAAGGAGACATTCCCTAGTACGTGTAAGAGCAAACGCAAGCGCTTAATACCTTTCCTCCGAGGCAAGAGAATGATCCCTACTCCAGCAACTATAATCTAGGATGACGAAACCATCCGAACTTCTCCTGGAGAGATAGTCAGTAGCAACTAGGACAGTATTAGGGATACCGTCAAAATAACGAGTTTGAGCCTCTGCATCAGAATCAATTTTAACCAAATGCGTAGAGCTCATATGAGCAACAGGCTGACCCACCTGCTCAGCAAGTGAAGCCATCACTTGAGGACAAGTTTGATAAATTCATGCTTGTATTCCAATAGAGCCAGCATGTATTCCAACAGAGTCAACAGCTGGCTGAGTAGAGATTTCAGCAGCAGGAGGCTGCCACACGCAAATTAGAAGTGCAAGCCGGCCAATTGGGTGAAGCCTTACAAAACAGAGGATGTTCTTGCACAATACGAATGTATTACTGAATATAAAACGTTTATAAAATTGAATGATAATCTGAATAATTCTTATGATTGTCTTCAACCATTTACACTTACAAGCTTTAGGGCATAAATTCCAACAATCTCCCATTTGCACTAAAGCATATGGGACATGTCTCGTAATCCTAGACCCTCTAGGTGACCTTCAAACACTTTAGCCGTCAAGGTCTTTGTAAATGGATCAGCCAGGTTATCTTACGATGCAATCTTCGTCACGACCACATCTCCTCGCTACACTATCTCTGTGATGAGATGATATTTCCTCTCTATATGCTTCCCTCTTTTGTGGCTTCTTAGTTCTTTAGAATTGGCCACACTCCACTATTATCACAATAAAGTGTCATGGGCCTATCCATATCTGGAACAACTTCCAGATCACTCAAGAACTTTCAGAGCCAAACAGCCTCCTTAGCTGCTTCATAAGCTGCTACATATTCGGCTTCCATGGTGGAATCAGCAATGCAAGATTGCTTGATACTCCTCCAAATTATGGCTCCACCACCAAGGGTGAATACTGACCCAGATGTGGATTTTCTTGAATCCTTTACTGACTGAAAGTCAAAATCTGTATATCCCAATGGAATCAAATTCGGATCGGAATATACAAGCATATAGTTTCTCGTTCTCCGAAGATACTTGAGAATATGCTTAACAGCAACCCACTGATCCAATCCTAGGTTGAATTGATATCTACTGGCTACTTCCACTACGAAGCAGATGTCAGGTCTTGTGCATAGCATAGCATACATAAGACTGCCTACTGTAGACGCATAGGGAATTCATCTCATATCCTCAATTTCTTGAGGTGTCTTATGACACTGTTCCTTAGACAAGTGAACTCTATGTCTTGAAGGTAAACTACCTTTCTCGGAGTTCTGCATGGAGAATCGCACAAGTATCATATCGATATACGATGCTTGAGACAACGCTAACAGTTTGTTCTTATGATCCCTTATCAATTGGATCCCAAGAACATAACTTGCCTCTCCCAAATCTTTCATTTGGAATTGGTTAGCAAGCCAACCCTTTACCTCTGACAATGTTCCTATGTCATTCCCAATGAGTAAGATGTCATCTACGTAAAGGACTAGGAAAACTACTTTCTTGTCAATGATGCGCTTGTACATACAAGGCTCATCAACGTTTTGCTCAAAACTATAGGTTTTGATCGCAATATCAAACCTAATGTTCCAAGATTTAGACGCCTGCTTAAGTCCATAAATAGACCTTTGCAGTTTGCAAACCTTTTTCTTTTGATCTTGGAATACGAATCCCTCTGGTTGCATCATATAGATGCTCTCGTCTAGATTGCCATTCAAGAATGCAGTCTTGACGTCTATTTGCCAGATTTCGTAATCGAAATAGGCAGCTATGGATAAGAGTATCCTAATAGACTTAAACATAGCTACTGGCGAGAAGGTTTCATCATAATCAATGCCTTCCTTCTGGGTGTAACCCTTAGCCAATAGCCTTACCTTTGAAGGTCTCTACCTTCCCGTCTACTCCTCTCTTATGCTTATAGATCCACTTACATCCTATGGGTTTTATCCCATCTGGTAAGTCTACAAGTTCTCAGACTGAATTGGAGTACATGGACTCCATCTCGAGATTCATGGCTTTAAGCCATTTCTCTTTGTCAGAATCTTCCATTGCATGTCTAAATGTCAGTGGATCATCCACACTATCATTAGAAACGACACCCTGTGGCTCTCCAATGCCTAAGTAGTGATTAGGTTGTCAAACAACCCTTCCACTACGTTTTGGCGGTAATGTATGCTGACTAGGAATTATCTGACTATCAGATGTTTGTGGAATAATAACATCGTCTACAACTTTTGTTGACTGAGCACTGATCGTACCAGGTTCTAGCTCCTTTAACACAATCTTACTACGAGGTTTATGATTACTCATATAATCCTCCTCAAAAAACGTTGTGTTTGTCAATACAAACACTTTGTTTTCTTGTGGATTATAAAAGAATCCACCTCGTGTTTCTTTTGGGTATCCTACAAATAAACATACTTGTGAACGAGATTCCAACTTTCCACTCCTATTCTTCAGTACATGTACTGGAAATTTCCATATGCGAAAATGTCGTAAACTAGCTTTACGACCATTCCACAACTCTAGGGAAGTCTTAGGAACAGTTTTGGATGGAACTACATTCAGTATGTAAGTCGTTGTTTGTAGTGCATATCCCCAAAAGGAATATAGTAATGATCAGAAACTAATCATAGATCTCACCATTTCCATCAAGGTCCTATTTCTCCTTTCCACAACACCATTATGCTGTGGTGTTGTTGGAGCTGTAAGTTGGGATTCGATCCCATGCTCAACCATGTAGTCTTCAAACTCTTGGTCAAGATACTCGCCCCCACGATTCGATCGTAGTGATTTGATTGTTTTACTTAATTGATTTTCAACTTCAGCTCGGAATTCTTTGAACCTTTCAAAAGTTTCCTACTTACATTGCATTAGGTAAACATACGCGTATCTAGAGTAGTCGTCAATAAATGTGACATAATACTCATAACCACCTCTAACTCTAACATTCATTGGTCCGCAGACGTCTGAATGTATAAGCTCAAGTGGTTGCGTGGCTCTAATCCCTTTTCTTATAAAAGGTCTCTTGGTCATCTTACCCTCCAGACAAGATTTATAGACATGTAAGGTACCGATCTCTAACTAATTTAGAGATCCGCTTTTTACTAGTCTGTTTATCCTATCATGGTTTATATGTCCAAGTCTTAGATGCCACAGATACGTGTCATCAACTGGAGAAATCTTTTATCGCTTTGTTTTAGGTTTTTCAACTTTAAACAATTTAGTATTAAGCAGTGATGTATGAATTAACGGTCTTAAAACATACAAATTATTTTCTATCATACCAGAATAAATATTAATTCTATTTCTTAAAATGATAACTGATTTATCATTAAAAGAAACCTTATGAAACTGTTTCAAGTAATTTGGATATAGAAATCAAATTCCTTATAAACTCAAGAATGAAATTGACATTGTTCAATGATAGAAAACAATTATTAAACTGTAGTCTAACAACTCCCACTGCTTATACTGAAATGACATCCCTTGTTCCAACGTGCATAGTGAAGGACCCCTCCTTCAGCTTTTGCCAATAATTAGTTAGTGGCCCCTGAATCTACTATTCAAGGTGAAGAATCATCTTCTACTAAACAAAATTTAATGATAAGTAAATCTGATTTACTTTTCACTTTCTTCTTATTAGAGAGCTCCTCGAGGTATTGAAGACAATTCCTCTTCCAATGACCAACCTTTATGCAATGGAAACACTTTTCCTTTTGCTTATTCAGTCGTGGTGCTCTTTATTTTGAGCTTAGCCTTTACTTTACCAGTAGACCTCTTCGTCTTCTTGAAAACAGAAGAAGATGGCTTAGCAACATTTACTTTGCCAGCCTTACCCTTAGTAATTGGTCATGTGTTGATTACAGGCTCTGGAGGACATTTCTCCGTCACCACAAATTTAAGGTCTTTGCAGACCATGATTGCGTTCGTGTTGGTTCCACTTAATAAAGTTATCTCGGTTAATGTTTCGTTTGCGAGGAAATAATAATGCAGAAGATAACACTGATGTTTAAAGACATAAATCTAAATTAATATCATTCATCTCATACATTCATATCAAATGCTATAGTTCGGCATAAAATTAAACATGATGCATGAGCATATTTTAATGAACTAAAAAATCCCTAAAATTAGTTGCTATGCCACGATAATCCAACATCCCACAAGTAAGTGCCTAGGTAGGCTAGGTCAAATTCCTGCATGTTAGATCGAGACACTTTCAAACGGATAATACACCAGAATAACTCTTTATTCTTATATTATCCAACCATCGCTTTGATTTAGTCAGGACAATAAATTAACAACTTAATTAAGTCCTTTATGAGTGTAACCCATCGTTTCAGAATTTATGAACTTAACTTGAGAGTGCCTAGGTAGGCTAGGTCAGTCCCAAAATACATTCCGAAAACCTATCCGTTAGGAAGTCAACCATGGTATTGACTCTTGTGGACACCCTCCATAGGGAGGACGAAAGCAAAGCCGTCACGAGGCGCCACTCAAGTCTCACGGTATTGAACTAACAATGGAGACTGCGGGATATAATGTCATATATCCCTCTCCCACTCACTATTTGTAATTTAGGATTTTCTTTAAACTAAGAGTTTCTAAAACTCTATGTTTCTAGTCTTTACTTAGATTCTATGGCTAATATAAAATCTAAGTTTACTAGTTATAATAAATTATTCAATTTTAACTCTTAAAATATAATTTATTATTTCAATTTCTAATTTACATAAACTATTTAAATAAACTAGAAATTAAATGTGAAATTACCAAGTTTTAACTATTAAAACTAAATCACATTATTTGGTCCAATTATGTCATTAATGTTTAATCAAATTAAATCTAACATTAAATGGACCTAACTAATCTAATTAAACACTTTAATATATAGATTAGTTATTAATGAGACTTACCAAGTTTTTACTCCTAAAAACTAATCTCATTATTTGATTCTTTTTAATCAAGTAATTAATCTTAATTAATACAAAGAATCTAACTAATCACTTTAATTAAACACTTTAATATAGATTAGTTATTAATGAGATTTACCAAGTTTTTACTCCTAAAAACTAATCTCATTATTTGGTTCTTTTTAATTAAGTAATTAATCTTATTAATCTTAATTAATGTAAGAACCAAATTAATCAATTTAATTAAACTCTTTAATTGGTTAATTAGTCATTAATGAGATTTACTAAGTTTTTACTCCTAAAAACTATCTCATTATTCGATTCTTTTTAATCAAGTAATTAATCGAATTAATCTTAATTAATACAAAGAACCTAACTAATCTTTTTAATTAAACTCTTTAATTTGTTGATTAGTTAATTAATGGATATTACCAAGTTTTTACCCCTAAAAACTAAATCCATTATTTAATTGTCATTTATGAAATTGTTTCCTATTTTAATCACATTAAAATAAAACAATATAATATGACAATTATGCATGTGTAGGCACACCTAATCTAGATGACATTCATATGTATGACAATGCTTTAACATCCATATAATCATCTCATGAAAATAAATAAAGCATACATAATTGACTGAGTGACATGGGTTATCTAACTTAAACAACTCTAATTACAATTGTATTCCCAAGACATTCCTTGGTCTTCAAGACTTCTTCTTCGAGTTGCATTCTTCTTGTCTTCGTTTTCCTAATCAAGTCAAACTTAATTTTTGTCAAAAGTCAACATCTTTTCCAGAGGTCCACATGTTACCTTAACACGGACCCTAGGTCAAGACAAAACCCTAAACAACCCTAACGTGTGGGAAAGTGCGGCTGCCAGCAGCGTAGCCGCACGCATGCAAGGTGCACGCAGCCCTCGCGCGAGCTGCTCTTTCTCGCGCGTTCGTGGGTCATTTCGCCCATGATTTTCTGCTCCAATTTTCTGCCACTTTTCTGGGTTAATATTCACCAATATTTTCCAGAAAATACACAGCAAAATCGCTCGCAAAAAATCCACAAGAACAGCCCCAAAACCTGCCATGACAGTCCCTTGCGCACAAGTGCACTGCCCTATTTCGGGTCTGCCGCATAGCCAGCTTGCAGCGGAAGGGGAGGGTGCGTCCGGGATGATTTTCCAATGCTGTTTATGCAGTTATCTTCATCTGGATCTCTTCTTTCCACCGGTTTTTAAATCGCCTTAATCGAAGACCGTTTACTATGGTTTCGCATCAGTTAATTACAACATGTACGAAATAGCCAATAACAGATTCTGCTTTAACAAAAAAAAGGAAAAACGAAACCTAGAACCTATGACACTATATAATTAACGATCAATTACGCTTTTATAATCATACAATCAAATCATATAATAATAAAACAAATCATACATTCTAGATTTGTGCCTACACAATAATATATCAATAGATCAAGAATCAATAAGAAAAATAAAAAAAATAAGAAAGATGTAGTTTTTTTCTTTTTCTTTTGCGTATATACATGAACTTAGAACCAAAGGCTCTGATACCAATTGAAGGGAGTTTTAGAAAAGATTTTGATTATCGTATAACATGCGGAATTGGGTTTCAAAAATTTTTCTTATATTGAAAACCTTTTTCAATCAGGAACGAGTTCCTGTATATACGCAGAAAAAAACTTTAGAAACTATATACATTTTTCTTGATTTTCTTTTTCTGATTCCTCGATCTACCACCAGATCTTCCGAACTATGACCCGCGGTCTGACAACGTGTGTATGGGCACTTTACGGCAAGAGATGGAGGTCACGTGAAAAGAACGCTGGCCGAATCCTGCAAAACAGGGGAGAGTCAGAAAAAACCTTTTTTTTTTCTATTTTCTTCTCTCTTTGGTGGCCGAATTCTCTTTCTTTTTCACTTGTGTGTTCGGTTAGGTTTTTCCTAACTATATAACACTTATATAGTAGTCCTTTAGGGTTTTAGTTTGACCAAGTCAAAATAGGATTTTAAATCCTATTTATTTTTAGTCTCCCTAAAGACTTGAACCTGTGACCTTTTGAACTATTAAAATAATCTAATTATTTTAATTCTTTTGTCCTAGTCATTATTTAATTACATGACCTCATATTTAATAAATAGAATTAATAATTCATAATTATTAATTTCTATTATTTTATTAAATATTTAATTAATTAAATAATCACATTATTTAACTATTATCTTTTATTTAAATCGCATTACTTTCGTAACACTATTAATTGGACCATCCAATTAATCTACCGTGATCCTCGTTACCAATAACCATAAGAGCTAGCAAGGGGACCTAATGGACCCATAGTTTTGAGCGCCAATAATACTTAGTAATATTAATTAAAACTCTTTAATTAATATTTCACGATTATTAACCTCGAAGTTATTCCACTAAAAACCCGAGGCTGCACTCTCAGAACTGTAGACGTTTTTATACAATCTGAAGTCTTAGTGTCCATTGATATAGCTAATTGCATATAGTGTGATCCTCCACAAATAGTTCATAACTAGAGCTGGGTCATAAAGTCCGTTATACCCCTCTAGAAATATCTTTTTTCCTTTAAGTACTATTGATTCTCTAATGAACAATTAAATCCTGTCTTCCTCACGGAAGAAGGAGAGCGCTCATAATCGTTCAAGCCCCGAATCAACCCTTAAGGGAACTACTCATCTACTTCAATCAAGAAGGAGTAGATTCCACTATTGTGTTCAAACCTTCCCAGCCACAAGCCAAACCGTAACTCCACGATACGGAGGTATTGGTCGAGATTCTCATCAACCTCACTCATGGTAAATCAAAAGCCACGATCCAACCTGAAGGAGTCGATAAGACACTCAGGATTAAGATCATCTATAAATAGCCATCGTTTATCAATTATATATGAACTCATCTACTAACGGATCTTGGTGAGAGATTCATATAAATCGTAGCCCAGTCCTATATGATCTCACCATATAAGGTGCCTCCATTCTCATGTTAACTACATGATCAGTCTAGGATAAGACCACCGTACTTTACAAAATGGACTGCAGCAGTAGATCAATCACAAACAAAGTACTCAGCTTTGTTCGCTCTCTACGGACTCTTTAGATTGCACGTCTCAAAATGAATCCTCTATGTATATGACCATCATATACTCATTAAGAGATTACATCTTGCAATCTAGGATGTTCTTGCACAATATGAATGTATTACTCAATATAAAACTTTTATAAACTTGAATGATAATCTGAATAATTCTTATTATTGTCTTCAACCATTTACACTTACAAGCTTTAGGGCATAAATCCCAACAAGCGTTTCTAATCCATTGGCCTAGGATCCGAGTTTTATTTCTTGCTTTATTTCTATTTTTGCAAATCACAACAACAACTCTTTTTGGTTTACTTTTTCTTGTTTAGTTTATATCTTTAGGTTTTAGAATTTAGCACCATCACTTCCTTGAGGACTCGACCCCGTACTCACGGGTAATTTATTACTTCGACACATCCTGCACTTGGGATTATCACACGCATTGTGAATGTGTCACTCATATGTGCCTTCAGTACTATTTTCGGGTCGTCTTCAGAAAAGCAAGAATGACAAGGCATTTTCGGAGTTACGATGTGCTGTCACGAGTGCACGTCAACTTACCACTTCTGGAGATGATTCAGAAGATGCCTGCCTATGCGAAGTTCTTCAAAGAACTCAACACAAGAAAAAGGAAGTATGAGCGGAATGAGAAGGTAATGATATCTCAGACGGTGAGCATAGTTTTACAACAGAAGCTTCCCCAAAAGCTGAAGGATCTAAGGAGCTTTAATATTAACATCACCGTCAGGAATACAAAGAAAGAGAGAGCCATATTTGATCTCGGGGCTAGCATCAACCTGATGCCCCATTCAATCTACATGCAACTGGGCCTACATAAGCTGAAGCCTACCTCCATGTCCCTACTACTAGCCGATTGGTCAACACGGTACTCGAGGGGAATAGTTAAAAACATCCTCATCCAGGTGGACAAGTTGATCATACCAGTCGATTTCGTGATCCTGGATATGAATGATGAGAGGGCGACCGAGAAAGATCTTCTCTTCCTGTTGGAAAGACCATTCACGGCGACAGCGGAGATGATCATCGATGTGCAGAACGGGAAACTATCCATGACAGTCCTTGGAGAGATCGTTGAGTTTCAAGTATTTGATGTTATGAAACAGACTTTGAATTCTCTTGATTATTTTTCTGTAGATGTTTCAGGTATTGATCTGGAGAGAGTTATAGAAAAGGAGTAGTGTTTCAACATTACAGGAGCTGAGGATCCAAAAACAGGTTTAGGGGTGAAAAAGAAAGCAAAACGGCAAAATAAGCCCAAACCGTGTCTGAGGAGAGCTCGAATACAACATGAGCGGATTGCAGGTCATGCAGCAGGCGGTGTCTTGGATGTGCATTGATACTGAGCTCAAACACGACGTGTTGCCCAGACATTAAATAAAGCACCAGGAGGGAGGTAACCCTTGATTTCAATTTATTTATTGTTTTCTGTTGCTGTATGTGCCTATTTCTTCATTTTACGCTTTACCTTAGAAGTGTTGTGCCTTGTGTCAAACATATGAAGTGTTTAGTTATGGATATTAGGAATGTTTAATTGTGGATATTAGGATTGTTTTTTCTTTTTTTGTTTGCGTTTGAGTTTTGCTTTGTTTTTTTTTTTCCTTTGAATCTAGAGTTTAAAATATTGGGGACAATATTTATCTTACGTTTGGGGAGTTTTTGATTTTTGATTTTTTTTAGTTTTATTTTTGTGTCTTGTTGATGTATATAGGCTGAAAACCTAAACTTTTCTCATACGCAAAGTGTTTTGAAGACTTAGGTATAACAATGTCGTGTACATCACATTTGTGATTCTTTTGAGTCTTTTATTTTATTTTTGTGATTTGTTAGGATAGTGAACCACACGTACATGCTAAATAGATAATTGAGTATTATTGTAACACCCCCTGACCCAAATCCACTCGGACCGAATCAGGGAGCGCTACTATATACTAAAATCTAACTTTTACTGTTATATATCCATAATTTAAAAACTATATTAAAAACATTGGAAAGTGGTCCAATTAAATTTCTGAAAATCTTGCCAGAGTTTCCTCTGTTTTTCTGACTTTCCAAAACCTATTTAAAGTTAAAATTCCTAAAAATCAACTTCCAAATTCTCAAATCAATTTTGCGCACCCTTCCAAATATAGTGCGACTTACCAATCAACTATCACAATATAATTTATAAATATTCAAATAACATAAACGTATAATAAAATATTTACATAGCGGAAGCTCCTTAAATATTTACAAACAGTTTCTGTATATGCATGTGGTATCAAAATATATAAACTTATACAAACGAACTACCAAAATATATGCAGGAAAGATATGATTCTGAACTCTGGTTCTACAGTCTCTACTCTTCTTTATCTTTATCGCCTTTGGAACCTTTGTTACCTGCATGCGAGAAAACTCAACACGCTAAGTATATTGCTTAGTGGATGTACACAAAATTGTATATACAATATACTATATCAAATAATTCAATCTGTTTATTGAAGCTATAAATAACAAATATATAAACAATATATGAGGCTCATATCAAATCCAATATCCAAAATCAATCAACAGACAAATTTTTCATAATTTCTCAAACGTTTCTATATAACAAATCAGTTTTCAGATTGGGCTCCTGACATACAAAACATAAGTTATCGGACTGGATTACGGGTTGTTCGGCATTGGACGCAAACGGGGCCACCCGCCGAACATCAGATCAGAATAGAATACCAACGGAATCACCCGTTGTAAATGTCCCATGATAGAATTCAAAACTCTAGGACCGGCACTTTGGGCCTGTACTATCTAAAGGGTGGTATAATCGGCACAGTACTGTTCAGACAGAAACCCAATTGACATGTCAACCTCCTATATCCATATCTATGTTCATACACATCAGAGCCAAAATGTTTTCTCAAATCCAATGTCAACATATTTCTTTCCGAATTATCGAATTCAATTTTCAACATAGTCAATTTCAATACATATCGATATATCTATATTTTTGCAATTCAAATTTCATCAAATATAATATAACAGAAATATACGAATATATTTATAAATCAATAATCATATCAAATCAATCCAAAATATACTCAAACGTATTTCATAATTCCGTTTCGAATCAAATTGCCCCAAAATCATTTTCCGATACATTTCACAATATAATATAATTTAAATCACTTTCAACAATATATTTTCATAACACTATTAGAACCAAATCGTATTCAAATCAATCCGAAATCGGTTTCAAACTATCAATTCTACTCAATATAATTCAAATAATTCAAAAACTATAAAATTCGATAATTTTGAAAATTTCTGGAAAACAGGAAAAATTCAAAAACTCGTATACATCGAACCTGAACTATAATCTATAATCAATATAATTCAATTAACTCAAATTTAATCAAATTCAATCAATCCGAAATATTCTAGAAAACGGAAAAATTTCAAAACACATGTACATCAAACCAGAACTATAATCTATAATCCATATAATTCAACTAATTTAAAAACTCTAAAATTCAACCATTCCGAAAATTTTTGGAAAACTGAAAATTCGAAAAATACGTGTACACCAAACCTGAACACTTCCTCCTTCTTCTTCTTCTTTGATTCATTTAAGTGCACCACTCTACTGCTTTATTTTTGAGCCATCGCGACCGCGTACCGCGAGCGGTGGTCTCGTTGCTCACTGGTGGAAATTTGCCACTTTCACCGCAAGCAGTTACCGCGATCACTGGTCGCAATCCTGGTCGCGGTGCTCACTTGTCCAATTTCTCCCTTTTCACCGCGAGCACTGGTCGCGATGCCTACTGTCCAAGTTTTCACCATTTTCTTCGTGCATTGTTTTCGACTGGTCAAATTGGTCTATTAGGAAACCTAAAAATATACATACATTTAATTACATTTTTTACCCCTCAAATCATAAATATCATATTCATATATTCAAGATTAATTCAATCATACTTTTTATATTGATTCGAAATTAGGGATGTTACAATTATTATGTAAATGCTTAGGTCATGTGATTCATACAAAGTTGTTAATTATGATGTTGCCGATAGAGTCTTTTGCATCTAATCATATAGGTTTGACATCTTTGCATTGTAGCATGTGAAATCTTTCGATTAGTTATCCTAATTAATAGTGGAGACTGCACTTAGTGAGAATTTGAGCTTCAATTACATTTGTTGAGAGAATTTTCATTTCTATTCTTAAACATTTTCGCATGCTTATTGCCATTAGATTGATCTCTTTAGGTTTGCATTAGATGTTAATGAACAACTTTTATAAAAAAAAATCTTGTATGCATGTGTTAAATGATCAATTAAGTAGAATAGGGAGATGTGATTCAGGCATTGTGTGTGAACTACAAAAAAAAAATGTTTTATTTCCCTGTCCTTTGACTGTGTGCTCTTTACCCCCACTCGCGGTCAAACACTCACACTTTAATTTTTTTTTTTTATTGTATGACCTAAATTGTCCAAAGTCCAAGCCAAAAATATAAGGCCTTACCTTGAAAGCTTGGAAACTAAAGAAAATAAAAGAGAGGAACTGTTGGTGTTGAGTGAGAAAAAAAAGTGCTTATTAAAATATGAAAAAGGTGTAGGATATGTGCAGAAAAATAATAATAATAATAGCAAACTAAAAAGAAAAAAGAAATACTGAAATCAATGAATAATTGGCTAGATGAGAAAAAGAGTGATGATGCACACATAAAAAATAAAAGGTTGAAGGAGAAAGGTATAGAAAAGATTGGGAATATAAGTTGAACAAACTTGGTATTCATGTGAGAAGAAAGCAAAAATTTAAATAAAAAAAAAAAAAGATATGAGTTCTCTCAATATGATTCCAAGTGAGTTGAATTCCATTTTCTTTTCCTTCTATAGCCAATCACCCTAAAGCCCATTACAACCATGAAAAGATCTGTTGATCTCCTTAGGAAACTCAATTGTATTATTTGACTTGTGTTGCATTGATTTTTCTATTCATACTGTTCAATATCGTTCATGAGATTTGTTTGTCAAACATGTGCGTTTATTCTAATTATTTGTACATACGACTCACTTTTGAATTCTTTGCTCATAATTTCTCGTCGTATATAGTTGAAGGTGTGAAAACCTAAGCTCTGAGTGTCATTGAGTGAAAACTGGTGAGGTTAGAGTCGAGGCGAATTAAATCAGTGGTTTACTAATTGTGGAAGGTTTGACTATTATAAATGTGTTGTCTGTCAAGATCATATATGATATAGGGTGCATTAGTTTAATTAGCAACGTTTTGGTTTCTTATTTTGTATTATCGCATGCATTTGTATTTGTGTATATACTTGATTTGATATTTTGTCATGTATGTGATTAACTTAGGATGTTTGTGAGTATCGTAGCTGGTAAACCCTCACGAGACTATAACTTGTCCGTTAGAAACATCTAGGGGTTTAAAGGCTTGTGGCACATACTAAGTGCCATCGTTTCATCCTACGAAAATGGGTATAGTGTAGTTGTTTTTGTTTGTTGAGCTTTTATTCAGTTTTCTTTTGTTAGTTTTCTTTTGGTTGTGGTGCGTGCTGATTTGCTTAAGGACATGCAAAAAATAGGTTTGGGGGTATTTGATCGGACTATATATGTTATATTTTTACACCCCTTTAAACGTGTCTTTTGATCTTGTTTTCAAGTAAATTGGTATGTTTAATATGTATTTTGAGCTTATGCAGGTTTAGGTGATTATTGGGGAAAAAAGCCAAAGTGAAAAAAAGTGGTGTTTTCGTCCAGTGGGTGTCATGACTAGTTGTTGCTACCCAGGGTCGCACCACAAGGGTTGCGATGAAGATGGCTTTTGCACTAGTGAGCCTCAGGACTAGCCTTCGCGAGCAACAGTCGCGCCACAACCATCACACTAGAAGTTTAGTTTTTAGGCAGTGAGTACCGCGACCCAGTCATCACGACTGAGGGTCGTGATACTCAATCGTAATGGCATTCTTGTTTTGGACCAGTGAGTACCGCACCCAGGGTAGCTCGACCTAGGGTCGCGACGGCTAAGTGGAAACCCTAAATTCTGCGAGCTATAAAAATAAAATGAGAGGAAGAAAGAGGGGTTCATCCTTCTTTGGTTGTTTATTGGGCTTTGGGGCCCGTCAGGTCCTGTAGCGCTCCCTTGGCCTTTTGCACATGTTAGGCCTTCCTTTGGGTTTTCAATGTTTCGGGCCTGTTTGGGCTTGGTGTAATTTTATACACAACATTAGCCCCCCAGCTTCGAGCTCGAAGACTTCGGGGTGGAAGCTTGAGTGTCCTATTTATGCGAGCTGTCTTTAATGAGCAGTTACTGGGTGGCTTCTTCAGGAAGCTCACAAATAGCCCTTTGAGGTCACAGGTTTCAAACGCTGGAGGCGATTTGCTTCTCGGTGAGTGGGATGAGTCACAAATAGCCTTGTACCGTGCATTTAATACAAGCGTTAAATCAACACCTTTTCGAGTATCCCGCCATATCCCAAGGTTGAATGATGGCCGTCGATCCTCTTCTGGGTTATTATTACCCCGATTTAACGGTTTTGGCTTCTCGTCTATATATATATATATATATATATGTTGTCGTTTGTCCTTTGCTTTCCATTTTTTGCTAATTCTTGGAATACTTTCCTCCGCTTCTTACCTTCAGAGTAGTGTTTCATCTGGGTTCTTGATTTTCTAGGGGCGTCTCTTTAGGTTCTTTTCTTTTCTGTCAGTCTACCACCTCGGTTCGTTATGCTTCCCGCTTCTTGCTTCTTTTTTACGGTAGGTTTCTCCTGTCCTTTTCCTTTTCTTCTAACGCACGCTTTATGCCGTCGTCTCTTCTATTTTGGGTTCCCACGCTTAGCTTCCTAGTTGATATTTTGAGGGTGAAAAACCCTACACTTTTCTTTTCTCTCTTTTTTTTTTTTTTTTTTGGATATGTCTGGTTCAAGTGCTCAAGGATCCCATAAGGGCAAAGCGATGGAGACTCCTGCCTTAGGTCGTTCGGGGATCTCTCCGTCCCACAGGACTGTCCTGAATGCCATACTTTGGGACCAGGCTGACAACCTCAACCGGCCGAGTGAGGTGGAGATAGTGAATGGCGTGGAGCTTCTGGTCAGTCTCTCTCGGGCTGCTTACAAGGGGTTGCATTAGAAGAGGGATGTTTTCTTGTCCGTCTCTTCTAAAGTACACCGAGGATAGCTGATAGAGTTGATATGAAATTTTTGGTTCCCTGCCACTCATCAAGTGCCAGTACCAGGGGTGGCTGATAGGTCTACTCACCCACCCCCTGGTTTCGTTGTTGTCAGTCGTTGCCATTTGGAAGCGTGTCTGAGGTTCCTTATGCTAGGGTTCCTTATAGATACGCTGAACCTTTTAAAGCTGGCCCCCATGCAGCTCGTTACCAGTTCGTATAACCAGCTTCTCATCCTCTTCCTCTTGTTCAGGAGGAGCGGGCTCCCCCCACCAAGCGATAACGTCCTCAAGTACTGCTTCACTCTGAAGAGGTGCCATTTGCCGTAGGGGGCTTCTATTGACTCCCTTTCTGAGGGGTTGCATTACCTGTCCATTCGAGTTAACGAGCTCTGGTGTCTGTTGCAGGCTAACTCTACCTGGAATGGTGAAGAGGACTACAAGATGAGTTATTTCTTCGTCAAGGGTCCGGAGATTGAGCTCCTGGAGAACAGGGGTTTCGTGCTGCAACCTAGTAAGTTGGCTTTCATCTCTTTACTTATTTCATCATCATTTCTTCTTTTTTTTTACTTACCCTTTTTTCGTGTTTGTTAATAGAGGATACGGGCTCGAATCCCTTTCTCTTTAATGATGAGAAGTTGGCGCTTGACACTCTTGCGGACATGGTCCTTCAAGATCAAAGGAAGCTGGGTGCCTACAAGAGGGTCACGAGGAGCTTCTGGTGGAGTTTAAGCTTGCTCCTGATCACAGCGGGTCGCGCAGCGCTTGGCGGCGCAGGGCGTTAAGGCGGCTAGCTCGCGTTGTTAGGATTTATGCCCTAAATCTTGTAATGGTAAATGGTTAAAGACTTAATAAAAATTATTTAGATTATCATTCATGTTTATAAATGTTTTATATTCAGTAATACATTCATATTGTGCAAGAACATCCTAGATTGTAAGTTATAATATCAGAATGAGTATATGATGGTCATATACAGAGAGGATTCATTTTGAGACATGCAATCTAAAAAGTCCGTAGAGAGCGAACAAAGCTGGGCACTTTGTTTATGATTGATCTGCTGCTGCGGTCCATTCTGTAAAGTACGGTGGTCTTATCCTATATCCCTTATGTAGTTGACATGAGAATGGAGGCACCTTATATGATGAGATCATATAGGACTGAGCCACGATTTATATGAATCTCTCACCAAGATTCATTAGTAGATGAGATTCATATATAATCAATAAACGATGGGTATTTATAATCCATATTGGATTGTGGCTTTTGATTTACCATGAGTGAGGTTGATGTGAATCTCAACCAATACCTCCGTATCTTGGAGTTACGGTCTGACTTGTGGCTGGTAAGGTTTGAACACAATAGTGGAATCTACTCATTCTTAATTGAAGTAGATAAGTAGTTCCCTTAAGGGTTGATTAGGGGCTTGCACGATTATGAGCGCTCTCTTTCTTCCATGAGGAAAACAGAATTTAATTGTTCATTAAAGAATCAATGGTACTTAAAGGAAAAGATATTTCTAGAAGGGTATAACGGACTTTATGACCCAGCTCTAGTTATGAACTATTTGTGGATAATCACACTATATGCAATATTAATAGACACTGAGCTTTCAGATTGTATAAACACATCTACAGTTTTGAGAGTGCAGCCTCGGATTTTTAGTGGAATAACTCCGAGGTTGATAATCGTGAAATATTAATTAAAGAGTTTTAATTAATATTACTAAGTATTATTGGAGCTCAAAACTGTGGGTCCATTAGGTCCTCTTGCTAGCCCTTATGGTTGTTAGTAACGAGGGTCACGGTAGATTAATTGGATGGTCCAATTAATAGTGTTACGAAAGTAGTGCGATTTAAATAAAAGAGAATAATTAAATAATGTAATTATTTAATTAATTAACTATTTAATAAAATAATAGAAATTAATAATTACGAATTATTAATTCTATTTATTAAATATGAGGTCATGTAATTAAATAATGACTAGGACAAAAGAATTAAAATAATTAGATTATTTTAAAAGTCTTAAAAGTCAAAGGTTAAAGTCTTTAGGAGACCAAAAATAAAAGGGATTAGTAATCCTATTTTGACTTGGTCAAACTAAAATCCTAAAGAGCTACTATATAAGTGTTATATAGTTAGGAAAAATTAACCTAACACACGAGTGAAAAACAAATAGAGAATTCGTCCAAGAGAAAGAGAGAAGAAAAGAAAAATGTTTTTTTTCTGACCCACTTTCTTGCAGGTTCGGCCGACCCTACGGAGGAGAGATTCTCCATCCATTCTTTTCACGTGACCTCTAACTCTTGCCGTGACGTGCCCACACACAGGTTGTAAGACCTCGGGTCATAGCTCGGAAGATCTGGTGGTAGATCGAGGAATCAGAATAAGAAAATCAAGAAAAAGGTATGTAATTTCATGGAATCGTTTTCTGTGTATATACAGAAATTTGTTCCTGATTGAAAAATAGTTTTTCAATTAAAAGAAAATTTTTGAAACCTAATTCTGCATGTTATACGATAATCAAACATTTTCTAAAACTTCCTTCACGCGTACCCTTAGCGAGGAGGTTGTTCTGGCAAGTCAGGTCGAGCAAACGGCCGTTGTCAGCCCCTAGGGCCAGGCTCCAACGGGTGCTAGACTTCATCATCAGCAGCAGCAACTGTCGCGGGGTTCAAAGGGGGGCCTGGATATAAAGAAAATCCCTTCGAAGAAAGGGGTGCCCAGAACCCCGCTCCTTGTTCCTACCATAAAGGCAAGGTTGGCTACTTCCAATAAGGGCGACCAGGCTTTGCTTGTAGAAAGCCCTGTTCGTAGTACCCCGTCCCCTGCTGTCGTTGTTGAGGGTGCTTCCTAGAAGGGGAAGGGGGTTGATTTTGATGCTTCTGCGAAGTAACCCGTTCAGAGGGTGATACCACCCCCTTCCGTTGTAGCTGGTCCTGCTGCTTATCCATCCTCGAGCTAGGGACTCAGTAAGTTTATGCAAGAATACCTCGAGAGAGCTTCGATGCTCTATGAGGAGTTCCTTACTAGAGGTCTGATGCAGCACATCGAGGAAGATGAGGGTCCCGACCTCCGTCATTAGTTACTCATTCACGCCCTCCTATTAAGTTTGGGTTTTCTCAAGCTCGTTTTGTGTACCCATGTGTTGTTTCCTGTTGTGCTTATTTCGTTCTTCTTTTGCCAGACTGCCAGCTTACTATATAAGACGATGCTCAAATCTTAAGACAATGATGCAGAGAGGAGGGTTCTTCATTATGAGCGTCTGAAGACGAAGTAGGGGCCTGCTCTCGTAGAGGGTCGTGAAAAGGAACTGGCGGAGGAACTTGAGAAGTCTCGAGCCCGCGAGAAGGCCCTAGAGGTGGAGCTCAAGGAATCGGCTGCTGCGTTACAAAAGTAGCAGGTCGAGTTTGGTCGGGCCCGCGAGGAGGTAGGCCAAGCCTAGGGACTCATGGAGGAGCTAATGCAGGGCTTGGCTACGGCCAATCAGGAGCTTGCTCAAGAGGTAGAGCATTAGAAAGAGGAGAGGGCAGCCGTGACTGATAAAGCCCATCGCAACCTTCTCTACAACATCTGGCTTCATCATCCAAACTTGTCGCTGGGCTTCCTTGGTAAGGGCGTTGGAGAGCTGATTAGTGAGTTTGAGGAGCTGCAGGCGTTATTGGAGCTCCTGGCGATGATCAGGACGCTGGGGACGGGAACGATGGTTAGGGTTGAGACCTCCTGCTTAGCTGGATCTAGTGCATCTCTCCCGGAAGTGATGGTTAAGCTCAATACTCCCTCTCAGTAAGTCCTTCGCGTATAGCTATCTCCTCACCTTTTTAATGCGACTATAGTGATCTCCTTACTCCGGCGGCTGCGTGCTGCTATGAACTCAAACTTGTTCTGAGGCAGAGGACCAACGGTAGATTGATCTGTTTATACGTGAGTGGGCTACTTTGAACGAATCCCAAAGCACAACTAGTGAACTAAGGATATATGCGTCCTCATAATTTCTGAAGCGATATGGTGAATTCGGAGCCTGTGCTACGCGACTCCTCGGGTACTGTAGTGAACTCGAGTATATTTTGGCTTGGGCGATGAACTTCGACCTTGTTGCGTGGGAGGGGACTTCAATAATTAGGAAGCTCTCTCTTCTTTCCAAAGCAAGCCTTTACTGCGACTGAGATGCTAAGTTGGAGCTTATCCTGCGGTGGAACTTTAACAACAAGAAAGATTCATTTTTCCACTACAAATGAGCTTCCCCATGTGACATCACTGACGAGGATGCCAAGTCTAGGTGAGTTTTGTGGTGGAACTATAACAACAAGATGGGTTCTTCCATAGGCAAGCTTCTCATTGGCAGGTCTCAAACGTGTATGTCTACCGCAGGATGATATCGGGCAATTTCCCTTTACCTTCGACGACCCAATTGTTACTTTCAATCATGCAAAGTATAATAGTGAACTGAGTTTTTGGGTGCTAAGAAGTTATTCAACGGTCTAGACCTTGGTTACTGTAACTTCCTTAATAGTTTTTGATCTCTTTCGAGAGAATTGCTTGTATTCAAGATGATTAACTAGTTTGTACCTTTCTAGTCATGATGAATCTTTGTACTTACTATAATATCTGCCCCTTGTGTGGCCCTAATAAATGAATTTATTTTGCTATATGTTTTTGTTACGCCTTTTTTGTACCCGCAAGTATAAGGGGTCGGTACAAGTAATATAGAATTGTGAGTTCTATTATCGTTCCCACATGGATGATTAGAAGTTGAATACTGAAATTTACCAAGTCTAATGCTATCTAGAAAACTAATTCAATGTTTGCGAATGTAACTTGTAACTTAAGTAAACTATAAAATCAGAAACTAAAAAGGATTTTCGAATCAAGGAGTAAAGGACTAGGGAATCCTATTTCACTAATTAATCCTAATGATGTCAAATAACTATGCATGGACATTCAAGCCAATGATTGATGATCATGTTATATCATTATCTGAAATCCTCTCTCAAGGCAAATCGAACCTATTCAACATATGCTAATACCCTATCTCTCAATGAATGTCAAATATATGAGAATGCAATAAACACGGAAACATATTAGATCACATAACCTACACCAATATATCTCTATTTGGTTCCTAGGCTATGGTGTCAATTTATCAAACACGTTGTGAGCGTCTCCTTTTGGTACTTAACCCACAACAACAAGATATTGAATATTGGTGATCAGGCAATACACAATCAATGAAGCATTAAATCAACACTCAATTAAATAACTTAAATCATCCAAGCATTTATTAAAATCAATCATAATTCATAATAAGTTTCATCATCATCCCTAGGATAGAAAATTTAGTTCATGACTAGGAAATAAAAATACACAATGTTTTTCATCAAGAACATCATGGACAAAAAGGAAAAGCATGTGAAAGAAAAACTCTAGATAGTTGGACTCTCGACTGAAACCGACTCGACTGAGTATCTCCGTGCACAAATCTGATTCCTATGAGTGATTGAAGTCGTTCTGTGAATCGATCCGATGGCTAGTCTCTTAGGCCTTCTTCTCTCTTCTTCTTCCTTCTCCTCTCTCTCTCTCTGTTTTCTGAAAATCCTAGATGCCCCCTCCTCTAAAAAATCCTGTTTTCCTTTTATATGGCCAGCTAGGGTTCCCACTTAAACGGCACTCGCGATCCAAGTCACGAGTCAACTTGCATGTCCCTCGGCCTCGCTGGGAATTTGGCCCTCGCGACTTAGCCAACTCGCGAGTAAGTCGCGAGGTAAGTCGCGTGTGTCTCGGTCTCTGGCTGTGCTGATAGCCTTCGCGACTTGCCCAACTCGCAAGTAAGTCACGAGGCAAGTCGCGTGAGTCTCTGTCCCCTTGCCTGATTTTTGCTCTCGCAAGTTAGCAAAGTCGGGTGCAAGTCGTGACCCTAACTCGCGAGTCTCTCTGGATTTTGCTAGAAAGTGGTCTTCGCGAGATGGCAAACAACGAATGGGCGTTTAATGCATGTTTTCGGCCGAAATCAACCGAAGTCACCAACGGAACCTAATAAACCTGAACACTCAAGAAAACCATCAAAAACGTCCCATAATCACCCAAAGACGGACAAAAGCATGGAGATGTGAGGCTTCATTTCCAATAAGAAATGGTGCCAACAAACACCCCCAAACTTAGCTTTTGCTCGTCCTCGAGCAAGGATGGGAGAACGGAAAAACAAAACAACCAACACACAAAAACCAATAAAGGAAAAACATTATGCACAAACACAGAGGACTCACAAATCTACACTAAGCTAACTAACCTAAACCACTTTTGTAGGTAACACGATGGCACTTAGCATATGCTACGAGCCTTTAAACCCCTAGGTGTCCCTGGTGGACAAGTTGTAGTCTCGTGAGGGTTTACCAGCAGTGATACCCACAAACGCATAGCTTGAACATCAAAGAACCAATATCGTGCTAAGCATATACCACTGTCAAGATCAATTATTCGACCAAGCAACAAAACTGTATTGAAAGCATCCAATCATGAATTTTTACATTGCATGCCACGCACAAGCAACACTCTATGAACCTTAAACGAAAGCAGGACATTAAACCAACTACCAGAATGTAATTCACCTCGACTCTAACCCTCTCAAGTGATTTCACTCAAGTCGCTCAGACCCTTGTTGGCTCCATTTCTTAATTAAAAATGGATCTTCGCTATTACCTTTCTTCACCTACTTGTGTTCCATTCTCAGGTAATTATTGGTTATTTTTAATGTTTTTATCTAGTGTGCAGGTAATAAGAGTTTGTGTGTAATTAAAGAGCCTTGATGGATTAAATTGAAGATTTAGGAGTGCACAGCTGTCATGTTTCGGAGTCCGTCATAAATTTCACAGAATGAACTGGGTTACGAGCCATATATATCTGGAAAGGTCCAAATGTCTACTTTCCAGTAAATTTTACGATTTGTGATTTCGAACAAAGGGGAGTTCGACCAGTTCGGCTAGGGCTCTAATCAAAGGACCAAGAGGAGACCAAGAGAGAGAAGAAGAGGCAAAGGGAGGAGAAGAAGATCACCTTGGAGACAAGAGAGTTTAGATTCAATCCTTGAGCCATATTCTCACCATCAAGCTTGGATTTGGAGAAAGTGGAAGCTAGACAAATTCGCAACAGGAGGAGGACGAGAGTTCATCGCACCTAGAGTTTTTCTATCATTTTCCTTCTTTATTTCCTTACTTGTAACTCTCTTTTATTATTAAAAAACATATTTGGTTGTAATCTTTGATTATGAACTAAACTTGTAAGTTAGGGTTTTGATGGATCCTTTTCTATGAACTTGAATGAATTGATTGTTTAATTTGTTGTGGTTGATTATTATGTTGTTGAGTGGTATTATTATGCTTAATGCTTCTGAATGTGAAGGCCTGCATTTAGTTCATATTTTGGTTGTGTGTTATGTACTGAGAGGAGACGCCCACAACGTGCTCGATGTAATGTCCACCATAGGTAGAATTAGATAGAGATATACTAATTTGCTTGTGTGATCATATAGGGTATTTATTGTGACTAATGCATTTTCATGCACTTGGATATACCATCGAGAGATAGGATATTAGTGTATGTAGTAATAGATCCGATTTACCTCGAGAGGGGACTTTGGATAATTTAGATAAACACGGTCATCAACATGAATAATTAAACTGCAATAATGTGCTATCATGAAACTTAATTGGATGGATTAGGTGAATTCAAATACCCTAGCTCATCTCTTATATTGGTTGTTTGCTTACTTTTTATGTTTTCTTATTTCTATCTTTTATTTTATTTTTCTCTTTTAGACCTTCCGATTGTCCAAATAGAAGTAGACTTAGTTAATTTTAGTACTCAACGCCTAAATATCCCTATGAAGACGATAATTTATTCATCATTGTATTACTTGTGCCAACCTCGTATACTTGCGGGTACAAAAAGGCGTAACAATATACAGATTTTGACTTTTAGTAAGATAAGGATTCTAGAAAATCCATGTTTGGGTCAGTATTCACCCATGGTGGTGGAGCCATAGTTTGGAGGAGTATCAAGTAATCTTGCATTGTTAATTCCACCATGGAAACCGAGTATGTAGCAACTTGTGAAGCAGCTAAGGAGGCTGTTTAGCTCCAAAAGTTCTTGAGTGATCTGGAAGTTGTTCCGGTAGTTGTTCCGGATATGGATAGGCCCATGACACTTTATTATGATAATAGTGGAGCTGCGGCCAATTTCAAACAACCAAGAAGCCATAAAATAAGAAAGCATATAGAGAGGAAATATCATATCACTAGAAAGATAGTGTAGTGAGGAGACATGGTCGTGATGAAGATTGCGTCGCAAGATAACCTACTGATCCATTTACAAAGACCTTGATAGCTAAAGTGTTTGAAGGTCACCAAGAGGGTCTAGGATTACGAGACATGACCCATCTGCTTTAGTGCAAGTGGGAGATTGTTGGGATTTATGCCCTAAAGCTTGTAATTATAAACGGTTAAAGATTTAATAAGAATTATTCAGATTATCATTCTAGTTTATAAATGTTTTATATTCAGTAATACATTCTTATTGTGCAAGAACATCCTAGATTGCAAGATGTAATCTCAGGATGAGTATATGATGGTCATATACAGAGAGGATTCATTCTGAGATATGCAATCTAAAAAGTCTGTAGAGAGGGAACAAAGCTGGCTACTTTGTTTGTGATTGATCTACTGCTGCGATCCATTCTATAAAGTACATGGTCTTATCCTAGACCGTTCATGTAGTTGACATGAAAATGGAGGCACCTTATATGATTAGATCATATAGGACTGGGCCACGATTTATTTGAAACTCTCACCAAGATCCGTTAGTAGATGAGTTTCATATATAATCGATAAATGATGGTTATTTATAGGTGATCTTAATACTGGGTGTCTTATCGACTCCTTCAGGTTGGATCGTAGCTTTTGATTTACCATGAGTGAGGTTGATGTGAATCTCGACCAATACCTCCGTATCTTGGAGTTACAGTTTGGCTCGTTTCTAGGAAAGGTTTGAACACAATAGTGAAATCCACTCTTTCTTGATTTAAGTAGATGACAGGCCCCTAACCTACTATCTCTCATTAGGTAGCCTGCCGGCACTCCACAGTAGCTTCCCAGTCGAGGCTTGCCCCGCTGAAATGCTTCCGTAAAGCTAAGCCGTTTCTTTATTCTAAAATTCTGAGTAGGAAATTTTATTTTTTTTTATACAAAATTATTTTATAAAAATTTTGACAGAGTCTCCTCTGTTTTTCTGAATCTACCAAATCTTGGAGACCTGCATAAAACAACTTGAACACTTCTATAAAATCTCAAACTCAACTACTGTGGACCTCCGGTCCATTTCCAAAACCACAATCACAACTCAAACAGTTTAATATCAAAATTAACAATTATCAAAGATAAATAAATCAAATCTTTAAATAAAATACTTATACACTAAAAGCAATATTAAAATATAAACTTAACAATTTAAGACATCATATATGCTTGTAAAACAGTCACAGCATCCTCTAATTGGTCCCACTGGTCTTTGGCGTCCCTGCAATGTCTGTACCTATACCTGTACCTGTACCTGGGAGGTTGATTTAAAAATATAAAACTATAATGAGCTAAAGGAGCTCAGTGAGTGTATTTCTAATTTACTAAAAGATCTTAAATATAATGAAATTAACTTTGAATTTAATTGAAACTCTTCAAACTTATTACTATTACTGAAAACTCTCTGCTATTGCTGAAAACTGATAAACTGATATACTTTTTAAATAAAAGCTAAGAATGTTTAATCGATAAAATCTGATGACCAAGCTTAAATAATTACTTTTAATTTACAATTGAAATACTTAAAATTCTATTATAACTATTTACTTGGCCACTTTTCTGAAAACTGAAAAGCTGAAATAATATACTGATCTAAAAACTGAAAAGCTGGAATAATATATTTTCCTGAAAACTGAAATGCTGAGATAATATATTAAACTGAAAACTGATATCATATACTTTTCTGAAAACTAATAAACTAATATAATATATTTTTCTGAAAACTAATAAACTAATATAATATACTTTTCTGAAATCTAATAAACTGAAATAATATTCCTTTATATTTCTGAAACTGAAAAGCTAATATGATATTCTTTTCTGAAAACTGAAATACTGATATAATATATTTCTCTAAAAACTATACTGAAATCTATTTTCTGAAAACTGTTCTGAAATTTATACAGAAAACTATTCTGAAATCGAATTTCCGAAAACTGAAAAACTAAAAAAATATACTTTACTGAAAATACTTTTCTGATAACTTCTATGATAAAACTTTGCTAATAATAATGTAGTTTTCTGATAAAAAACTTTTTTGAAAACTTATTCTGGCTATTTTCTGAATACTGCACTGAAATCTATTTTTCTGAAAATCTAGCCAAGCCTATCATAATAAAGCTCTTAATTTAATATTTTATACTGATAATTTGAAAATATTTCTGGCTTGGCTTTTGTATCTGAAAACTCCCAATGGACCCGTAAGCTGTACTGAACTGAACTCATAGGTCGACTAACTGCGCCGTACCATATGAGTGGGTCACAGGGTGACTAACTGACACCGTCCACTGTGACATCTGATATAAGTCACGAGGCGACTAACTGATGCGCTCAACGTGACATCTGATAAAAGACATCTCGCTGTCTATTAGCGGAATGCTGCGTCGCAACATATAGCGAGACAACACCCCAATGTGTGGGCGACTGACAGACTTGACAGACTCAACCCCCTTGGAGTTAGCGGACTGTCCCCCCTTAACTTGCCACACACAATTGGTATGTACCGGCCGGGTCTAACTACTGATAACTGATCTAATCTGAATCTGAAGGGTAATCCATGGGTTTGAAAACTGTTTTCTTTTTTTTTTTAAAACTAGCTTTTAATCAAAAACCATGGAATATATATATATATATATATATATAATATTTATTAAATGAATATTCTAAATTTCTGAGATATATAATACTTTAATTAAAAACACATTTAAATAAACCATTATATACAAAATCACAAAATACTAATCAAACTTAAAGAAAATATACTAAATGTATTCAACTGAAAATCTGATTTTGCACTAACTAAAACAAAGATATTAACTTGTTAAACTTTAGATAAAACACATTACTAAAATAAAATATACTTTGCTTTAAAATAATTTTACACTCACAGGTTTCTGGTTTTCTCTAAGCTTGGCGCTCTGATTCCTTCGTCTCAATACCTTTCTTGACTTTCCATAACGTTTCTTTTTCTCCCATACTATGGAGATTTCTCCCTAAAGTAATATATTTCCAAATAAATTATTAATATAAAAACAACCGCTAATATAAAACTCAATTAATATATTTAACACTTTATTCTTCAATTTCTTCCATTCTAACACAATCAATTATATTTAATTTAATATAAATCATGGCAATCATACGATTCCTCCACTTGATTGAATTTCAAACATTTAAATTCAACATGATTTCTTGAATCAATCAATTTCTCTTAAATCGAATCTCATTCAACACAATCTAACATACTTTCTTAAATTTCTAAGCACCAATTTGTATCAAAATCATACAATTACAATTTCTAATACTTAATTACCCAATAATCAAATTCTCTACACTATTAACATTCAATTTATACACAAATATTCATTCTAATCTTTATTAATTTAACATAAATGAATTTCTTTCACTTAACAACGTCAAATTCTACTTCATTAAACTCAATTTAACTACTTTAAACTTAAATTTCGAATTTAATTTCAAAAATCCTCAAAATTAATGATTCAATTTCATTCCAAACACAATATCATACAAATTCCATACTACAAATTCACTAATTTGAGAATCATTTTGATTTCTTACTTAACGATTCCAAATTCATACTATTAATTAACTCAATAACACTCCAATTACATAAATAACATCTCAATTAACTAATTTAAACTCAAAATCATCAAATCCCCAATTCTTTAACTTACTAATTTCTTGATTTTCATTTAAATCAACTCCAATCAAACTAATTTCAATTAAAACACTACCAAATACCCAAATCAAACACTAAAATCACAAAACCCATAAATCTATTTCACTTAAACTCAACAATCAATTTCAATCACAAATTAAAACTCAATCAATCTCTCAAATTAATTCAATTTTATCAAATATCAACTACCAATTCTACAACACAAAGATATCATCAATTTCAAACCAATTGAACTTCATCAATCACTTACCCAAGTCCTTCCTACTCTTCTTGCTCTTCTTCTTGATGGACCGATCCTTCTCCTTCTTCTTTTCTTTCCTTTTTCTTTTCTTTCTTTTCCTTTCTTTCTTCTTCTCACGGTTTGCTCTATTTTTTTTTTTTTTTTTCTGCACTGTTTTTGCACTTCTTCTTGTTAGGCACCACTCTTGCTTCCTCTCTCTCTCTTCCTTCTTCTTTCTCCTCTTTCCTTCTTCTTCTGCTGGTCAGCTTTCTTTCCTCTCTTCTTCAGCTGCACCTTCTTCTTCTTCTTCTCTTCTTTCTTCTCTCCTTCAACCGGTCACTCTTCTCTCTCTCGAGTTTTCTGGTTACTTCCTCTCGCCTCTCTCTGTTTTTTTTTTTGGTTTCATTTTGTTTCCTTTTCTTCATTTGTCTTCTGATTGCATTTTATATATATATATATATATATATATATATATATATATATATATATATATATACCTTTATTCTTCCATTTGACCGGTCCACTTTATTTTAAGTTGAATTTGCATTTTATCTCATTCTCCACCGCCTGTCTCCTCTATTTCTATTTAACATTTTCTAATTTCTTTGTTTTCTTTGGCCATTTGACTTTGCAGATTTTTGTTTTAATTTGTTGTTTTGTTTGTGAGTGAAATTCTCCACAAATCTCCACTAACACATATATATTTATATTATATATATATATATATATTTCTAAGAGCTAATTGCACTCACACCCCCTGAGGTTTGGCTAACTACAGGTAAAATCAACTTTATCGTTTATTAACAATGATACCCCCCACCGTTAGTTGACTTTAGTCAAACTTAACAGTATCAGGGGTATTTTCGTCTTTTTCAATTTTTAATTTTATTTTATTAAATAATAAATTAAAAAATTAAAATAAAATAATTTAAAAATTAAAATAATAATAAAATTAATAAAAAAAATTAATTAATTTAAATCCATTTTCCAGATCGAATCTCAACCGTCCATCAAGATTAATGAAGGGTTGAGATTCAATCTGAAAATGGATCTAAAAAAAATATATATATATTTTTTGGGATCTTCGAAGAACCCAATCTGGGTTCTTCGAAGAACCCAGAAGGGTTCGATCGAATAACCCTCTCTGGGTTCAGATCGAAGAACCCTTCTAGGTTCTTCGATCTAACCCAGAGGGTTCTTCGATCGAACCCAGAAACTGGGTTCTTCGAAGAGCCCAGTTTTCTGGGTTCTTCGAAGAACCCAGAAACTGGGTTCTTCGAAGAACCCAGAGGGTTCTTCGTCGATGGTTCTTCGTTCGAAGAACCCAGAGGGTTCTTCGATCGAACCCAGAGGGTTCTTCGATCGAACCCAGAGGGTTCTTCGATCGAACCCATCTGGGTTCGATCGAAGAACCCAGATTGAGTTCTTCGAAGATCCCAAAAAAATTTTTTTTTTTTTTTGGGTGGAGTTCCAATCTCCAGATTAGATCTCCACCGTCCATCAGATTTGATGGACGGTGGAGATCCACACTTTAATTTTTTTTTTTTTAAAATTAAAAAATTTATAATAATTTTTTTTATTTAATAAAAAGAAAATATTGTTTGAGGGGTAGTTTGGTCATTTTAAGGGTAACAGTTGGTCAACCGTTAAATCTAACGGTAGGGGGTGTCATTGTCAATAAATGATAAAGTTAATTTTACCTGTAGTTGGCCAAACCTCAGGGGTTGTGAGTGCAATTAGCTCTATTTCTAATTGTAATTTGTCCCTTTATATTATAAAATTATAATGTGACCACAACCATAATGTTTAATCACATGATCTTGGTCAACAATCCTTTGATTTACAATTTAATCCATAACACTCCATTAACTCTTTTCCATAAAAATTCATTTCAATTTACTTTTCCATCAATTAATTAAATCACACTCTCCTATCGTAAAAATATATTTTAACTTCCAATAAATATTCTTCGCACTCCAATTTATGGAAATCTTTACTATATTCTCCAGAACTTATAATTTAAATTTCTCATATACTTTGTTGAACCTTATTAATCATCTAAAATCATTTCAGATATTTTCCGAGTCTCTGATACCCTTAATACTTTTAACATCTAATTTATGGAAAATCCTTACTTGAAATTTCGAAACGTATAATTGGATTTCATATATACTTTATGAAATCGTATTAATCGTCCAATAAACTCCATTATAGTACCGTACAATCAATTTTGAAAAAATATATCACAATACATGTACGTGTACAGTATAATTATCAGGAAGGTGTATTACAGTAGATGAGTAGTTCCCTTAAGGGTTGATTCAAGGCTTGAACGATTATGAGCGCTCTCCTTCTTCCGTGAGGAAGACAGGATTTAATTGTTCATTAGAGAATCAATGGTATTTAAAGGAAAAGATATTTCTAGAGGGGTATAACGGACTTTATGACCTAACTCTAGTTATGAACTATTTAAGAAGGATCACACCATGTGCAATTAGCTATATCAATGGACATTAAGACTTCAGATTGTATAAACACGTCTACAATTCTGAGATTGCAATTTCAGGTTTTTAGTGAAATAACTCCGAGGTTAATAATCGTAAAATATTAATTAAAGAGTTTTAATTAATATTACTAAGTATTATTGGAGCTCAAAACTATGGGTCCATTAGGTCCCCTTGCTAGCCCTTATGGTTATTGGTAACGAGGGTTACGATAGATTAACTGGACGGTCCAATTAATAGTGTTATGAAAGTAATTCGATTTAAAATAGAATAATTAAATAATGTGATTATTTAATTAATTAAATATTTAAGAAAATAATAGAAATTATTAATTATTAATTATTAATTCTATTGATTAAATATGAGATCACGTGATTAAATAATGACTAGGAAAAAAGAATTAAAATAATTAGATTATTTTAACAGTCTTAAAAGTCAAAGGTTAAAGTCTTTAGAAGATCAAAAATAAAAAGGATTAGAAATTCTATTTTGACTTGGTCAAACCAAAACCCTAAAAAGCTATTATATAAGAGTTATATAGTTAGGAAAAATTTACTTAACACACAAGTGAAAAAGAGACAAAGAATTTGGCCAAGAGAAAGAGAGAAGAAAAGAAAAAAGTTTTTTTTTCTGACCCACTTTCTTGCAAGTTCGGCTGGCCTTGAGGAGGAGAGATTCTTCGTCCATTCTTTTCACGTGACCACCAACTTTTGCCGTGACGTGCCCACACACATTGTCAGACCTCGGGTCATAGCTCAGAAGATCTGGTGGTACATCGAGGAATAAAAAAAAATCAAGAAAACGGTATGTAGTTTCATGGAATCTTTTTCTGCGTATATACAGGACTTCGTTCCTGATTGAAAAATAGTTTTTCAATTAAAAGAAATTTTTTAAAACCTAATTCCGCATGTTATACAATAATCAAATATTTTCTAAAACTCCCTTCAAAATTCATATATGATTTCTCCCATATTATTTTCGATCTTTTGTTATATTTACGAAACATATTAATGTTTTAAGGTGTTTATTGAACTCTACAATTAGTATTCGACACATTGAAGTATTTGAATGATAGACAGAGTTTCAAATGAAAAGCATGCAAGTCAGAAATATACTGCTTAAAAGCAGTAGCCACGATAACCAAGGCTCCTGTGAGCACTCTGGTCACACCAAGAGGTGCAGGAACATTCCAATTCGTTCTCCACCAGTATGTACCGTGACTAGTGTCGCGCGACCATCCCGGTCGCACCACATGGTCAAGTGCGCTTTTCAAGTGACCTAATTAGGATTCGTCTACAGTTTTTTCAGTGTATAAATACAACTTCTTTTTTTACTTGAAGGTCACGTTATTTTTTCAGAGTTCCAAACCTGAGGCTTGAGCTGTCATGCCCTTTTTTGCATCAGATTTCCAACGTCTTCGATGCGATTTTACATTCAGAGATTATTGCGATAGTCAAGGAGAGAGTTCAATGTCTTTTTACTTTCTTTCGGTGTCTATTGTAGCGTTGTGTATCATATATAACTAAATCCCTAACTAAAATTCGGTGTGAAGAACATTAATTCGCTCATGTAAACAACTATTATTTCTATTCTATTCTATGGTTTAGTATCATTCATGGTTTGTATATTGTTACTATTTATTGCTTATTGTTGATGAACTGGGGTAAAATTTGTGACGTGCTAGCTCTGAGTGTCATTAGGTTCTAAATAATAACCACTTGAGATACCGAAGAACTGGGGTAAACATTATTACGTGCTAGTTTTAGGCTAGATAGCTCTTTTGAATGATTGATGCATGATTTATATGATGATCACTAGACTTTGTATTGATTCTAAGTTCTTAGGTCTTAATGGGTTCCTGATGTTAATTGCTGAATTCATGACCTAACGGTAGCTGCAATCATTTTAGGAACACCTGGTTAAGTACTTGACCGAGAGGTAACTACCATACATAGGTTAAGAATGAATCTTGAATCTGAATAGACCTTTTCATAATATAGTTAGGTGCATGAGCAAATATGTTTGGAACATTAATGACCTAGTTTCCTTCCATATTTTCACAAACCTAATTCTCATTGCTTATTTTAGTTTAATTTTACTTTTAAGACTTCCAATCAAATTCAAATACTGGTAATTTTCTGTTTTAATTAAATTAGAATTATAATTGAAGTTGAGTGATCAATCTGTGTGGGATCGATCTTTGTACTTGCCGAAGTTATACTCACATATTGACTCGTACACTTGTGAAGTATAAAATTAGTACATCAATAATCGACCCCCTCCTTTTAGGTATAACCCTTTGCAGCTAGCCTTGCCTTAAAGTGTAGGAAAAACACGCGGCCAAAGCGCAAAAGGCTTGATTGGTATGTTTAAAACATTTTCCAAAAAAGAGGGGACCTTAACCCTTGACTAATTAAACATATATAAGAAAAAGGTATCGTACCTTTTAAACTGTGAAGATTGATGTTGCGTCGAGATGAAACCGTAAGATCTTCCAATTCAATCACGAATGTGGATCACCTTGGAGTGTGAACTTCCTTTCTTTTAATTGTGTACCTGACGATGGAAAATAAAATAAAATAAAATAAACTTTTCTTTTTCTGTTAGTCACAAAACCCTCATAAGAAAATGAAGAATGATCGATCACTTTTGAATTCACGATCTCTCGATTGAAACTCACGTGATCTTAATTCGATATTATGCACAAAGCTTTTAGATGTAAAAGCTAGTAGTGCACAATCAAAACTAAACGCTCTTGCTCTCTTTTCTCTTGGGCGAATTTCTCACACATATTTGTTAGAGTTTTTAGCGATTTTTCTTGGCTTCCAAAAGCTCACAAAATTGCACAAAATCGCTTGGATTGCCTTGAATGGCCGAACCCTCTTAATAGGTCTACTTAGGTGGCCGAATTCCTCTAGGTGGGAGGATTAGTGTTTCACCAAAAACCTATCAATCCAGAAGTTCAATTATATCCCAACTCTTAAGTGCATTATCCAATAATTAATCTATGGGATATATTTAATTATGACATCATCAAAACTTCCTAATTTGACACAAAAGTCAACTTAGAATTTTGATAGCTATCAAAAACTTCCTAATTTGATTTAATAAATAAAACTTTTTATTTATCACCTTATCAAATAAGGTTTTTAATACTTATCATACTATCACTATTAGTATGAAACTGAGAATCCAATTCCTAGTATAAAGTAATTTGACTTTTAATTAAACAATTAATTAATTAGATTAAATTAATTTCCATTTAATTAACACAATAAAATAAAACAAAATAAATAGCTAATTAATATAGCTATTGCCGCCCAAGCCTTAACCATGGGCTTAATTTTGTTTTTCCAATTTATTAATTTCATTGGACTATCACAAAAAGTCCACATGTGAACTAGACTCATTCTTACTAAAAAGAAACAAGTCCACATGCCTTAAATTAATATATTAATATAATTTAACAGCCCATTAATTAAAATGTGCAAATTATATTCTTAATATATTAATGGAGTGCTAATTACACCTCAACCGCCCAAGGATTCACACATCCTTGGCCGCCCATCTCAGGTATTTTGATAAGTTACCGCGTGTCTCGATCATACACAAGACCGCACCTCTCAAACCTTTTGGATAAAATCCGAAAACAATTCTAAGAGAGACCAAATAAATGATCCAGTAGAATATAACAAGTGATTCATTCAAATTCGTGTGGATTGGGGATCTTGGCGGGCTATCTAAATTTAAGTTTCAATAGATACAACCTAATCACAATCAACAAATGATTCACTTAGGTCCAATATATAAATTTTAGTTCATTCCACTAAGAAACTAAAATTGAACTCTTAAATAAAGATAGAATAAGTTTATGTACTCATTCGTACCCTAGACAAACTTAATGGAGAAAGTGAATTCTCGTAAAAAATACCAGTAATTACCAAGAGCTCATAGACCGCCTATAGCTCTCCTAGTTACCATATTCACTCATATGACCACATTTTGAACTTGGATATTTTGACTTGTCCAAAAGCCATGTTTCAATAGTCACTATTGAAAACCCAACGTTGAGATTTAAATATCCAATACCTCAAAACATTCATATGATAGTATTCTACTCACATTTAATAAATGCGGTCACGATGTCCATATCTATAAATGAAGTCCTCTATCGATTAACAAGTGAATACCACCAAAATATCGAGGATAGACTATGCGATACAATCGTACTCATTTGACAGCTCAAATGATAACACTTGCAACCATAAGTCCATCATTTATCTCAGGATTGAGATAGACTCTCTGATTGTCTCAATTGAGTACTTTTATCCACTGACGGTTGTGGATAAAGTTTTCTTCATTGATCCTGTTCAATGCACTTAGTGCACTAGATTTTTTTGTCCAAAGACACTGCACTTTGATGATTTTAGACTCATCATATTACATTTGATCCCACTCAAATGCTAACAAAAGAATCTACAACTTTAACAAGGTAAAAGCACCCAGCATTTATCTTAAGTTGTGAATGTTGTTTCAGACTAACTAAAGAATTGTGTTTACCTCATACATATCCAGATGTACAAACAATTCTTTATTTCTCATAGTCTCTTAACCTTATGATTATTTACTTTTGACAATTACTATAAATGCTATAAGATTTGTTAAAACATAAATCACTTTATAAATACGAAAAAGATTATCAAATACAATATTACACTCTTGCTATTGAGCATAGTCCTAATATAAAGGTCTCTATCTTTCCGTCTACTCATCTCTTTCTCTTGTAGATCCACTTATATACCCTATAGGTTTCATCCCATCAGGTAAGTCTACAAGTTCCTAGACCGAGTTGGACTGCGTGGACTCCATCTTGTGATTCATGGCTTTAAGTCGTTCCTCTTTGTTAGAATCTTCCATTGCATGTTCAAATGTCAATGGATCATCCACACTGTCATCAGAGACAAGACATTGTACCTCTCCAATACCTAAATAGCGATAATGTTGTTGTTTAACCCTCCCACTACGTCTAGGTGATAGTATGTTTGGCTAATTTAAATTTTCCATAACTCATGTGCTACTAACTCTCCATAAGTGTCAATGAACAAAAGTTACAAGAGGAAACTGGTTACGCTCTTACAGAAAATATCTAGAGTTTCTTCAAGGTCATGCACCATTGGAACTAACTCCCTTCTTTAGTTTTGATACCAATAAATCCACCAAATCAGCATTAAAATTTTCATTAAGCTTTTGTGCTTTCAAAGATTCACTACTTTGATATAATTATCTGTTCTAAACAAGTAGAAGACTAAATGCAAAACAACAAAGTGATATATAAACATTTGTTTGAACCAAACCTTTTCCATGTTTGAACATTCGAACAATGTTAAAGGTCCTTGGGTCCCAAATGCGAACCAAACATTTTCCATGAAAGCCTCTCCTATTTTTAGGCGAAAATTACTTGGTTCCTAAAAACTTCTGCACATATAAAGAACAAAATTCTGCACATGAAACAAATCAACTCCACTTTCATTATAAAGGTTTAAAGCACATACTATAAACATGAACTAAGAGCCACTTTACAGATGAGTAAGCAGAAAAAAAAAACTAAGAGTATGCAGACATTGAAGAGCAAGCAGAAAAAAGCTTCATGGGTGAAATAAAGGTTTAAAGCACATACTATAAACATGAATTAAGAGCAACTTTACAGACATAACTTTTGCACATTACTATAAAAACATGAGGATCTAAAATTAACCAAGAGACCAAAGACTCTGCTATAAATACTAATAATAATATTTAAAATAAAATTAGGAAAATTAGAAAGTTGTATACCTAAAGGCATGGTGCTTCTCAACGTAAACCTAAGGCATGGTGCTTCTCAACGTAAACCCCACCCCCCCCCCCCCCCCCCCCCCCCCCCCACACACACACACACACTCTGCTATAAATACTAATAATAATATTTAAAATAAAATTAGGAAAATTAGAAAGTTGTATACCTAAAGGCATGGTGCGCACACACACACACACTAGGAAAATTAGAAAGTTGTATACCTAAAGGCATGGTGCGCCCACCCACCCACCCACCTAAAGGCATGGTGCTTCCACACACACACACACACACCCACCTAAAGGCATGGTGCTTCTCAACGTAAACCTAAGGCATGGTGCTTCTCCACCCACCACCACCACCACCCCCCCCACACAAACACACACACACACATATCTAATTTGTATACCTAAAGGCATGGTGCTTCTCAACGTAAACCTAAGGCATGGTGCTTCTCAACGTAAACCCCCCCACACACACACACACATCTAATTTGTATACCTAAAGGCATGGTGCTTCTCAACGTAAACCTAAGGCATGGTGCTTCTCAACGTAAACCCCACACACACACACACACAGAGATATTCTCCGAGTAGCGTAGCGCTTTTAGGAGTAGATCTTTTTAAAGTAGAGCTTTTACAAGTAGAGCTTCTAAGGAAAAGTCGTTGGTCGTTTGGTTGTCAATTAAAAAAACTCTTTTAAGCTGTAAATTGTTTGGTTGTATTAAATTTAAAAAGCTCTTTTAAATGATAAAATTACCAGAAATGACATTAAAGAATTTTAAACATAATAAAGAAAATATATATAAAAAAAACACAACATAGAACAAAACATATATGTGCAGCATGCAGGCAACAGATACTATAAAAGAAAAAATAAAATAAAAAACCCATAACACCATATATAATCATGCACAGTAAAAAAAAAATTAAACAAGCAAAACGCATAAAACTATGTATGTGCGGGCAGTGCGGCAACAAAGACAGTAAAAAAAAGAAAAAAAAAAGGCAGAGCAAAACATATATGTACAGACAACATATATTGTAAAAGAAAAAATAAAAAAGGCATAACAAACACATGTGCGGCAAGGTAACATATAATGTAAAAAAAAAAAAAAAGTAGACAAACATTTATGTGCGGTAAGGCAACACATACTGTAAAGAAAAAAATAAAAATAAAGTAGAACAAACATATATGTGCAACAACGGTAAAGAAAAAATAAAAAAAAAAACAGAACAAACATATATGTGATTAGAAAGATATAAGATAGAAGAAACTCACAAGTTAAAGATGAATTTTCAAAAATTCAATGCGTTGAGAGCAGTGAAGTTATGTTTTATATGATAAAAAACTAAGTTATTAGGATTTATAATTTAAAAGGGTATTGTGGAATTATAAAATATACTAATGTTATATAAGACATTTTAATATTTTTTAAAATAGCTCAAAAAGATCTACTTGGAAAAGCTTAAAATTTGAGCTTCTCCGAGTAGACGTAAAACAGCTTATTTAATCGCTAAAAGCTCTACTGGGGTGGCAACCAAACGACATAAAAAAAAATTGAAAAGAGCTTTTGGGATTAAATAAACTTTTTTGGCGAGTAGATAAGCTCTTCCAAATGTACATTGAATCTACTTTTATTTTTGGTGAATTTTTTTTAAAGCAGTGAAACTTAATCTAGTTCCTAACAAACAAACTCAGTACTTCTAGGTATATTTTTGATCTAATCGCATACAAATATTAAAAAATAACACATGTTTACATTTAAATAAAAGAAAATTGATTAAATATAAAAACTATATATAAAATAATCTAAATTAAACTATAAACAATGTAATATTAAAAAACAAATTTGATTATTTATTTTTAATTAAAAAAGTTAAAATTTAGAAATAAATAATAAAATAATGTTAAAAATAAGAAAAACAGTATAAAATTTATAAAAATAATAATAATAATATAGGTGTAGGTCCAACCCAATACCCATCTATATGTTCAACAGAAAAACCGAGAGAATGCTAACATTGCCCTCATAAATATAATTTACACAATCATTTTAACTACACTCATATTTAAAATTTAAAAAATTAAATCATTATTACAAGTACTCATTATAATACCAATAGCACCCTTAAATACATAAACATATATTATATTTGTTTTGAATAAAGAGACGAATTAATTATTTTTAAAAATGTTCTAACATAAAACATAATTATTTTCTTTTTATGAATTCTCAGAGAGATTATTTTTAAAATAAATTAAAATTATCATTAACTATTGAAAAAATATTAAAGCTTTGAAAATTGACTTATTAACTTTACGATTCTGTCATTGTTCCAAATTTATATTATTAACAAACCCTCATTAGCAATAAAACAAATAATATATTTAATTTTTCAATAAATTGATTCCGCGTATAAAAAGGCAAACCTTAAGTTGTTTTCAATAATATACTTATTGTGCCATTGAAATAGTTGACTTTGACCAATGTTGACTAACATTTTATAACAGTTAACTAACGATAGGGGAGTTAACTGTTAGTTTTTCAATAAGTTGATTTCGCCTGTAAAAAGGCAAACTCTAGGTAGGTTGGCTGTGATTTGTCCCAATTTAAATGGCACATAACCATTTTACTCTTTTAGTCAATGTCAACTATTAGCACTTGACGGTCAACGGTAACAGCGGAAGGGTTCGCTGTTAATTTTTTATAAAGTTGTTTTCGTCAACAAACATTGGTAAAAGTTGATTGTTATAAAAATATTATATGCATGGATATCACTTTATTTTGCTTAATTAAAATAGGATAATTTAATATTAATTTTGCTAACTCTTTAGAAACATTCAAGTTATGGATATAACTGTGGCAACGTTTTTAACAAGTGTGTTTCTAAATGTGATCTTTTAGGCAATACGCGGATTACGTGTTGCAAAAGATCAACCCTTTTGCAACATGCAATATTGTGTGTTGCTATATATATACATACAGCAACGTTCACAAAATGTGTGTTGTTAAATATAGTCTTTAAGCAAATTACTTTTTAGTGTGTTGCGAAGTATCAATCCTTTAGCAACATGCCAGATTGTGTATTGCTATAGATACATTTACTGCAACGTTCAAAACTAGCGTGTTGCCAAATATAAAATTTTAAGCAACATGCAACTTGCGTGTTGCAAAAGATTAACTTTTTAACAACTTACGAAAATTGAATGTTGTTATAGATTTACTTATGACAACGTTCAGACCGGGTTCGTTGCTTAATGTATCAGTGTTTTGACAACGTACATTTTTTGCGTTGCAACATCTCAACTTTTTAGCAATGTGCAAATATTGTGTGTTGTCATAAGTGATAAGATAATAGCAATGCTCATTGTACGTTGCTATTTGTGACTTTTAGCAACTTTTGTATGTTTTGCGTTGTCATACGTCTTTGATCATTAACAACGTGCATATGCATGTTGTCGTGGGAATCTTCTGCAATATACATTTTTTGTGTGTTGCGATATGTGACTTTTGGCAACGCGCGCAATGCGGGCATTGCCAAATGGATGTTGCCAAAAGTCATTTTTCTTGTAATATGTTCTAACTAGGAATCGTCTGATTATTAGACATTGATGGAACAACAACTTTGTCAATAAATTTTATTGACTGAGCACTGGTCATACCAGGTTCTAGCTCTTTTAATATAATATTTGATCAAGGTTTGTGATCACTCATATAGTTTTCCTCGAGAAACGTTACGTTTGTCAATGTAAACACTTTATTATCTTAAGGACTATAAAAGAATCCTCCTCTAGTCTCCTTTGGATATCCTACAAACAGGCATACCTGTGAACGAGGTTCTAACTTTCTACTTATGTTCTTCAGTACATGTACTGGACACCCTCATATGCAAAAATTTCGTAAAGTAACTTTACGATCATTCCACAACTCTAGAGAAGTCTTAGAAACAGATTTGAATGTAACTACATTTAATATGTAGGCCGCCGTCTATAGTGCATATCCTTAAAAGGAATATGGTTATGATGAGAAACTAATCATAGATCTCACCATTTCTATTAAGATCATGTTTCTCCTCCTCGCAACACCATTCTGTTGTATTGTTTCTGGAGAAGTGAGTTGGAATACTATCCTAAGCTCAACTATATAGTTTTCAAACTCTTGGTCGAGATATCACCTCAACGATCTGATAGTAGAACTTTAATTGTTTTACCTAATTTATTTTCAACTTCAGCTCGAAATTCTTTGAACTTTTTAAATATTTTCGAATTACGTTGCATTAGGTAAGCATATATGTATCTTAAGTAATCGTCAATAAATGTGACATAATACTCATAACCACCTCTAACTCTAACACTTACAGGTCCGCAGACGTCAAGTGTATGAGCTTTAATGGTTGCATAGCTCTAAGCCCTTTTCTGGTAAAAGGTCTCTTGATCAGTTTACCTTCTAAGCAATTCACAGATAGATAAAGTGATGCTCTTTAACTGATATAAAGGTCCACCTTTTACTAGTCTATCTATCCTGTTAAGATTGATATAGTCAAGTCTCAGATGCTACAGATATGTTTCATTATCTGGAGAAACTTTTTATCTTTTTGTTTTAGGTTTTTCAACCTTAAACATTTCAATGTTAAGCAGTATTGTATGAATTAATGGTCTTAAAGCATATAAATTATTTTAATTTATTCCAGAACAAATATTCAAGTCATTTCTAGAAATAATAACTGATTCATTATCAAAACAAACTTGATATAATTATTCAAGCAATCTCGATACAAAAATCAAATTCTTTGTAAATCCAGGAATGAAATAAAAATTGTTCAATAATAGAAAACGATTATTAAATTGTAGTCTAACTACTCACATTGTTCTTGCTAAAACGACATCCCTTGTTCCTAAGCATATAGTGAATGACCCCTCCTCTAGCTCTGTCCAATAATCAATATAATGTAAAGAAGCAAAAAATATGGTTAGTGGCTCCTGAATCTACTATCCAAGTTGAAGAATTATCTTTCACTAAACAAGATTCAGTGACAAGTAAATCTGATTTACTTTTCACTTTCTTCTTATTGGAGAGCTCCTTGAGGTATTGTGGATAGTTCCTCTTCCAATGACCAACCTTGTGGCAATGAAAATATTTTCCCTTTACTTTGTTAGTTATGGTGCTCTTTATCTTGGGCTTAGCCTTTACTTTGCCAGTAGACCTCTTCCTCTTCTTGAAACCAGAAGATGATGAATCAGCAACATTTGAAACTCACCAGTCTTACCTCTGACAATTCGTGCTCCGTTGGCTGCAAGCTCTGGACGAAATTCCTCTATAAGCATAAATTTAACGTCTTTCCAGATCATGATTTCATTCATGTTGTGTGTCCATTTAGTGCAGTTATCGTCGATTAACTTTTTATTTGTGAGGATTGAAATTAAAGCAGAAGATATTGCAAAAATTTAAATATAAATAAATTAAAATCATTTATTTTATACATTTATATCATATGCTATATATTCGACGTAAAATTAAACATGATGCATGAACACATTTAATGAACTATAAATATCCTTAAAGAAGTTTTTATGCCATAACAATCCAACATTTCACAAGCAAGTGTCACCGTGGGGTAGGTCAAATACTTGCATGTTAGATCAAGACATTCTCAATCGAATGATATACCAGTATAACTCTTTATTCTGATATCATTCAATCATCTTTTGAGTCAGTTAGGTTCTTAGTTAACCATTTAATTAAATCCGTGTGAGTGTAACCCGCTATTTCAAATTTTATGAACATAACTTGAGAATTGCCGTCCTGGGGTAGGTCAATCCTAAAATACATTTAGAAACCTTATCCGGTAGGAAGTCAACCCTAATATTGACTCTCATGGACATCTTCCTTATGGAGGACGAAAACAAAGTCATCTCGAGGCGCCAGTTGAGTCTCATGGTTTTTTGAACTAAGAATGGAGACTGCAAGATATATCATGCACTCACTATTTTTAGTTTAAGGTTTTCTTAATGAGGTCGAGTTACTAAACTCTATATCTCTGGTTTTAACTTAGATTTTACAACTAATTAAAATTCAAGTTACTGGAAGGTTTAGTATGTTACTAGAATCTTACCCTATTAATATATAATAAATTACCGAACTTTAACTATTAAAAATCTAATTTATTATTCGATTTCTAGTCTATGTAAACTATTTAAATAGACTAGAAATTACATTTGAATGTACCAAGTTTTAACTATAAAAATTAAATCACATTATTTGGTCCAATTATCATTAGGGTCCTAATCATATAAATCATAATTAGTTATTAGACCTAACTAATCTAATTAATTAAATATTTTAATTAAATAATTAATTTGTTAATGAGAATTACTAAGTTTTTACTCCTAAAAACCCATTTATGTAGATGTTTACTATTTTAATCACATTAAAAATAAAACATATACATCATAACAATTATGTATGACATGTTATAATGCAAGGTTTAATAATTCATGACATGAAATAAATTTAAAGTATACATGAATGACCGAGTGACATGTATTATCTAATTTAAACAAATACAAAATTTAATCTAAGGCATTCCTTGATTTTCTTATAATTCTTCGCCTTTAAGTCCACCACTTTCGTATTAGGCTCCCTTTCAAGTCCAACTTGATTTACATTAAGTGACCCATCTCATGGATTGAATATTAAGGCCCATCACTTGAATTCAGTAAGGTATGGATGTCCAAGAAGCCCATTAGATTACTGTTTTGCAAGCCTTAAATTCGCACACGCGCAAAATTGCGCACAACTTCTATGGGATGCCATCTTTTGTACCAAGGGCATTACCCTAACACGTATCCAAGGTTTAAACAAGGCCCAAAACAACCGTAGTGCACGTGAAGACGCGACTGCCAGCAACGGCAGCTGTACGCACACTTCGTGCGTGCAGCCGCGCAACACGCACGTAGGCAGCTTTTGGCTACCATTTTTCGCTATGATTTTCTGCCATCTTTCTAGAAAAAATATTCGACAATATTTTCTAGATAATATGCAGTAAAATTCATCTGCTAAAAAGCCACACAAAAAGCCCCAAACGCGCTATGCACGCAGCAGCTTGAGGTTGCACGCGTAGGGGCTGTTGCCCCTTGATGTTTTCCATCTTTTTTTTTTTTTTTTTTGTATCCTTTGTATACACATACAGTCCGTGCCATATAGAATAATAATAATAAAATATAATACAATAGAAAAAATATATACAAAACTAGCCAAGAACAATTCGGCTATATCAAGAATAAGAATAAAAAATCCTAAACCTATGACACCATATAATTAACAATCATCCATGTGAATTTATAAAACAATTATATATATAAATCATACAAACCCTAGATGGTGCCTACATATGTCATACATATCAAGAATTATAAAAGAAAATTAAGAACAATAAAGATTGTAGTTTTCTTTTTCACGTATATACAAAAACAAAAGAACCAATGGCTCTTGATATCAATTGTAGGAAAAAAAAAATAGATTTGTTTTTTTTTTTAAAACGGAGCGGAAGGAATCATGAGGTTTTAAATTTGTTCCTTTTGTTAGAAAACTCTTTTCAAAAATATCGTGTTAATATATATATATATATGTGTGTGTGTGTGTGTGTAGAATTATTAAACTATAATTAACTTTGTTGCTTTTCTTGATTCACCATCAAGTATTTCAAGCTATGACCTGCGATCTGATAATGCACATGTGGGCACATTACATATATTGAGATGGAGATCGCAGACAAGCGGAGAAGACAACTTCTTTGCCTCCTAACTATGAGCAGTCTAGGATAAGATAACCGTACACTACAAAATGGACCGCAGCAGTAGATCAACCATAAATAAAGTACCCAGCTTTGTTTTCTCTGTACGAACTCTTTAGATTGCACGTCTCAAACTGAATCCTTCTATATATGACATTCATATACTTAGTTTGAGATTACATCCTGTAATCTTGGATATTACTCGCACATAATATAAATCTATTAATATAAATAAATACACTTTTATTCTAATAAAGAACTATACTTCATTTATGTCTCGTTTACATTTACCTTTTATAAACTTTAGGGCATAAATCTCAATAATAAATTGTTGGAATAACTCAAGTTGTTTTTGATAGTGATAATTTAAATTCAAGAAATTATAATCAACCTAAACCGAAAGAATTTGTTTTCTTAATAAACATGCATTAATGAATTTACATCACAAATATATTGCAACTTACATAAAAGTACAAGAAAAAGACAAAGGACAAAGGTGAAGTACACCACCAAAATCCACGCATTCCATGTTGCAAGAACTAGATTGCCCTTTTCCATTACTTTTTTAATTGTTTTAAGAGCGAATTACAATAAAGTATCCTGATATTTGACTATATTACAATAAAATTATGAGTTTAGTCTTAATTATACATTAGTACCTTACTTTAGTTGACTTGGTCAAAAATAAAAGTTTGACCAATTGTTTTACCTAAAATGACAAAAATACCCTTAGTTAAAAAATAAAAAAATATTAATTATTAAAATTAAATAATTAAATAATTAAAAAAATAATTTCAATAGATTCATCCATTTTAAAAAATTTAATTTTTTTAATTTTTAATTTTTTAATTTTTATAGTTAATATTATTTATTTTAACTAGGAGTATTTTTATCATTTTAGGTAAAAAATTTAGTCAAACTTTTGTTTTTGACCAAGTCAACTAAAGGAATGTACTAATGTGTAATTAAAGCTAAACTCACGATTTCATTACAATATGGTTAAGCGTTAGGGTACTCTATTGCAATTCGCCCTTATTTTAATTAGAGAAAATTACACAAACTCTCCCAAATTTAGGTAATATTAGAGTCAGTAATAACTTTTACTATAATTATACAAACATCTCATAGAATTTGTTGACCATAGTTTAATTTGACTTTTGACTAACCTTAAACCAAAAAAATGAACAAATTTCTTTGGATTGTTATTTAATTTTTCAATAAAAGTTATTAAATAACTTTTTGAAGGACAATTTGACTACCCTAAACTAAAAAAATGGTCATTTGAAGGGTAATTTGACCAAAATGAAAAATGATTCAATAATCACACCATTGAATCAGTTAGTCAACAATTAGTATACCCGTTAGCCAATAGATTCTAGAGAATATTTGTGTAATTATAGTAAAAATTATCACTGAATGCAATATTATCTAAACTCAGGGGAAGTTTATACAATTTTCCCTTTTAACAATGTTGAGTTATTTTCTTTTGAATTAGCTTGATCGTTTTACTTTTTATAACTCCTAAAAATGAACTTCTTACTAACTAAACATACAACTTACAAGGCTAAATTTATTCATCTTATATTAAAATGTCATGGCAAGTTTCTTTTAAAGCTCTCGTCTAACATTTTTGTTTCTCTTATCTTTGATTTCAACTCTTATGTGACTAAATTTAGGCTTTCGATTTTTATATAATACTAAAACAACCATTTATGTGATGTCCACCTCCGGGATTCACCTACACTGGTTTATGCCAGGTTTGTCCCGCGAGGTCCAACGGTCACTCACAAGGTACTGTCCGTTTTGGGTCGTCCGGGGCTGCTTTTGAGTCACCCGCCAACGTTGCCCTCACGGTTTTGCTTCGCCTCCCCCCATCAAGGTTCGAACCTGGTACTTGTCCATAAGTACCATTTCTTACCAAGCTGAGTACCAATTGAGCTAGTATCTTGAATGTAACACCCCCTGACCTGACCCAATTGGATCGGTCCAAGGAGCGCTACTCAGTTTTCAAAACTTTACTTAACTCACTTTATAATTTGAAAACCATTTAAAACCAAACAATTGATGGTTTAAAATCCCTTTGTATAGTGAGCCCATCCAAAATTATTTTGAAAAAATTTTGCCAGAGTTTCCTCTGTTTTTCAGACCTTCCAAAATCCTGTTTTCAACAATATTCAAATAATATAATGTCAACACTTCAAATTGTATTTCTCAATCAAATGCGCACTCTACCGTATAGTGCGACTTTCCAAACATTTTCAAATAAAACAATACTTTATCAATATTTACAAACTTTGAAAAAAACATAAATCATTAAACAAATATTTATAAAACTTATATTTATGACAAATTTACAAACTTCTGTATATACATACTTAACTAAATGATATACAACAAAGACTCTGAATCTTTATCTGCAGGTACCTCCTCTCTATTCTTTTTCTCCGCTGGTATCTCTGTTACCTACGCGTGATAAAATCAACGCGCTAAGCATATCTAGTGGGTGTACACTAAACTTATTTATCAAAATCACAAAATAAATTTCAAAATAAAATATAATCAGGACATAATATAAAAACATAGCATTATTTAACTTAATTAATGAAATAAATCGTACGAAATCAATTTCTAAATTCGCTTTCAAACCATTTATTCCATTCATTTCAATCCTGGCCCTTTGGTATACTCAACATACTTTTCTGGACTGGAATATAGGCTGAAATAACTCCCTACCCTAGGACCGGCACTGGGGGCTTGAACCATCCTTAGGAAGGTACATAATATCAATATCGGTGTGACGTCCACCTCCGGGATTCGCCTAAACTGGTCTATGAAAAGTTTGCCCTGCAAGGTCCAACTGTCACTAATAATAACGGTGCAGCACTGCTGAAATAACTCAGCTGGTATACCAACCTTCTATATCCGTTTTCTATGTCCAAGTATCCTAGGGCCGTTTCAATACAAAATTTTCCAATTTTCATATCAATTCATTTCAAATCAATAACTTTACTTTAAAAATATCCCATCAATTCAATAACAACAATATTCATAAATTAATATTCGTAAAATATGTTTGAAAACATACGATATCACAAAAGTCAATAATACTCAAAGATTCCATAATTATTTCAAACAATAAACAAAATAAAATAAAATACGATTATCCGAAATCTAGAAATATGTCTCCAAATTCTTTACATCAAACACATAACTAAAATGATTTCAGAAATCAATGTACACCAACCTAGATACCGTTTTTACGAACTTTTCTTTTTTGGATTTTCCTTTTTCTCCTCTTTTTTCCTTTTCTCTTTCTCTCTCCTCTTTTCTTTCTCTTTCTTCTTCTTCTCTTCTTCCCTTCTTCTTCTTCCTCTTCTCTTCTTCTTCTTTCTTTCTTTCTTTTCTTCTTCTTTCTCCCTCTTCTTTTCTTCCTCTACTTCTTTTTCTTTCTCTTTTTCTTTTTCTTCTCCTGGTCTCTCTCTCTATTTCTGTTTGCTTCTTCGTGAAGCTTCCACCGCCTCTTATTTTTTTTTATAAAATTTGGACCATCACGACCGCTCCTCTCGACCTATGGTCGCGCCACCTGGTTGCGTTGCTCACTTGAGTGTTTTCACCGCTTTCATCGCGATGTTGGTCGCGTTGCTCACTGCCCAAAATTAACATTTTCACCGCGAGCTGCTCATCGTGATCCCTGGTCACGGTGACTGATCGCGGTGCTCACTGCCTAAAATTATCATTTTCACCGCGAGCTGTGGTCGCGGTGACTGATCGCAGTGCTCACTGTCCAAAATTAACAATTTCACCGCGAGCTGCTCATCGTGATCCCTAGTCGCGGTGACTGGTTGCGGTGTTCACTGCCAATATTTTTCTTTTCTTTCATGCATTCCTTCTGGACCGCTCCGCCTAGTCTGCTTGTATACCTAAAAATTAATCCAAATAAACACACTTATGGGCATTTTTCATAATTAATGAAAATTACGGATGTTACAATTCTTCCCTTCTTAAGAAATTTCGTTCTCAAAATTTACCTCAGTCAAATAGTTGAGGATATTGATGTCTCATTACTTCCTCGCTCTCCCAAGTAGCCTCTTCTATATTATAATTCCTCCAGAGGACTTTCACCAGTGGAATTCTTTTGTTTCGTAGTTCTTTAATCTCCCTATCAAGAATTTGCACTGGTTCCTCCTCGTATGTCAGGTCTGGTCGTATTTCAATACTTTCAGCCTGGACTCTATGGGAAGGATCAGATCTGTATCTCCTCAGCATTGATACATGAAAGACATTATGAATCTTCTCTAGTTTAGGAGGTAAGGCAAGTCTGTAGGCGACTGGTCCCACACGTTCAATGATTTCATATGGGCCAATAAACCTAGGACTTAACTTCCCTTTTCTGCCAAATCTGAGCACTCTCTTCCATAGAGATACTTTCAGGAAAACTTTTTCATCGACTTCATATTCTATATCTTTTCTTTTCTAGTCTGCATATGATTTCTGTCGGTCAGAGGCAACTTTCAGTCTTTCCTTGATGATCTTTACCTTCTCTTCAGTTTGGCTAATCAAATCTGGGCCTACTAGCCTGTCTTCTCCCAACTCTGTCCAACATACTGGTGTCATGCATTTCCTTCCATACAGTGCTTCATATGGTGCCATTGCTATGCTCGATTGGTAACTGTTGTTGTATGCAAATTCTATCAATGGAAGGTATCAGCCCAACTCCCTTCGAAGTCAATTACACAACTCCTGAGCATTTCTTCTAGCACCTGAATTACTCTTTCTGATTGTCCGTCTGTCTGCGGATGGAAGGCTGTACTAAAACTCAATCGAGTACCCAAAGCTTCTTGAAACTTCTTCTAGAATCTAGATGTAAACCTTGGGTCTTGATATGATATTATTGATGCAGGTACTCTATGCAATATGACTATTTCTTTTATATACAATTCTGCCAGTCGATCCAGTGAATAATCAGTTCTGACGGGTAGAAAATGTGCTGACTTCGTCAGTCGGTCCACTATCACCCATATTGCATCATGTTTACTCCGAGTGAATGGCAATCCTGTGACAAAGTACATCGTGATACAATCCCATTTCCATTTAGGTATTGATATTGGCTGTAACAATTCTGATGGAACTTGGTGTTCAGCTTTCACCTATTGACAGGTCATGCACTTATTCATAAAATCTACTATATTTATCTTCATCCCAGACCACCAATACTGAGTTTTTAAATCTCTGTACATCTTTGTGCTATATGGGTGCAACGAATACGGACTACTGTGTGCCTCTGTCAGGATCATCTTTTTCAATTCTTCATCGTTCGGAACATATATCCTGTCTCTGAAACACACAACACCATCATTTCTAATTGTGAAATTCGGATGCTTCCTTTCTGGGATCTGTTTACATATCATCTGAATTCTATCATCTTGCTTCTGTTTCTCTGCTATCTGCTGAATTAAACTTGGGGATATTATTAAAATCCCCCCTGCAGTTTAATGTATTCGTCAAAATCCCCCCTCTAGTTTCATTAATGGCCAAAATCTCCCCTGTAGTTTGGTTTATTCGTCAAAATCCCCCCTGCCATTAGTTTTAATTACTAAAATGCCATTAACCGTTAACTTTTCAGTTAGGAATATTATTAAAATACCCTTCTAATTTGATATATTAGTCAAAAGTTTCCCATAGTTTCATTTATGATCAAAATCACCCCCATAATTTCATTTTATAGTCAATTTTTCCCTTACCTCAGTTTTAATTGTAAAAATACTTTTAACTATTAATTTTATGTTAAAAATTTTAGGGCATCAAGGATATAAAGATAAATATCTGTATAAATTAAATTAAAATATTTTAATTTATAATATTAATGAATCTCTAAGGTCCATAATATGATGACATAAGAGATCAAATATAAAAATTTAAAAATTTAAAAAACGTTGGATCTTCACAGTCTATAACACAATTTTTTTTAAAAAAAAATTCCAAAAAATTTAAAATAATTAAAAATAAAAAGATGAACCTCCATCGTCCATTTCCATATTATCATGGATATTAGAGATCAAATTTACAATATTAAAAATCTAAAAAAATTGGATCTCCACCGTGCATAGATGAACGGTGCAGATCACAAATACAATTTTTTAAAAAAAATTTAAAAAGTTAAAAATAAAAATATTAATCTCTACCATCCATCTCTATATTACGATGGACATTAGAGATCAAATCTAAAATATTAAAAAATTAAAAATTTATAAAATAAAAAAGTTAGATCTCCACCGTCCATAGATGAGCGGTGGAGACGGTGGAGAAATTTTTATTAAAAAATTACAAAAAAATTAAAAATAATTAAAAATAAAAAGATGAATTTCCATCATCCTCGATATTATAATGGACATTAGAGATCAAATTTTAAAAACATATTTTGATGGTAGAATGTAAAGTTAATGGTTAAACATATTTTGGTAATTAAAATTGATGGTAGGAGAAAAATTGACTATAAAATAAAATTATGGGGGTAATTTTGATTATAAATGAAACTATGAGAAACTTTTGACTAATATATTAAATCAGAAGGGTATTTTAATAATATTACTAACTGAAAAGTTAACGGTCAATGGTATTTTAGTAATTAAAACTAACGGCAGGGGGGATTTTGATGAATAAACCAAACTATAGGGGGGATTTTGGCCATTAATGAAACTAGAGGGGGGATTTTGACGAATACATCAAACTACAGGGGAGATTTTAATAATATCCCTTAAACTTGGTCTGCATCTCAACTCAGCTAGCAAGGCGCTATCTGGATTCAACTGTAATTGCACATTCATAGCTTTTGTTAGGTCGAGTATTTTCTAGGTTGGCTAATTCCGTGCAAAACACTCTTTGGTTGTAATTGTGTTTAGGAGCTTTCGTTGAAGGCATCAAGATCATCGATTCATTTGGTAAGTTGCTCTCAATCTCACAAAGGTTTTTAGGATCTCACACACTCACAACATATCATTCATTATGTTTCTAGGCATCTCATTCATCATTGACATGGTCTATGATGTATAGTTCATTGTATTGCATTCATATGTTATGTTCTGCAGATTCATCCTATAGATGGTCCCATATCTCCACCTTCCTATCCGAATTTCAAAGTGTATTCTTCATGAAAGTTGTTGGTCTATGTGTGTACTTACTTCTGTCAGTTTTTCAGAATTTTCTGGGCGGCACGTCGCTAGATATTAGATAGCAACTGGACATAGGTCAGTGCTGGAAAAACAGGGGAGACAGTTTTTGTTTGACATGTATGTGGTCCAATATGTCACCCTTCCTATCAGAATTGTAAATGGTGTCATTCATGAAAGTTGTTCACATATGTCTCTACCTTCTTCTCTAATTTTGTTAGAATTTTCTGGGTGGTACGTCTCTAGATAATAGCTAAACACCAGACATAGGTCAGTGCTGAAAAAACAGGGGAGACAGTTTTTGTGTGTCATGTATCTGGTCCAATATGGCACCCTTAATGTCCGAATTTTAAATGGTGTTCTTCATGAAAGTTGTTCATATATGTGTCTACTTTCTTCAGTTATTTTTTCAGAATTTTCTGGGTGCCGTTTCTCTAGATATTAGCTTGAAACCGAACATAGGTCAGTGCAGAAAACTGCACCCGACCCAACATGTGTGTCCGACCCATTTTGTATGGCAACCCGACCCGTGGCTCTTCCTATATAAATGCCACTTCGTCTTTTTCATCAAGAATCCAGAAAGAAAAACCCTAGCAGCTCCCTCTCTTCATACTCTCTCAACTCCAATCTCTCAAAACTCACCCAATCTCTCGTGTATGTCCATGGAATCAAATTAGAGACTTGTGGTAAGTTTGTTTCTTGTTTGTTCAAGTTGTTTTATGATTCATTTCATTTGAATCTCTTTGTTGTTCTTGAATGAGAGTTAATGGAGTTTCATAGATATTAATTGAATGAAAGCTTGTGGGTTTTGTGTTTAATGCATGATAAGGCATTTAGGAAGTTAAATTAGTACCTAGATAACTTGATGTTGTGATTTAGAATGCATTTATCTTGCTTGAATGAATTAAGCATCTATCTCACATGTGTTTAATGGATTGGTACTAATCTAGGTTGGATCAAGAGTGTTAGTTGTTGTTATAATAATTTACTTGTTGTTAGAATCACATTCATATAAACATGTTGGCTGCCTTGTAGAGTTCATGCATTGAATATGTTTGTTTCATGACTTGAAAGTGTTGAATTTGTTGCAAAAATTGTTAGGTCTTGAAATGTGTTTATGCTAAGTGTTATTTAAGTAGATTGTGTGCACTAGTTCACTTAGCATCATAGGTTGTATTAGTCATGCATCCTAATTGTAGGTTCATGCATCATTGAACACTTAGACTATAATCCTTTGTGTTATTGGAAGAGCTTGTGTGACTTTGGTGAGTCTTGTGAACAAGCTCAAGGTTTGCTTCTTGTGCAAAAGTTGCATTTGTGTGGAATTTCACTAGTTGACTCTTGCGAGACGATAGGTGTAGGCTCACGCCAATAGGAGTGTGAATTCTAGGATAGCTTGAGGATATACGTTTAGTCACCTAGTGGATCTTGGGAGATCATTAGGGAAAAGGCCTGCGGGTAAACTAGAGCGGGATAGTCCAAGAGGAGTGAGTCCTTGTAATTTCAACTTGAGGGTGTACTGCATTTATCACTAGTGGATTGTCCGTTAAGTGGCCAAGAGTGGTCCCGTGGTTTTTGATCCCTTGTTGGAAGGGGTTTTCCACGCTAAAATCCTTGTGTTGATTTTGTTTATCTCTTCCGCATTTGTTATGTGTTTATAATTGTTGAATTGATCTAATTAAATTGTTGGTAATCAAAAAATTGGGTAAGAACCTATTCACCCCCCCTCTAGGTTCATATAGACCGTTGCACTTAAACTTTCAATTGGTATCAGAGCGGGTAGCTAGACATACATAGCTAGATCTTTGGGTGTTTATTTGCTTGTTTGCTATTTGTGTGCAATCTTTGTCTATTCTTGATCCCATGGACTCCGTAGTAAGAGAGGGTGCATCCCATACCAAACCTCCACTTCTAAATGACACAAACTACTCATTTTGGAAAGTCCGCATGAGAGCATACTTGAAGTCCATAGATGAACATGTATGGACAAGCATCGAAGAGGGGTACATACCTCCCATAACCACAAGTGAAGATGGGAGAAGAACAGTGAAACCCAAGTCAACTTGGACACCTGCAGATTACAGTTTGGCAACTTGGAATTCAAAGGGGTTGAACGCTATTTTCTGTGGCGTTGATGACAGTCAATATAGGCATATTCAAAAATGTGAAAGTGCCAAGGAAGCATGGGAGATCCTCCAAATCACACATGAAGGAACTACAGCTGTCAAGAGGTCCAAGCTTCAAATGTTAACATCTCAATTTGAGAGTCTTCGAATGGAAGAGAATGAGACCTTTGCAGAATTTGAAGCCAAGCTCACAGACATCACCAACAAGAGTTATATGTTGGGAGAAGTCTATTCTAGCTCAAAGATTGTTAGGAAGATTCTAAGATCCTTGCCCGAAAGATTTCAAGCTAAAGTCACAGCTATTGAAGAAAGCAAGGATGTTGATTCCATGAGAGTAGAAGAACTTGTTGGTTCCTTGAAGACTTTTGAAATGGGATTGAAACCAGTCAAGAAACACAAAAGTATAGCCCTCAAAGCAATCAAGGAAGCTGAAAATTCGGAAGATGATAATGATCTCAATGAAGCCGAGATTGCCATGTTTGCTAAGAGGTTCAAAAAATTCCTCAAGACAAACAAAAAGAAGGGTGAGAACTCCACAAGAACCAAAGATGTAAAGAAAAGCTTTTCAAAGAAAGTTGACACCTCAAAAGAAAAGATCAATAAGAGAGGCGTCCAATGTTATGAATGTGGAGGCTATGGGCATATCTCAACCGAATGTGCCAATAATTTGAAGAAAAATAAGAAAGGTAAGGCAATGAAGGTATCATGGAGTGATAGTGATGAAGAAGATGATACAAGCTCCACAAGTTCAGAGGAGCTAGTGAGTAACTTCACTGCCTTTGTTGCAAGTCATCATAGCAATGAGGAAGAAGCTAGTGAAGGTGAAATGAGCATGAGTGAGAGAGAGGAATCAGATGAAGAAAGCCTTGAGGAAGCTTTTAATGAGTTATATGCAGAAAGCCTCAAGATAAAGAAGGAAAATGTTTCTTACAAGGTTAAACTCAAGATTCTTGAGAAAAAGAAGCAAGAGGCATTATCAAGGGCTCAGATTGTTGAAGAAGCCATCCAAAAACTCAAGAAAGAAAAAGAAGATGATGATCAAAGAATTATTCTAATGAAGAAGGAACTGAGTGAGAAAGAGAAGACCTTGCAAATTGTGAGACATAGGGAACAAGAATGTCTCAAGGAATTGGAGGATGCAAGGAAATCAATCGAGGGGCTGACTTTGGGTGCACTAAAGGTTGATCAAGTAATTAATCTTGGCAAGGCTTATGGAGACAAGAGAGGCATAGGCTATGAAATTGAAGAAATCACTCCTTCGTCAAGCAAGACAACATGTTTCAAGGGAGAAAATTTGAAGCAAACACTTGAACAACCAAGGATAACAAGCAACCCCAAGAAGGCACCTCTTAGACAACCACAAGCACAAGGTAAAGTTTCTAACACCACATCATTCCGACGCCAAAGAAATGAATGGCAACCAAATCATCAAGGTAAATTTTCTAACTTCATTCCTATTTGTCATTTTTGTGGTAGGAAAGGGCATATTAGACCTAGATGTTTTGATTACATTCAATTGTGCCATAATGAAATGGAATCTAGGGATTGTCACTTTGAAAGATTTTCTAGACAAATGCCTAATAATGTTGTTAATTCTAAACCACAAGAAAAGAACTTGGAAAAGAAAATGAGAAAAGCATGGGTTAGAAAAGATGATTTCATATGTTATGCTGCTCATTATGCCTTGAAAGCCATTAATGCAAATTCTTGGTACCTTGATAGTGGTTGTTCTAGGCACATGTCCGGAGATAAAAATATTTTTGAAAATCTTGTGATGAAGGATGGAGGATGGGTCACTTTTGGTAATGGTTCTAAGAAGAAAGTGATAGGTAAAGGGTCAATTAAAATTTCTGGTTTACCTAGTCTTAATGATGCTCTTCTTGTTGATGGATTGCAGGCAAACTTGATTAGCATTACACACTTGTGTGAAAGTGTACATGCTGTCAACTTTTTTAAAGATACTTGTGCAATCTTGGACTCTAAAGGAAATGTTATTTTGCAGGGAAAGAGAACTGATGATAATTGTTATTGTATTGATGTTAAAACTCTTAAATGCAATTTGACTAACCATGAACAGGTTGAACTTTGGCATCAAAGACTTGGTCACTTGAATTTCAAGGACCTAAAGAAACTTGGAAAGATGAAGGCTGTGAGAGGTCTTCCTGAGCTAGGAAAGAAACAGGAAGGTGTATGTGGACCATGTCAAATTGGGAAGCAAACAAAGGGGATACACAAGAAAAATAAAGGTACAATGTCCAAACGTCCCTTGGAGCTTCTTCACATGGATCTCATGGGTCCTATGCAAACCGAAAGCCTTGGAGGTAAGCGGTATATCTTTGTGTGTGTTGATGACTTTTCTAGATTCACTTGGATAGATTTTCTTAGAGAAAAGTCAGACGCTTTTGAAAAATTTAAATCACTTTGCATTAAACTTCAGAATGAAAAAGATCTTAAAATCAAGAACATTCAAAGAATTAGGAGTGATCATGGAAAGGAATTTGAAAATGCTAGCTTCGGTAATTTTTGTGATAACCTTGGTATTTTTCATGAGTTTTCTGCTCCTAGAACTCCTCAACAAAATAGTGTTGTTGAGAGAAAGAACAGGGTACTGCAAGAGATGGCTAGAGTTATGCTCAATAGCAAGAAACTTCCAAGGAATTTCTAGGCTGAAGCTGTCAATACTGCATGCTACATTTCAAACCGTGTTTTCTTGAGACCCGGTACTAGACAAACTCCATATGAGTTATGGAAAGGAAAGAAGCCGAATATAAGCTACTTTCACACATTTGGGAGTAAGTGCTACATTTTAAATGATCGTGACCAACTTGGTAAGTTTGATGCTAAAAGTGATGAAGATATTTTTCTAGGATACTCTTCTAACAATAGAGCATATAGGGTATTCAATTCAACTACTCATACTATTATGGAATCATCTAATGTAGTTGTGGATGATGTAGGAATTGTGTCTAATATTGATGATGAGTATGTTGTTGAGAATTCTGAATGTGCAGGTTTGGACTCAAATGTGAAAGAAGAGGAGACTGAAGAAATGCCAAATCAAACAGATCCTGCTCCTTGGGTTAGGAGGTCTCATAAAAAGGATGACATCATAGGAGATGTGAGTGAAGGAGTACGAACAAGAAGACAACTAGCTAATCAAGTTAGCTATGTTTGCTACACGTCTCAGTTCGAACCTAAGAAAGTTGAAGAAGCACTTCAAGATGAGTTCTGGATTGGTGCCATGCAAGAAGAACTCAATCAATTCCAAAGGAATGATGTGTGGTTTCTCGTCCCTAGACCTAAGAGTACCAATGTCATTGGTACAAAGTGGATTTTCAAGAACAAATCGGATGAAAATGGAAATGTAGTGAGGAACAAAGCAAGACTAGTTGCTCAAGGCTACACACAACTTGAGGGAGTAGACTTTGATGAAACTTTTGCTCCAGTAGCTAGATTGGAATCTATTAGACTTTTATTGTGTGTTTCTTGTGTGTGCAGGTTCAAACTACATCAAATGGATGTGAAGAGTGCATTTCTAAATGGAGTTCTTCAAGAAGAAGTATACGTTGAGCAACCAAAGGGATTTGTAGATCCACATCATCCAGAGCACGTATACAAATTAAAGAAAGCACTCTATGGATTGAAACAAGCTCCACGAGCATGGTATGAACGTCTCACCCACTACTTGCTTGAAAACAAATACATAAGAGGTAGTGTTGATAAAACCTTGTTCATCAAATGTGAAAATGGTGAGTTATTCATAGCTCAAATTTATGTTGATGATATTGTGTTTGGTTCCACTAATGAAAAGCGAGTGAGTGACTTTGTTAATGTGATGACTCGTGAGTTTGAGATGAGCATGGTAGGTGAGCTAACTTATTTCTTAGGTTTACAAATCAAGCAAATGAGTGATGGGATTTTCATTTCCCAAGCTAAATATGCTAAAAACCTAGTGAAAAGGTTTGGGTTAGAATCGGCAAAACACTATAACACACCTATGAGCACTTCATTGAAATTGAGTAAATATTCAAATGGAAAAAGTGTTGATCAGAGTCTGTATAGAAGCATGATAGAAAGTTTGTTGTACTTAACTGCTAGTAGACCTGGTATTTCTTTGAGTGTTGGTTTGTGTGCCAGGTATCAATCAAATCCGAAAGAGTCACATCTCACAGCTGTGAAAAGAATAATTCGATATGTCAATGGAACTTCAGACTTTGGAATTTGGTACTCTTTTGACACTAACCCTAACTTGGTTGGCTTTAGTGATGCAGATTGGGCAGGATGCAGTGATGATCGGAAAAGCACAACTGGAGGATGCTTTTATCTGGGAAACAATCTTGTGTCCTGGTATAGCAAAAAGCAAAACTCTATCTCCTTGTCAACTGCAGAGGCAGAATACATTGCAGTAGGTAGTGGTTGTACACAACTTCTATGGATGAAACAATTGTTGGAGGATTATAGTTTGAAACAAGGTACTCTGACAATTTATTGTGACAATACTAGTGCTATAAATATTTCCAAAAATCCTGTTCAACACTCTAGGACTAAGCATATTGACATTCGACATCATTTCATTAGAGAATTAGTCGAAAGCAAAGTAGTGTCCTTAGAGCATGTGTCCACAGAAAATCAACTTGCTGATTTGTTTACCAAACCTTTGGATCATGCTAGGTTTCAGTCACTTAGTAAATCCATTGGTGAATGCTCTCTTCATTGATTGTACCATGTCATTTGTAACATGTGTTGTTCATGTCTAAGAGTGGACTAGTGTCATATTTGTGTAAAATGATCTGTATTATTTATCTACTCTTAAATTCCTGACATTAGCCATTCAGATCTTTGTTGCAATTGACAAAATGCCCATATTTGGACTTGTATAAGCAATTGTGTGAATGTTGTGTGTCTATTAAGCTCATCCAGTTTCTGAATGTCAAAAGATTTCTCATTGCTCTCAAATGTTTTTGAAAATAGTTTTCTTGTTGAGAAATGCATAATTGGATTAATAATGGCTTGGTAAACAAAAGCTTAGAAATGGCTATGCCCTCTGGAAGAGTGAAAGCTACCTCTACAATATGCTTGAAACAATATCTTTATCTCCAAGTTAGAGGAGAAGGCTACCTCCTTAGGTGCAATGAAAGCCGCCAATGCCTTTGGAAATTAAAATTAAAGTTGAAATCAAGAAAAGGAAGAAAAGAAGCAAAAAAAAAAACAAATAGAGAGAGAGACGAGCTTATGTTGAATGATAATGTAAAGCTGTTTTGTAGTTGATATCAAAATATTTCCTTCAAAAGCTTCTTTTTGAAATTTTGCGACTTTCTTGAGACAGGATGATATATATTTATATATATATGTGCTTGCATGTATATTGGTCACTTATTGTGGGCAAATGTTAATCTGTTAATGAAGTGATGATTGTGTTTGTGTTTTTGAAGTTGAGATGGGACTTGATATTTGTTGTGGTGCATATTTGTGACTATTGGTTCCTTAAGGATATGACTCCCATGTTACTTGTGTATGGCATTCAAGAGGAGTTGGCACGTGTATTTTCTTGTCTCTTGTGCGATTTTCCCATATCTTTGTCTACTGTGTTCTTCCTTTGCCTCTCCCGTGACAAAAAGGGGGAGAAGTTTGTATTGTTGTGTAGTACTCAGGGGGAGAATTTGAGGGGGAGACACTTGTGTTCATTGTTTTGTGTTTGTTGTTAATGATTATGTTATCTACAGGCGTTTATATGAACCGCACGGTGTCTACTAACGTCTTTTGTTTTGTGTTAGTGTGCTTTCTTTTGTTTCAGGTTCACCTTGACTGGAAATGATCTCAAGCTTCAAGTTTTTAGTTTTAAGATCATTCATTGTAATTTTGTGAGGTTGTATTTGTGAGTTCAAACTTTGTATCATTTTGTATATTTGTGAGGTTTGAGGTTTTGTCACGGAATAGCCAAAGGGGGAGATTGTTAGGTCGAGTATTTTCTAGGTTGGCTAATTCCGTGCAAAACACTCTTTGGTTGTAATTGTGTTTAGGAGCTTTCGTTGAAGGCATCAAGATCATCGATTCATTTGGTAAGTTGCTCTCAATCTCACAAAGGTTTTTAGGATCTCACACACTCACAACATATCATTCATTATGTTTCTAGGCATCTCATTCATCATTGACATGGTCTATGATGTATAGTTCATTGTATTGCATTCATATGTTATGTTCTGCAGATTCATCCTATAGATGGTCCCATATCTCCACCTTCCTATCCGAATTTCAAAGTGTATTCTTCATGAAAGTTGTTGGTCTATGTGTGTACTTACTTCTGTCAGTTTTTCAGAATTTTCTGGGCGGCACGTCGCTAGATATTAGATAGAAACTGGACATAGGTCAGTGCTGGAAAAACATGGGAGACAGTTTTTGTTTGACATGTATGTGGTCCAATATGTCACCCTTCCTATCAGAATTGTAAATGGTGTCATTCATGAAAGTTGTTCACATATGTCTCTACCTTCTTCTCTAATTTTTTTAGAATTTTCTGGGTGGTACGTCTCTAGATAATAGCTAAACACCAGACATAGGTCAGTGCTGAAAAAACAGGGGAGACAGTTTTTGTGTGTCATCTATCTGGTCCAATATGGCACCCTTAATGTCCGAATTTTAAATGGTGTTCTTCATGAAAGTTGTTCATATATGTGTCTACTTGCTTCAGTTATTTTGTCAGAATTTTCTGGGTGGCTTTTCTCTAGATATTAGCTTGAAACCGAACATAGGTCAGTGCAGAAAACTGCACCCGACCCAACATGTGTGTCCGACCCATTTTGTATGGCAACCCGGCCCGTGGCTCTTCCTATATAAATGCCACTTCGTCTTTTTCATCAAGAATCCAGAAAGAAAAACCCTAGCAGCTCCCTCTCTTCATACTCTCTCAACTCCAATCTCTCAAAACTCACCCAATCTCTCATGTATGTCCATGGAATCAAATTAGAGGCTTGTGGTAAGTTTGTTTCTTGTTTGTTCAAGTTGTTTTATGATTCATTTCATTTGAATCTCTTTGTTGTTCTTGAATGAGAGTTAATGGAGTTTCATAGATATTAATTGAATGAAAGCTTGTGGGTTTTGTGTTTAATGCATGATAAGGCATTTAGGAAGTTAAATTAGTACCTAGATAACTTGATGTTGTGATTTAGAATGCATTTATCTTGCTTGAATGAATTAAGCATCTATCTCACATGTGTTTAATGGATTGGTACTAATCTAGGTTGGATCAAGAGTGTTAGTTGTTGTTATAATAATTTACTTGTTGTTAGAATCACATTCATATAAACATGTTGGCTGTCTTGTAGAGTTCATGCATTGAATATGTTTGTTTCATGACTTGAAAGTGTTGAATTTGTTGCAAAAATTGTTAGGTCTTGAAATGTGTTTATGCTAAGTGTTATTTAAGTAGATTGTGTGCACTAGTTCACTTAGCATCATAGGTTGTATTAGTCATGCATCCTAATTGTAGGTTCATGCATCATTGAACACTTAGACTATAATCCTTTGTGTTATTGGAAGAGCTTGTGTGACTTTGGTGAAGTCTTGTGAACAAGCTCAAGGTTTGCTTCTTGTGCAAAAGTTGCATTTGTGTGGAATTTCACTAGTTGGCTCTTGCGAGACGATAGGTGTAGGCTCACGCCAATAGGAGTGTGAATTCTAGGATAGCTTGAGGATATACGTTTAGTCACCTAGTGGATCTTGGGAGATCATTAGGGAAAAGGCCTGTGGGTAAACTAGAGCGGGATAGTCCAAGAGGAGTGAGTCCTTGTAATTTCAACTTGAGGGTGTACTGCATTTATCACTAGTGGATTGTCCGTTAAGTGGCCAAGAGTGGTCCCGTGGTTTTTGATCCCTTGTTGGAAGGGGTTTTCCACGCTAAAATCCTTGTGTTGATTTTGTTTATCTCTTCCGCATTTGTTATGTGTTTATAATTGTTGAATTGATCTAATTAAATTGTTGGTAATCAAAAAATTGGGTAAGAACCTATTCACCCCCCCTCTAGGTTCATATAGACCGTTGCACTTAAACTTTCAGCTTTTAAAGCGAATAATGCTTTTCTGCTCAAAGCATCTGCTACCATATTCGCCTTTCCTGGATGGTAGTCAATCACACAATCATAATCTTTAATCAACTTCATCCATCGTTTCTGTCTCAGATTCAATTCTCTTTGAGTAGGCAAATACTTCAGACTCTTGTGATCTGTGTATATGTAGCACTTCTCACCATACAAGTAATGCCTCCATATTTTCAAGGCAAATACGAGAGCTGCAAGTTCCAGGTCATGTATCGGATAGTTCTGTTCATGAGTTTTCAGCTGTCTGGATGCATATGCAACCACCCCGCCTTCCTGCATCAATACACAACCTAAACCATGGTGTAAGGCATCACTATAGATCACAAAATCTTTACCTAAAACAGGCTAAATCAGGATTGGAGCCTCAACTAGCATCATCTTCAATCTGTCAAAAGCTACCTGGCATCTGTCAGTCTAGTCAAATCTGACATTTTTATGCAGTAGCTTGGTCAATGGACTTGCTATGGAGGAGAATCCCTTCACAAACCGTCGATAATAACCTGCCAAGCCTAAGAAACTTCTGACTTCTACAACATTCCTAGGAGGCTTCCATTCCATAATTGTTTCAATCTTCTTAGGATCAGCCTTAATACCTTCTGCTGATACAATATGGCCCAGAAATGCAATCTCGGCCAACCAGAACTCACACTTACTCAGTTTACCATACAGTTGCTTCTCCCTTAGAATCTGCAATACTACTCTGAGGTGCCTATCATGGTCCTCTGTCGTCTGTGAGTATACTAGGATATCATCAATAAATACAACTACAAACTGATCCAGGTATGGTCGGAATATCCGATTCATCAGATCCATAAAGGCTGCAGGTGCATTTGTCAGCCCAAATGGCATTACTATAAATTTATAATGTCCATACCTCGTTCTGAATGCAGTTTTTGGAATATCAGAATCTTTTATTCTCAACTGATGATACCCCGATCTGAGATCTATCTTTGAGAAGACACAGGCTCCTCTCAATTAATCAAACAAGTCATCGATTCTAGGCAACGGATATTTATTCTTGACAGTGAGTTTATTCAGCTGCCTATAATCGATGCACAACGTCAGTGTCCCATCTTTCTTTTTCACAAACAGCACTGGAGCTCCCCACGGGGATACACTGGCTCTCATGAATCCCTTATCCAGCAATTCCTGTAACTGTATCTTCAGTTCTTTCAGTTCTGCTGGTGCCATTCTGTAAGGAGCTATTGATACTGGCGAAATGTCTGGTACCACATCAATTACAAACTCCACTTCTCTCTGAGGTGGCAAACCAGGAAGCTCCTTTGGAAATACGTCTGCAAAATCACACACAGTGGGTATATTTTGAATTATAAAATCAAATTTTCTAGAATCAACCACTTGAGCCAAATAAGCTTCACAACCCTTTCTGATCAGTTTACAGGCTGTAGTGGCTGAAATAACATTGGAGAGAAAATCCCTCCTTTCACCCACGATTGTGATTTCTGTGTCGTCGACTGTTCTGAGTGTTACTCGTTTCAAATCGCAGTCCATCACCACCTTCCGTCTGGATAACCAATCCATGCCTAGAATAACATCAAACTCATAGAATGGCAGTTCCATCAAATCACCTGGAAATTCATACTCCTAAATCCGAATAGGACAATTCCTGTACACACGGTTCACAACTATACTTTGGCCTATCGGATTGTTGACTAATACTTCATACTCAGTAGGTTCAGTTTTCAAATTTCGTTTTTTCAAATTTAGTTGTTTCAACAATGCATCACATATGTAGGAATGAGTAGAACCTGGATCTATCAATGCAATAGCTGTAGTGTTAAAGATAGAAATAGTACCAGCAGTCACGTCTGGCGCATCCTTGTCTTCCTGAGCCCTAATACCATAGGCCCGTGCAGGGGTACGACTATCGGGTCTTGCTACTGATTCTGACACCTCTTTATGGCTACCACCTTCAGTTCCTGCCTGACTGGACCTCCTACCTCTGGAAGTTATAGGAACTGGTCTCTCTGATTGCTGAACAAAGATAGATCTAACCTATGGGCAATCCCTCTGAAAATGATCACGGGATCCACATCTCAAACAGGCTCCTGTGATCCTCCAGCATTCCCTAGGATGTCGTCTTCCGCAATGCTCACACAATGCCGAGGCTGATCCCCTAGCTGCATTCCCAAGGGTACTGGCTATGGATGTTGCAGACTGACCCGGCCTAACTGTGGGTATGGGCCTCTGTGATTGCGTCGGACCACTAGACTGCGGTCCTTTAAACTTCTTACTCTGTGGCTGATATGAGCTGGACTGCCCTGATCCCCTTCTCTGTTGACCTCTGTCTCGCCTGGCCTACTCTTCTTTCTTAATTCTTTCCACATTCAAGGTTGCAGAGACAAGTCTGGTAAAATCTTCAAATTCAAATGCAGCAACATGTAGGCGAATATAGTCATTCAACCCATCTTCAAACCTCCTGCACTTATCCGCCTCTGTGGCTACCATGTCTCGAGCATATTTACTCAACCTGACAAATTCTCTTTCATATTCAGTCACTGTCATTTGTCTCTGCTTCATGTTGGTAAATTCTCTCTTCATATTATCCAGGTAAATACGACCGATATTTTCTTCGAAATTCCTTATTAAACAACTCTCAAGTTCTATCTTCTGGTTGCACTGTCTGTATAATGGAGGTCCACCATTGGTAGGCATCCTCCTGCAATAGAGATACTGTACACTCTAGTTTTTCTTCAGGTGTACAGTGCATCTGCTCTAAGATTCTTTCCGTCCGTTCAAACCAATATTCTGCGGCAGATGCATCCTCATCTTTTCTGCCATGGAAATCAGTCGGTCTGTACTTGGCCAAGCATTCAATAACTGACCTTCGTGGCGCTGCTCTAGCCACGTTCTGAAAGAATTCAGCCATTTTCTGCATAAATGCTGGCTGACCCTGAACTTTTGGTCCAGCCGCCCTTGGGCTTACTGATTCTCTATATGCTCCCCCAGCCACGCTAGCGGGACTTTTAGTTCTATCTCCACTTCCTTCCATTTCTTTTTATCCTATATAAGACAGAAGAGATATCTGCAGATTAGAGTCATATACTCCTATAGGTGTCTTTATACAATGCATGCATATACAGAATATTACTCTTTTGGGTCCAGAAACACCTAAACCGCGCTTTGATACCACTTGAATTGTAACAACCCCTGACCCGACCCGACTAGATCGATCCAAGGAGCGCTACTCGGTTTTCAAAACTTTACTTAACTCACTTTATAATTTGAAAACCATTTAAAACCAAGCAATTGATGGTTTAAAATCCCTTTGTATAGTGAGTCCATCCAAAATTATTTTGAAAAAATTTTACCAGAGTTTCCTCTGTTTTTCAGACTTTCCAAAATCTTGTTTTCAACAATATTCAAATAATATAATATCAACACTTCAAATTGCATTTCTCAATCAGATGCGCACTCTGCCATATAGTGCGACTTTCCAAATATTTTCAAATAAAACAATACTTTATCAATATTTACAAACTTAAAAAAAAAACATAAATCATTAAACAAATATTTACAAAACTTATATTTATGACAAATTTACAAACTTCTGTATATGCATGCTTAACTAAATGATATACAACAAAAATTCAAATATAACTACCCAAAAGGATGGTGACTCTGAATCTTTATCTGCAGGTACCTCCTCTCTATTCTTTTTCTCCGCTGGTATTTCTGTTACCTACACGTGATAAAATCAACACGCTAAGCATATCGCTTAGTGAGTGTACACTAAACTTATTTATCAAAATCACAAAATAAATTTCAAAATAAAATGTAATCAGGATATAATATAAAAACATAGCATTATTTAACTCAATCGTACGAAATCAATTTCTAAATCCTCTTACAAACCATTTATTCCATTCATTTCAATCCTAGCCCTTTGGTATACTCAATATACTTTTCTGGACTGGAATATGGGCTGAAATAACTCCCTACCCTAGAACCGGCACTGGGGGCCTGAACCATCCTTAGGGAGATACATAATATCAATATCGGTGTGACGTTCACCTCCGGGATTTGCCTAAACTGGTCTATGCCAAGTTTGCCCTGTAAGGTCCAACTGTTACTAATAATAATGGTGCAGTACTGCTGAAATAACCCAGCTGGTATACCAACCTCCTATATCTGTTTTCTATATCCAAGTATCCTAGAGCCGTTTCAATACAAAATTTTCCAATTTTCATATCAATTCATTTCAAATCAATAACTTTACTTTAAAAATATCCCATCAATTCAATAACAACAATATTCATAAAGTAATATTCGTAAAATATGTTTGAAAACATACAATATCACAAAAGTCAATAATACTAAAAAATTCCATAATTATTTCAAACAATAAACAAAATAAAATAAAATACGATTATACGAAATTTAGAAATATGTCTCCAAATTCTTTACATCAAACATGAAAGTTTAAGTGCAACGGTCTATATGAACCTAGAGGGGGGGGGTGAATAGGTTCTTTCCCAATTTTTTTATTACCAACAATTTAATTAGATCAATTCAACAATTATAAACACATAACAAATGCGGAAGAGATAAACAAAATCAACACAAGGATTTTAGCGTGGAAAACCCCTTCCAACAAGGGATCAAAAACCACGGGACCACTCTTGGCCACTTAACGGACAATCCACTAGTGATAAATGCAGTACACCCTCAAGTTGAAATTACAAGGACTCACTTCTCTTGGACTATCCCGCTCTAGTCTACCCGCAGGCCTTTTCCCTAATAATCTCCCAAGATCCACTAGGTGACTAAACGTATATCCTCAAGCTATCCTAGAATTCACACTCCTATTGGCGTGAGCCTACACCTATCGTCTCGCAAGAGCCAACTAGTGAAATTCCACATAAATGCAACTTTTGCACAAGAAGCAAACCTTGAGCTTGTTCACAAGACTTCACCAAAGTCACACAAGCTCTTCCAATAACACAAAGGATTATAGTCTAAGTGTTCAATGATGCATGAACATACAATTAGGATGCATGACTAATACAACCTATGATGCTAAGTGATTTAGTGCACACAATCTACTTAAACAACACTTAGCATAAACACATTTCAAGACCTAACAATTTTTGCAACAAATTTAACACTTTCAAGTCATGAAACAAACATATTTAATGCATGAACTCTACAAGGCAGCCAACATGTTTATATGAATGTGATTCTAACAACAAGTAAATTATTATAACAACAACTAACACTCTTGATCCAACCTAGATTAGTACCAATCCACTAAACACATGTGAGATAGATGCTTAATTCATTCAAGCAAGATAAATGCATTCTAAATCACAACATCAAGTTATCTAGGTACTAATTTAACTTCCTAAATGCCTTATCATGCATTAAACACAAAACACACAAACTTTCATTCAATTAATATCTATAAAACTCCATTAACTCTCATTCAAGAACAACAAAGAGATTCAAATGAAATGAATCATAAAACAACTTGAACAAACAAGAAACAAACTTACCACAAGTCTCTAATTTGATTCCATGGACATACAAGAGAGATTGTGTGAGTTTTGAGAGATTGGAGTTGAGAGAGTATGAAGAGAGGGAGCTGATAGGGTTCTTCTTTCTGGATTTAGGATGAAAAAGACGAAGTGGCATTTATAAAGGAAGAGCTACGGGTCGGGTTGCCACACAAAACGGGTCGGACGCACATGTTGGGTCGGGTGCAGTTTTCTACACTGACCTATATTCGGTTTCAAGCTAATATCTAGAGAAACGCCACCCATAAAATTCTGAAAAAATAACTGAAGAAATTAGACACATATATGAACAACTTTCATGAAGAACACTATTTAAAATTCGGACAGTAAGGGTGCCATATTGGACCACATACATGACACACAAAAACTGTCTCCCCTATTTTTCCAGCACTGTCCTATGTCCCGTTTCTATCTAATATCTAGCGAAGTGCCGCCCATAAAATTCTGAAAAAATTACAGAAGTAAGTACACACATAGGCCAACAACTTTCATGAAGAATACACTTTGAAATTCGGTTAGAAAGGTGGAGATATGGGACCATCTATAGGATGCATCTGCAGAACATAACATATGAATGCAATACAATGAACTATGCACCATAGACCATATCAATGATGAATGAGATGCTTATAAACACAATGACTGATATGTTGTGAGTGTGTGAGATCCTAAAAACCTTTGTGAGATTGAGAGTAACTTACCAAATGAATTGATGATCTTGATGCCTTCAACGAAAGCTCCCAAACACAATTACAACCAAAGAGTGTTTTGCACTGAATTAGCCAACCTAGAAAATACTCGACCTAACAATCTCCCCCTTTGGCTATTCCGTGACAAAACCTCAAACCTCACAAATATACAAAATGATACAAAGTTTGAACTCACAAAAACAACCTCACAAAATTACAATGAATGATCTTAAAACTAAAAACTTGAAGCTTGAGATCATTTCTGGGCAAGGTGAACCTGAAACAAAAGAAAACACACTAACACAAAACAAAAGACGTTAGTAGACACCGTGCGGTTCATATAAACGCCCATAGATAAACATAATCATTAACAACAGACACAAAACGATAAATGATAAACGATGAACACATGTATGCATTAACATTTATCCCCCTAAGACTATTTCCATATGCACATAAAACAAAACAAACTTCTCCCCTTTTTTGTCTCCCCCTCAAATTCTCCACCTGAGTACTATACAACAATACAAACTTCTCTCCCTTTTTGTTACGGGAGAGGCAAAGGAAAAACACAATAGACAAAGATATGAGTAAACAGGAAAAATATCGCACAAGAGACAAGAGAATACACGTACCAACTCCCCCTGAATGCCATACACAAGTAACATGGGAGTCATATCCTTAAGGAACCAATAGTTACAAATATGCACCACAACAAATATTAAGTCCCATCTCAACTTCAAAAAACACAATCATCACTTCATTAACAGATTAACATTTGCCCACAATAAGTGACCAATATACACGCAAACACATATATATAAATATATATCATCCTGTCTCAAGAAAGTCGCAAAATTTCAAAAATAAGCTTTTGAAGGAAATATTTTGATATCAACTACAAAACAGCTTTATATTATCATTCAACACAAGCTTGTCTTTTTTCTTTTTTTTTTTATTGAGCTTTTCCTTCTTCTTCTTTTGCTTATTTTCTTCCTTTTCTTGTATTTCAACTTTAATTTTAATTTCCAAAGGCATTGGCGGCTTTCATTGCACCTAAGGAGGTAGCCTTCTCCTCTAACTTGTAGATAAAGATATTGTTTCAAGCATATTGTAGAGGTAGCTTTCACTCTTCCAGAGGGCATAGCCATTTCCAAGCTTTTGTTTACCAAGCCATTATTAATCCAATTATACATTTCTCAACAAGAAAACTATTTTCAAAAACATTTGAGAGCAATGAGAAATCTTTTGACATTCAGAAACTGGATGAGCTTAATAGACACACAACATTCACACAATTGCTTATACAAGTCCAAATATGGGCATTTTGTCAATTGCAACAAAGATCTGAAGGGCTAATGTCAGGAATTTAAGAGTAGATAAATGATACAGATCATTTTACACAAATATGACACTAGTCCACTCTTAGACATGAACAACACATGTTACAAATGACATTGCACAATCAATAAAAAGAGCATACACCAATGGATTTACTAAGTGACTGAAACCTAGCATGATCCAAAGGTTTGGTAAACAAATCAGCAAATTGATTTTCTGTGGACACATGCTCTAAGGACACTACTTTGCTTTCGACTAATTCTCTAATGAAATGATGTCGAATGTCAATATGCTTAGTCCTAGAGTGTTGAACAGGATTTTGGGAAATATTTATAGCACTTGTATTGTCACAATAAATTGTCAGAGTACCTTGTTTCAAACCATAATCCTCCAACATTTGTTTCATCCATAGAAGTTGTGTACAACCACTACCTACTGCAATGTATTCTGCCTCTGCAGTTGACAAGGAGATAGAGTTTTGCTTTTTGCTATACCAGGACACAAGATTGTTTCCCAGATAAAAGCATCCTCCAGTTGTGCTTTTTCGATCATCACTGCATCCTGCCCAATCTGCATCACTAAAGCCAACCAGGTTAGGGTTAGTGTCAAAAGAGTACTAAATTCCAAAGTCCGAAGTTCCATTGACATATCGAATTATTCTTTTCACAGCTGTGAGATGTGACTCTTTCGGATTTGATTGATACCTGGCACACAAACCAACACTCAAAGAAATATCAGGTCTACTAGCAGTTAAGTACAACAAACTTCCTATCATGCTTCTATACAGACTCTGATCAACACTTTTTCCATTTGAATATTTACTCAATTTCAATGAAGTGCTCATAGGTGTGTTATAGTGTTTTGCCGATTCTAACCCAAACCTTTTCACTAGGTTTTTAGCATATTTAGCTTGGGAAATGAAAATCCCATCACTCATTTGCTTGATTTGTAAACCTAAGAAATAAGTTAGCTCACCTACCATGCTCATCTCAAACTCACGAGTCATCACATTAACAAAGTCACTCACCCGCTTTTCATTAGTGGAACCAAACACAATATCGTCAACATAAATTTGAGCTATGAATAACTCACCATTTTCACATTTGATGAACAAGGTTTTATCAACACTACCTCTTATGTATTTGTTTTCAAGCAAGTAGTGAGTGAAACGTTCATACCATGCTCGTGGAGCTTGTTTCAATCCATAGAGTGCTTTCTTCAATTTGTATACATGCTCTGGATGATGTGGATCTACAAATCCCTTTGGTTGCTCAACGTATACTTCTTCTTGAAGAACTCCATTTAGAAATGCATTCTTCACATCCATTTGATGTAGTTTGAACCTGTATACACAAGAAACACACAATAAAAGTCTAATAGATTCCAATCTAGCTACTGGAGCAAAGGTTTCATCAAAGTCTACTCCCTCGAGTTGTGTGTAGCCTTGAGCAAGTAGTCTTGCTTTGTTCCTCACTACATTTCCATTTTCGTCCGATTTGTTCTTGAAAATCCACTTTGTACCAATGACATTGGTACTCTTAGGTCTACGGACGAGAAACCACACATCATTCCTTTGAAATTGATTGAGCTCTTCTTGCATGGCACCAATCCAGAACTCATCTTGAAGTGCTTCTTCAACTTTCTTGGGTTCGAATTGAGACGTGTAGCAAACATAGCTAACTTGATTAGCTAGTTGTCTTCTTGTTCGTACTCCTTCACTCACATCTCCTATGATGTCATCCTTTTTATGAGACCTCCTAACCCAAGGAGCAGGATCTGTTTGATTTGGCATTTCTTCAGTCTCTTCTTCTTTCACATTTGAGTCTAAACCTGCACATTCAGAATTCTCAACAACATACTCATCATCAATATTAGACACAATTCCTGCATCATCCACAACCACATTAGATGATTCCATAATAGTATGAGTAGTTGAATTGAATACCCTATATGATCTACTGTTAGAAGAGTATCCTAGAAAAATACCTTCATCACTTTTAGCATAAAACGTACCAAGTTGGTCACGATCATTTAAAATGTAGCACTTACTCCCAAATGTGTGAAAGTAGCTTATATTCGGCTTCTTTCCTTTCCATAACTCATATGGAGTTTGTCTAGTGCCGGGTCTTAAGAAAACACGATTTGAAATGTAGCATGCAGTATTGACAGCTTCAGCCCAGAAATTCCTTGGAAGTTTCTTACTATTGAGCATAACTCTAGTCATCTCTTGCAGTACCTTGTTCTTTCTCTCAACAACACCATTTTGTTGAGGAGTTCTAGGAGCAGAAAACTCATGAAAAATACCAAGGTTATCACAAAAATTACCAAAGCTAGCATTTTCAAATTCCTTTCCATGATCACTCCTAATTCTTTGAATGTTCTTGATTTTAAGATCTTTTTCATTCTGAAGTTTAATGCAAAGTGATTTAAATTTTTCAAAAGCGTCCGACTTTTCTCTAAGAAAATCAATCCAAGTGAATCTAGAAAAGTCATCAACACACACAAAGATATACCGCTTACCTCCAAGGCTTTCGGTTTGCATAGGACCCATGAGATCCATGTGAAGAAGCTCCAAGGGACGTTTGGACATTGTACCTTTATTTTTCTTGTGTATCCCCTTTGTTTGCTTCCCAATTTGACATGGTCCACATACACCTTCCTGTTTCTTTCCTAGCTCAAGAAGACCTCTCACAGCCTTCATCTTTCCAAGTTTCTTTAGGTCCTTGAAATTCAAGTGACCAAGTCTTTGATGCCAAAGTTCAACCTGTTCATGGTTAGTCAAATTGCATTTAAGAGGTTTAACATCAATACAATAACAATTATCATCAGTTTTCTTTCCCTGCAAAATAACATTTCCTTTAGAGTCCAAGATTGCACAAGTATCTTTAAAAAAGTTGACAGCATGTACACTTTCACATAAGTGTGTAATGCTAATCAAGTTTGCCTGCAATCCATCAACAAGAAGAGCATCATTAAGACTAGGTAAACCAGAAATTTTAATTGACCCTTTACCTATCACCTTCTTCTTAGAACCATTACCAAAAGTGACCCATCCTCCATCCTTCATCACAAGATTTTCAAAAACATTTTTATCTCCGGACATATGCCTAGAACAACCACTATCAAGGTACCAAGAATTTGCATTAATGGCTTTTAAGGCATAATGAGCATCATAACATATGAAATCATCTTTTCTAACCCATGCTTTTCTCATTTTCTTTTTCAAGTTCTTTTCTTGTGGTTTTGAATTAACAACATTATTAGGCATTTGTCTAGAAAATCTTTCAAAGTGACAATCCCTAGATTCCATTTCATTATGGCACAATTGAATGTAATCAAAACATCTAGGTCTAATATGCCCTTTCCTACCACAAAAATGACAAATAGGAATGAAGTTAGAAAATTTTCCTTGATGATTTGGTTGCTATTCATTTCTTTGGCGTCGGAATGATGTGGTGTTAGAAACTTTACCTTGTGCTTGTGGTTGTCTAAGAGGTGCCTTCTTGGGGTTGCTTGTTATCCTTGGTTGTTCAAGTGTTTGCTTCAAATTTTCTCCCTTGAAACATGTTGTCTTGCTTGACGAAGGAGTGATTTCTTCAATTTCATAGCCTATGCCTCTCTTGTCTCCATAAGCCTTGCCAAGATTAATTACTTGATCAACCTTTAGTGCACCCAAAGTCAGCCCCTCGATTGATTTCCTTGCATCCTCCAATTCCTTGAGACATTCTTGTTCCCTATGTCTCACAATTTGCAAAGTCTTCTCTTTCTCACTCAGTTCCATCTTCATTAGAATAATTCTTTGATCATCATCTTCTTTTTCTTTCTTGAGTTTTTGGATGGCTTTTTCAACAATTTGAGCCCTTGATAATGCCTCTTGCTTCTCTTTCTCAAGAATCTTGAGTTTGACCTTGTAAGAAACATTTTCCTTCTTTATCTTGAGGTTTTCTGCATATAACTCATTAAAAGCTTCCTCAAGGCTTTCGTCATCTGATTCCTCTCTCTCACTCATGCTCGTTTCACCTTCACTAGCTTCTTTCTCATTGCTATGATAACTTGCAACAAAGGCAGTGAAGTTACTCACTAGCTCTTCTGAACTTATGGAGCTTGTATCATCTTCTTCATCACTATCACTCCATGATACCTTCATTGCCTTACCTTTCTTATTTTTCTTCAAATTGTTGGCACATTCGGTTGAGATATGCCCATAGCCTCCACATTCATAACATTGGACGCCTCTCTTATTGATCTTTTCTTTTGAGGTGTCAACTTTCTTTGGAAAGTTTTTCTTTGTATCTTTGGTTCTTGTGGAGTTCTCACCCTTCTTTTTGTTTGTCTTGAGGAATTTTTTGAACCTCTTGGCAAACATAGCAATCTCAGCTTCATTGAGATCATTATCATCTTCTGAATTTTCATCTTCCTTGATTGCTTTGAGGGCTATACTCTTATGTTTCTTGACTGGTTTCAATCCCATTTCAAAAGTCTTCAAGGAACCAACAAGTTCTTTTACTCTCATGGAATCAACATCCTTGCTTTCTTCAATAGCTGTGACTTTAGCTTGAAATCTTTCGGGCAAGGATCTTAGAATCTTCCTAACAATCTTCAAACTAGAATAGACTTCTCCCAACATATAACTCTTGTTGGTTATGTCTGTGAGCTTGGCTTCAAATTCTGCAAAGGTCTCATTTTCTTCCATTCGAAGACTCTCAAATTGAGATGTTAGCATTTGAAGCTTGGACCTCTTGACAGCTGTAGTTCCTTCATGTGTGATTTGGAGGATTTCCTATGCTTCCTTGGCACTTTCACATTTTTTAATATGCCTATATTGACTGTCATCAACGCCACAGAAAATAGCGTTCAACCCCTTTGAATTCCAAGTTGCCAAACTGTAATCTGTAGGTGTCCAAGTTGACTTGAGTTTCAATGTTCTTCTCCCATCTTCACTTGTGGTTGTGGGAGGTGTGTACCCCTCTTTGATGCTTGTCCATACATGTTCATCTATGGACTTCAAGTATGCTCTCGTGCGGACTTTCCAAAATGAGTAGTTTGTGTCATTTAGAAGTGGAGGTTTGGTATGGGATGCACCCTCTCTTACTACGGAGTCCATGGGATCAAGAATAGACAAAGATTGCACACAAATAGCAAACAAGCAAATAAACACCCAAAGATCTAGCTATGTATGTCTAGCTACCCTCTCTGATACCAATTGAAAGCTTAAGTGCAACGGTCTATATGAACCTAGAGGGGGGGTGAATAGGTTCTTACCCAATTTTTTTATTACCAACAATTTAATTAGATCAATTCAACAATTATAAACACATAACAAATGCGGAAGAGATAAACAAAATCAACACAAGGATTTTAGCGTGGAAAACCCCTTCCAACAAGGGATCAAAAACCACGGGACCACTCTTGGCCACTTAACGGACAATCCACTAGTGATAAATGCAGTACACCCTCAAGTTGAAATTACAAGGACTCACTCCTCTTAGACTATCCCGCTCTAGTCTACCCGCAGGCCTTTTCTCTAATGATCTCCCAAGATCCACTAGGTGACTAAACGTATATCCTCAAGTTATCCTAAAATTCACACTCCTATTGGCATGAGCCTACACCTATCGTCTCGCAAGAGCCAACTAGTGAAATTCCACACAAATGCAACTTTTGCACAAGAAGCAAACCTTGAGCTTGTTCACAAGACTTCACCAAAGTCACACAAGCTCTTCCAATAACACAAAAGATTATAGTCTAAGTGTTCAATGATGCATGAACATACAATTAGGATGCATGACTAATACAACCTATGATGCTAAGTGAACTAGTGCACACAATCTACTTAAACAACACTTAGCATAAACACATTTCAAGACCTAACAATTTTTGCAACAAATTTAACACTTTCAAGTCATGAAACAAACATATTCAATGCATGAACTCTACAAGGCAGCCAACATGTTTATATGAATGTGATTCTAACAACAAGTAAATTATTATAATAACAACTAACACTCTTGATCCAACCTAGATTAGTACCAATCCACTAAACACATGTGAGATAGATGCTTAATTCATTCAAGCAAGATAAATGCATTCTAAATCACAACATCAAGTTATCTAGGTACTAATTTAACTTCCTAAATGCCTTATCATGCATTAAACACAAAACACACAAACTTTCATTCAATTAATATCTATAAAACTCCATTAACTCTCATTCAAGAACAACAAAGAGATTCAAATGAAATGAA
>CM010614.1:9036116-9236116 GCA_003430845.1 Xanthoceras sorbifolium | reverse complement strand
TTTGCTTAATCCCTACTTATTATTTCTTTTATCTTTGATTATATCTTGTTCTTGAAAAAACTAAATTTGAGTGATTACTGTATTAGATAAAAGTGAATCTTTTGAGTCTAATATTGGTTAAATTTTATATACTGGTTCTTTGTTTTTTTCTAACTATTGTAAAGAAAATTCGGTACAAAGTTTGTGTTTGTAATTTTAATTTTCTCATATTTTATCTGCAAGAATAAACTCTCTTTCTCTCTACAATTACATACACAGCAACAAAATTATCAGTGTTGAGTAGTAATAGTTTGTGTTTGGGTTCTTGCCGTTTACTTTGTTATTGTGTTTCACATGATCAGTATTTGGTAATATTTTATTTGAATTTGTTATTTACATAAGCAGTGTTGGTAGCATTAATATTTTTTAGAGCGTATTATAAGAGAAATTAAATTCTAAAAACTGAGTCAATTTATTGTTAAAATCAAACTGTCTTGATTGTTTATATTGGAGCTCTGCGCACTCATATTATCAAAAGGATGTTTAAAACCCATTTTTAAATTTAACAATTGGTGCGGTGAGCGTGAAATGTGCATTGTGTTGATATATATTGGTGTTGACAATGATATATATATATATATATATATATATATATATATATATTATATTGCTGAATAGTTCCAACTTATACTGTTAGTTTCAAATATTTGTGCTTGTACTGTGTATTTCTTTAGCTTTTGTATAATCATTAATTTGTTTATTATTTATTTGTTACAGTACATGAATATGAATATGTCAAGTGTAGAATCCAATAATACTTGTGCCCCTGAAAGGTTTAATGACCAAAATTTCAAATGATGGCAATCACGTATGAAATTTTGGCTCACTACATTGGGTTTATTCTCTGTTATTGATGCTCCCCCTATTTCCAATTCTGAAGAGGAACCTGGTCACACTCATACTTTTAAAGTACAAAAGGAGCAAGACTATCTTTGCCATGGCAAAATATGTAGTCGTTTGGAGAATAATTTATTTGATATTTATTATCAAATTTTTTCTGCTTATGACGTATGGTATGCTTTAGAAAAGAAGCACAGCACAGAGGATGCTGGACTTGAAAAATACCATGTGGGTAAGTACTTGAATTTTAAAATGGTTGAGGGAAAATCTGTTGTTGACCAAACCCATGAACTTCAACACTTAGTACTTGAACTTAATCAAGCTAGTATTCCTATACATGAAAATTTTGTTGTGGCTGCCATTATAAAAAAACTTCCTAATTCCTGGAAAACATTTAGCCTTTACCTTAAACACAAGAGAGAATGCTACCAAAGAAAATGAAGTAAGGGAAAATAAAACATTGAAAGACAAGTCAATATGACGATAGGTGGAGATTCTATTACTTCAGGAGGATGGTATGTATCTTACTTTCCTGAAGTGAATATGGTTTATCAATCAGATGAGTGGTGGATAGACTTTGGTGCTAATGTACATGTTTGTGCTAATCGCTTTGCATTTCTGACTTACCAGGAATCTGGTGGTAGAGTAACTAAAGGAGATGCCTCTGTTGCACAAGTGTGTGGGCAATGACGAGTGAACCTAAAATTGACTTCAGGCAAGGTCCTTTCTCTACATTTCGTGCTACATGTACCAAAGTTTCAGAAAAATTTAATTAGTGGATACTGTCTAGTCCAAGACGGATATAAAATTATATTTGAATCAAATAAAGTTGTACTATATAAATTTGGTTCTTTTGTTGGATTGGGATAGACATGGCCCTGGTTCGAACGGTTCGAATCGAACCGGCGGTTTTGAACCCGAACCTAAAGTTCCGATTCCGGAACCGGGACAGCCGGTCCCTGTTCCGGTTCTCCTAAAAAAAAATCGGAATCGTCGGTTAGGAACCGGCGGTTCATAGAACCGCCCGGTTCAGGCAGTTCTCGTTTTTCTTTTTTTCTTTTTTAAAAAAACATTTTAAATTTTTTTTAAAATTTTGGCCGTTGGCCACATTGGCCAACGGCCTTCTGCTGTCAGTTGGCAGCTGGCAGCAATCAGAACGTTGAGGGAGCCGTTGTTCAACGACTCCTTCCTAAAAAATTACCAAAAGGTACCCTATAAAATTACAATTTAATCCTCTAAAATTTTAAAAATATTAATTTTTCCCCAATCCAAAAAACTATATAAACCCCATCAATTCTCCAATTCATTCACACAAATTCTCTCATTCTCTCAATATTTCTCTCATCTCTAATTCTCTCAATATTTTTCTAATTCTCTCATTATCTCAATCTTGCTATTATTTATCACTACTGCAATTGTTTTCATTATTTGTTTAAACACTTTATTTTATTAATTTATAATGGCATCACCCTTAAGACCATCTATTTCCGGAGGTCGAAAATCTATTTCCGGAGGCCGAAGGTCCGTTTTCAACAGAAACGCTGAGCAAAATGAGCAGGTACCGGATTTAAATGTTCAAGAAGTGCAAAGTCGTCATTTCCCAGAATACAACAACGATCGAAATTTTGCTAAATATCTGCAAGAAAGAGAATTTGAGGAGGTAATTTTTTGTAATGAAACTCCTTTTAATTTTAATCCTGATTATTCTCATCTCTCTTCTGACGATGGTCCCTCCTCTGCTCCAACCCTCCCAATTCCAAGTGAAGCTGTACAAATGCCGCAGGCGCAGCCAGATTTTTCAAAATACAAATCTGAACTTTTTAAAGTTCATATGAAGAGGGTGGAGAAGGATGGGTTAGTTATAGTGGTTTGCAACTATTGTTCCAAAGATTTTAAATGGAACAAATCCGGAGAGTACGGGACGTATTGGAAGCATATCAACAGTAAGCATCCAGCCGAAGCTCACCATCAGCGAGGACAACACCAAATTGCAAGGTACACATCCCCTAATCATCCTTTATTTAAATATACTGATCAAAATAATAGAGACCAATTAGCAAAAATGGTAGCGACTGAACATCTCCCCTTTAGTTTTGGGGAAAAATTGATTTTTTAAAATATTGTCATAATACTTTAAATCCCTCTGCATGTAGAGTACCTAGGACCACATTAAAATGTATTATGTGTGATATTTATAAAAAAGAAAAAAAAGCTTTAGTATTTTCAAAATTATATGGGTTGTGTGTCTGTTTGTGCCGATATCTGGAGTGATCATTGGCAAAAATATTTATACTTAGAACTCACTTGCCATTTCGTTGATCAATCATGGGATTTGCAAAAACGAATATTGGCATTTAGAGTTTTTGACGACACCCATACTTCTGACAATATTTATAAATTAATGAAAATTATTTTTGAAGAATATTGTATTGAGAGTAAAATTTTGGCAATTGGTTTTGATAATGCTGCAAATAATATTGCCGCCGTTCCACAATTAATTCAATTGTGTCAACCCTATTTTGGCGGCAGATTTTTTCATCAAAGATGTGTTTGCCATGTTTTAAATATATGTGTACAACATGGATTGCAAACACTACATGAGTGGATTACACCAATTATGGATGCTCTATACTATTTGTGGAAACATCCTAGCACTATGAAACAATGGGCTAGCTATTGTAAATCTAACGGGAAACATCCAATTAGGTTTTCCCGTGATGTTCCAACTCGTTGGAACTCTACATATAAGTTGCTTTGTGAAAACTACGAATATAGAGAATTATTAGTTAGATTTATGCAGCATAATGTTAATACCATTAATTTATATGAACATCATTGGGATGTTTGTTGAAAAATTTGCATGCTTTTAAAAGTTTTTCATGATGCAACACATTCTTTATCTGGTATATATTATCCAACTTCACATTTATTTTTATTTGAAGCCCTTAATATTGTAGGTGCACTTAATGAATGTGCACAAATAAATGAATTAGTTCCGTGTGTTTATGCAATGCGAGAAAGATGGATAAATTATTATAGGGACATTCCTGTAATTTATACTGTTGCATCAGTTTTTGACCCTAGGAATAAATTAAATAGTTTATATGAATTTTTTACACTTTATTACCAATCTCTAGGGATAACGGACATAGATATTAGTGGTTTATATAATAGTGTTAGGAATTTATTTTATTCAATGTATGACGTATATCGTTCTGTTTACGGTCCCTCGCTGAACATTATTGTTCAACAACCGGAACCAAGCGGAAGCGGTAGTACTAGTCATTTGCGCTTTCCCTCCACATTAAGGAAGTTAGGGGCAAGCGTGTTTACCAAAAAAGTAAGGACGTCGGGGAGTTCGTCTTCATCAACCTATGTTTCAGAGGTTGATGTTTACATAAACACATACTTTGAGTTTTTGGACACCCCAGACTTTAACGTCCTACAGTGGTGGAGGGAGCACGAAACTAACTTTTCAATTTTGGCCATCATTGCCAAACAAATTTTTGGAACCCTTGTCTCGATCATCGCCGTCTAACAGGAATTTAGTACAGGTGGCAATGTTCTGGACGAAAGACGAGCATTGCTCAGTCTTAACTCAATACAGATCCAGGTCTGTGTTGACGACTGGACTAAGGCCACACACTGACAGCAGGAATTGGATCTGGTGTCCGACGACAATGACTTCTTCGACACCAACGAGAATACAACGGGAACCGAAGGAACAAGCGACGATTGATCACATCCGAAACATAACAGGTAAAAGAACTACGTGGGCTTTAATTCCTCCTAGAGGATACGTAGGCAGCTTAATTGAGATAAAATTAAGTGCAAGCCCTAATTTTTTATTTATTTATTTAATTTTATAGTTTTATGATATTATCATAATTTTATTTCAATTTTATCGTTATTTTTTTACAATCGAGTACCCAGTTTATTTATATATATTATTATCGTTATTTATAATTTAATTTTTTTATTAATTTATTTTTAATTTTAAATTTTTTAATTTTTTTTATTTTTGTCGGTTCCGGCCTGTTTGGAACCGGTAGTTGAACCGTCGGTTCCAAAAAAACTGGGGAGGAACCGAACCAGGCAGTTCCCCCCCGGTTCCAATCGGAACAGGGACCGGGACCTCCCCGGTCCCGATTCCGGTTGGAGAAAAATTGGAATCGGAACCGAAACCGCCAGTTCGGTTCCAATGGCCATCACTAGATTGGGATATACTTGTGATGAATTATTTAAATTATCTGTTTTAAATGCATCATTGTTGATTAAGAATGTTAATTCTGTTATTGCTTTAAATGTTGAATCATCTAATATTTGGCATGCTAGACTAGGACATGTGAATGTTGGTACTATAAAACGAATGATGAATGTTGGTCTTATCCCTTCATTTAATACAAATGTTAATTCTAAATGTCAAATTTGTGTAAGTTCTAAACAACCTAGAAAACATTTCTATTCAATTGAACGTGATTCTGTTTTATTAGAATTAATTCATAGTGACTTGTGCGAATTTAATAATGTACTTACTCGAGGAGGAAAAAGATATTTTCTCTCATTTATTGATAACTTCTCAAAATATTGTCATGTGTATCTAGTAAAAACCAAGAATGAAGCTTTAGATAAGTTTACTGCCTATAAGGCTGAGGTTGAAAATCAACAAGAAAAAAGAATTAAATTCTTATATCAGACCGTGGGGGTGAATATACTGCTGCAAATATGTCCCAATTTTGTGAACGACATGGTATTATTCATGAAGTCACTGCACTTTTCTCTCCTCAGTCAAATGGGGTAGCAAGAAGGAAAAATAGGACATTTAAGGATATGGTGAATTTCATGTTGTGCAATTCAGGAGTACCTCATAACTTGTGAGGGGAGGCGTTGTTATCAGCATTTCACATTCTCAATCGAATTTTATTCAAAGGAAGTAACAAGACTCCTTATGAGTTATGGAAAAGAAGAAAGTCAAGCCTCAAACATTTCAAAGTATGGGGTTGCTTAGCTGTAGTAAGGGTACCATTGAACAAAAAATGAAAATTAGGACCCCAGTCTGTTGATTGTGTTTTTCTAGGTTATGCACATAATAGTGCTACATATAGATTTATGGTTGTGAAGTCTCGAGTAAGTGATATTGTAGAGAACATTATTATGGAGTCTAGGGATGCGACTTTCTTTGAAGACGTATTTCCTTTCATTAATCGACCAAATGGATCTTTAAGTGATCCTACTAAAATTCCTTCTTCAAGCAACACTGTGCCAGTGAGTGCAGAATCAATTGAACCTCGAAGAAGTACAAGAACTAGAGTTGAGAAGAATTTTGGTAATGATTTTCTTGTTTATTTGGTTGAAGAAGATCCATTAACTTTTCAAGCTGCTATGACCTCAGTTGATGCTCCTTTTTGGGAGGAGGCCATTAATAATGAGATTGAATCAATTAGATCCAACAACACTTGGTGTTAACTAATTTACCTCATAGCATTAAAACTTTAATTTACCTCATAGCATTAAAACTTTAGGATGTAAATGGATTTTTAAGAAAAAACTTAGACCAGATGGTTTTATTGACAAATTTAAAACTCGATTAATGGCTAAAGGATACAAACAACGGGAAAGAATCGATTTATTTGATACTTATTCCCTTGTCACTAGAATTACAACTATCAGTGTACTTATAGCAATGGCTGCTATCCATAATATCGAGATCCATCAAATGGATGTAAAGACTGCCTTTTTAAACGACGATCTTGATGAGGAGATATACATAGATCAACTAGAGGGATTTGTAATTCCTGGTCAAGAACATAAGGACTGTAAATTGGTTAAATCTCTCTATAGACTTAAACAAGCTCCAAAACAGTGGCATGAGAAGTTTGATAATGTCTTGCTATCTTATGGTTTTACCATTAACGATTCTGATAAACGTGTCTCTAGTAAAGTTAAGGATGATACAATTATCATTCTTTGTCTTTATGTAGATGATATTTTATTGTTCAGCAATTGTTTCGATGTCATTTTAAGTGCTAAAACGTTTTTATCTAGTCACTTTAAAATGACAGATCTTAGTAAAACTAGTGTTGTTTTGGGTCTCAAACTAGAAAAGACTCTAAATGGATATTCTCTTTCTCAGTCTCATGATGTTGATAGAATTCTCAAGAAATTTGAGAAATTCAATAGTAAACCTGTACACACTCTATTTAACAGTAGTGTCAAACTTATGAAAAATAATAAAGAGGCTGTCTCTCAATTGAAATACTCACAAATTATAGGTAGTTTGATGTATTTAGCAAATTGCTCCAGGCCTGATATTGCATTTGCCATAAGCAAATTAAGCAGGTTTACTAGTTGTCAAAATGCACATCATTGGAATGCATTAGAAAGAATTCTCAAGTACTTGAAAGGCACTATGAACTTAGGGCTTCATTACTCAAATTATCCAGTTGTATTAGAGGGTTTCAGTGATGCTAACTGGATATCCAAGTCCGATGAGACAAATGCCACAAGTGGTTATGTCTTTATTTTAGACGGTGCAGCTGTATCTTGGAAGGCTGCGAAACAGACTTTATTATCTTGGTTCACTATGGAAGCAGAGTTAATTGCTCTAGACTTGGCTGGAGCTGAAGCAGAATGGATAAGAAATATATTAGCAAATATTCCTTTGGGCGAAAAGCCTATTCCACCTGTTTCCATGCATTGTGGCAACCAATCAATCATTGCATTAGTTAAAAATGCTATGTATAATGGGAAGAGACGACATATTCGTCTAAGACATAATTCCATTAGACATTTACTTACTCATGGAATGATATCACTGGATTTTGTAAGATTAGTAAAGAATCTTGCTGATACTTTTATTAAAGGACTAGCTAGAAAAAAAATTGAAAAAACATCGAAGGGGATGAGATTGAAGCCCACTAAAAACTAGTTACTATCGATGGCTACCCAACCTATCTGACTGGAGATCCCAGAAAGTAGGTTCAATGTGGAAACGAGCCGATTGAGTAACTTATATAAGCACTAATTTTAATTATATTAAATTCTTCCCTATGGTGTTGTGCTTATAGGCTGTTTGCATTAGGAAGAGTTATATTCTCTTAATGAATTCAAGGACTACGTGTCAGGGTATTGCCTGTAGTATACCCTTGGAGAATTCACCTATGCGAGTATGGCAGTGGGGCCGCTATCTATGGAATAAGGGCTTAATTCTTAGAGTACTCGTGAAAACAGGATATTGCGCATGCCTGGAAACGCAAACCTGTTTAGAACATACTTACAGTAGCTCGTACAATACGTGAATTTAATTAGATGTTGCACATAAAGGGTTCAGGTTCAAGACATAGTTCACCTCGAACCTGTGTATACAGTGCTTATATTCACTAAGTAAAGGTTCAAGTCCGCAAGACACCTTCTACTGAAAACATTGTATAAGATTGGTTTGAGATATCTAATGTTCTAAGTTTTTACTGTAAATTTTTTTTATTAAAGTGGGGGATTGTTATAAATAGTTATTTATATATTTAATAATAAAGTTTATTCATATTAATATATTGATATTTAATTAATTATTATTTAAATTTTAAATATTTTATTAAATGGATGTCTTGAAGAGACACAACTATTCAGTGTTTTTATTATAAAAGAACACTTTGTTTATCAAAGAAAGTACATAAATTTTGAACGTTCTTTTCCTCCTTCTCTCTGAAAACAAGACAAAAACAATCTCTCAAATCATTAATGGATTTCTCAATCAATTGAAAGAGTGAAAAAGTTGTTCAAGGCTGATCTTCCTGCAATAGAATAAAAGCCTAGTGGTTGTCGTATATTGGAAAAAAAATCGTCAAATATCCTATGCAGAGGGGTGAATTTTCTTTATGGAAAGCGTTATCTAACGTGTTTCGACCGAATACAATTTTCTTAATCCCTACTTATTATTTCTTGTATATTTGATTATATCTTGTTCTTTAAAAAAAACTAAATTTGAGTGATTACTGTGTTTGATAAAAGTGAATCTTTTGAGTCTAATATTGGTTAAATTTTATATTCTGGTTCTTTATTTTTTTTCTAACAAATTAATACCTCGAAAAGTAGCTAAGAACTTGCGTCGATTTGCAAATCCATAATGCATCAAGAAATATTTATCTGAATATACAATACTTGTATAATTAAAAAAAATATACAACCTTTATAATTAGGAAAAAAATTTAAATAACAAAAATAAATAAGTGGCAATAATTTTTTTTTAAAAAAAATCATACTTTGTAGCACTATTTCTTTTTCAAAAAAAGCCATACGTTGTGGCACGTTCTGTAAGAAAAACATGCGGCGGAAGCATAGAAAGCGGTGGGGTTGGTAATAAAAAATTTTCCTTTTAAAAACGAGAGCGGACCTTAACCCTTAATTAATTAATATACATAAAAAGGTATCGTACATTTTTGAATCGTGAAGATTGATGTTGCGTCGAGATGGAACCGCAAGATCTTGCAATCTAATCACAAACGTGGACCAATTTGGAGTGTGGGCTCCCTTTCTTTTAATTGTGTACCTGATGATGAGAAACAAAAAACTTTTCTTTTTCATTAGTCATAATAACCCTCCAGAGAAAACAAAGAACGTGAAATCACTTTTGAATTCACAATCTCTCAATTGAAACTCGCGAGATCCTAAGTTGATCTTGTGCTTAAAGCCTTTTGGTGTAAAAGCTAGTAGTGCACTATTGAACCTAGACGTTCTTACTCTCTTTTCTCTTGGCCGAATTCTCACACACCTATTGCTTTAGTTGGACAATTTTTCTTGGCTTCACAAAGCTCACAAAATCTCACCAATTACTTGAAGTTGTCGAACTCCTCTTCTGTAGGTGAGTATCGGTGGCCGAATTCCTCTAGGTGGGAGGATTTGTATTCCACCAAAAACCTATCAATCCAAGAGTTCAATCTCATCCCAATTAGTAAGTGTATTATTCAATAATTAAATTAATGAATACTAAGTAATTTTGACATAATCAAAACTTCCTAATTTGACACAAAAGTCAACTTAGAGTTTTGATAGTTATAAAAAACCTTCCTAATTTGATTTGATAAATAATTCTTATTATTTATTATCTTATTAAATAAGGTATTTGATACTTATCATACTATCTTAAGTAATATGATACTAGGAATCTAATTCCTATTAGAAAAGTAGTTTGACTTTTTAATTAAATAATTAATTAATTATCATTTAATTAAATAATAATAAAACAAAGTAATTAGCTAATTAAATTAGCTAATGTCGCCCAAGCCATTCATCACGGACCAAACTTTATTTTTCTATTTTATTAATCCCATTGGACTTCTACAATAAGTCTACATGTGAACTAGACCTATTCTTACTAAAAGAAATAAGTCCACATGCCTTTATTTAATATATTAATATAATTTCAATAGTCCATTTATATTAAATGTGCAAATTATAGTCTTAATATATTAATGGAATGTTAAACACATTCCAATAAGGCCGCCCAAAGGATCACACACCCTGGGCCGCCCATCTTAGGTACTTTGACAAGTTACTGCGTGTCTTGATCGAACATAAGATCGTACCTCTCAAACCTTTTGGAAAAATTCCAAAAGCAATTCTTAAGATAAACCAATCAAATGATCCGGTAGAATATAACAAATGATCCATTCAAATTCGTGTGGATTGGGGATCTTGGCGAGCTATCTAAATTTAAGCTCCAATAGACATAACCTAATCACAATCAACAAATGATTCACTTATATCCGATCTATTAATTTTAGCTCATTGCACTAAAGGACTAAAATTGAACTCTTAAATAAAGATAGAATAAGTTTAGTGTACTCATTCATACCCTAGACAACCTTAATGGAGAAAGTGTATCCTCGTGAAAAATACCAGTAATCGCCAAGAGCTCATAGACCGCCTATAGCTCTCCAAGCTACCATATTCACTCATATTTTGAACTTGGATATTTTGACTTGTCCAGAAGCCATGTTTCAATAGTCACTATTGAAAACTTAACGTTAAGATTTAATATCCAATACCTCAAAATATCCATATGATGGTATTCTACTAACATTTAATAAATATAGTCACGATGTCCATATCTATAAATGAAGTCCTTTGTCGATATACAAGTGAATACCACCAAACTATCGAGGATAGATTATACGATATAATCGTACTCATTGACAGCTCAAATAATAACGCTTGCAACCATAAGTCTATTATTTATCTCAGGATTAAGATAGACTCTCCAATTGTCTCATGAGAATACTTTTATCCATTGAAGGTTGCGGACAAAGTTTTCTTTATTGATTCTATTCAGTGCACCTAGTGCATTAGATTTTTTTTCCAAATACACTGCACTTTGATGATTTTAGATTCATCATATCACATTTGATCCCACTCAAATGCTAACAAAAGAATCTACAACTTTAACAAGGTAAAGGCGCCCAACATTTATCTTAAGTTGTGAATGTTGTTCGAGACTAACTAAAGAATTGTGTCTACCTCATACATATTCAGATGTACGAACAATTCTTTTATTTCTCATAGTCTCTTGACCTTATAATTATTTATTTTTAACAATTATTATAAATGCTATAAGATTTGTTAAAACAGAAATCACTTTATTAATATGAAAAAGATTGTCAAATATACTATTATACTCTTACTATTGAGTATAATCCTAACACGTTCCTCCTTGATAAAGTATCATTTAACACTTTTGAATCATGTGCATAACCTTCCGAACCACTAAGCGCGTACATAAATTCCAATTCAAAGTTACAATCTTCTAAAATATTCTGTGAAATTGTTCCGTGACAATTATGACAACTACTTATATCATGCTCAGTTACCATTGCTGAAATATGGGTGTTTTCAGTAGCTCCAATACAATCCTGAAATAATAAATAATGAGAACAACAACAAACAAACAACAACAACAAAAATAATAATAATACTAATTTTTATATTTACTTTAAAGTAAGGGTAAAATCTTGTACTTTTCCTTATTCTTTCTTGTATTGTCATTCTAGGTTTGACCATCATATCTACTACAATTGTGTTTAGTGCTTTAAAAATCTTATTGAATTCGATTAGTAGTGGAATGTGATCGACTAAATGTTTTACGAATTAAGCAATATTGAGAATTTTGACCGACAATGAGTAAAAATTTTACAAGCATTTCGCTGGCACAAGGATATCTTGTATCCTGTAAGAGTGTTTTGTCTATAATGATATTGCATAATTTTATAAACACATTGGGATACATTCTATAAATTTGTCGAAAGTATGCTGGTTACTCATTTAATATTTTATGTTTATAATCGTATCCACTTGTAATTTTTGGTCACCTAATTAGGGTACTTGGACACGTTCGCGACACATGATAACTATTAGTCAAAATGTTAATGTAACATCCCTAATTTCGAATACATATAAAAAGTATGATTGAATTCATTGTGAATATGTGCATATGATTTTTATGATTTGAGGGGTGAAAATTGTAATTAAATGTATGTATATTTTTAGGTTTCATAGTGGACCAAATTGAACGGTCAAAAACGATGCACGAAGAGAAGAGTGAAAAACTGAGACAGTGAGTATCGCGACCTGGCCATCGCGACCACAGATCGCGATGAGCTGCTCGCGATGAAGAATGGTGATTTTTGGCAGTGAGCACCGCGACCAGGTCATCGCGACCACAGATCACGATGACTGGATCGCGATGAAAAGGATGATTTGGGGCAGTGAGTATCGCGACCAGTCATCGCGACCACAGATCGCGATGACCAGCTCGCGATGAAAGTGGCACATTTCGACCAGTGAGCATCGCGACCGAAGCGGCGCGACCACCGGTCGCGATACCGGTTGCGATGGCTCAAAAATTTTAAAAAAATATATATATAGCACCGTATGATGAAGCGGTGAAGCTTCATCAACTAAATGTGAAGCAAAATAACACAGAAACATCACAGAATTAAACCGAGAGAGAGAAGAGAGGAGAGGAGAGAGAAAGAAGAAAAAGAAGAAGAAAAAGAAGGAGAAAAGAAGAAGAAGAAGAAGAAAAGAGAAAGAGAAGAAGGAAAGGAGAAGGAGGAAGCTTTCAGGTTTGGTGTACACGTATTTTTCGAATTTTCAGTTTTTCAGAAATTTTCGGAATTGTCCAATTTTCGAGTTTTTGAGTTATTTGAATTATATGGATTATAGATTATAGTTTAAATTTGCTATATACGTGTTTTGAAATTTTTTTCAGTTTTCCAGAAATTTTCGGAATATTTCAGATTGATTGAAATTGATTAAATTTGCGTTATTTGTATTATATTGATTATCGAATGTAGTTCAGGTTCGATATATACGAGTTTTCGAATTTTTCCAGTTTTCCAGAAATTTTCAGAATTTTCGAATTTGATCGTTTTTGAATTATTTGAACTATATTGAGTAGAATGGATAGTTTGAAATTGATTTCGGCTTGATTTGAATACGATTTGGTTCTAATAGTGTTATGGAAATATATTGTTGAAAGTGATTTAAATTATAGTCTATTGTGAAATGTATAGGAAATAATTTTGGGGCAATTTGATTCGACACGGAATTATGAAATACGTTTGAGTATATTTTGGATGGATTTCATATGATTATTGATTTATAAATATATTCATATATTTCCGTTATATTATATTTGATGAAATTTGAATTTGCAAAAATATAAATATATGGATATGTAGTGAAATTGAATTTGATTATTCGGAAAGAAAGAAAAATGTTGACATTGGATTGGAGAAAATATTTTGGCTCTGATGTGTATGAACATAGATATGGATATAGGAGGTTGACATGTCAATTGGGTTTCTGTCTGAACAGTATTGTGCCGATATATTCTGTTTGTACCACCCTTCTTAGGGTTCTGTCATGGGACATTTACAGCGGGTGATTCCGTTGGTGTTCCATTCTGATCTGATGTTCGGCTGCTCGCCCGTTTGCGTCCTGTGCCGAACAACCCGTAATCCAGTCCGATAACTTATGTTTTGTATGTTATGAGCCAATCTGAAAACTGATTTGTTATATGAAAACGTTTGAGAAATTATGACAAATCTGTCTGTTGATTGATTTTGAATATTTGATTTGATCTGAGCCCCATATATGATTTACTTATATGTGATTTATATTTTGATTACGAATAGATATAAATATTTGACAGAGCAAATTTGTCTATACAATTTTGTGTACATCCACTAAGCAATATGCTTAGCGTGTTGAGTGTTCTCGCACGCAGGAAACAGAGGTTCCAAAGGCGATAAAGATAAAGAAGAGTAGAGACTGCAGAACCAGAGTCCGGAATCACATCTTTCCTGCATATATTTTGGTAGTTCGTTTGTAATAAGCCTATATAATTTTGATACCACATGCATATTAAAAAACTGTTGTAAATATTTAAGGAGCTTCCGCTATGTAAATATTTTAGTATATGTTTATATTATTTGAATCTTTCTAACTGATATTATGATAATTGGTTGGTAAGTCGCACTATATTTGGAAGGGTGCGCAAAATTGATTTGAGAATGTGGAAATTGATATGTATGAATTTTAATTGTAAACAGGTTTTGGATTTGGAAAGTCAGAAAAACAGAAGAAACTCTGGCACGATTTTTTTTTAGAAATTTATTTGGACTATTTTTAACTATATTTTTAATATAGTTTTCAATTATGGTTTACAAAAGTTAGATTTTAGTATATAGTAGCACTGCCTGATTCGGTCCGAGTGGATTTGGGTCAGGGGGTGTTACAGTTAACACATGGAGGATTGCTTGAATTGCAATCAATGAGTACCTAAAAGCTTCTTACAATTCTTTGAAAGTTTAAGTGCAACGGTCTATATGAACCTAGAGGGGGGGTGAATAGGTTCTTACCCAATTTTTTGATTACCAACAATTTAATTAGATCAATTCAACAATTATAAACACATAACAAATGCGGAAGAGATAAACAAAATCAACACAAGGATTTTAGCGTGGAAAACCCCTTCCAACAAGGGATCAAAAACCACGGGACCACTCTTGGCCACTTAACGGACAATCCACTAGTGATAAATGCAATACACCCTCAAGTTGAAATTACAAGGACTCACTCCTCTTGGACTATCCCGTTCTAGTCTACCCGCAGGCCTTTTCCCTAATGATCTCCCAAGATCCACTAGGTGACTAAACGTATATCCTCAAGTTATCCTAGAACTCACACTCCTATTGGCGTGAGCCTACACCTATCGTCTCGCAAGAGCCAACTAGTGAAATTCCACACAAATGCAACTTTTGCACAAGAAGCAAACCTTGAGCTTGTTCACAAGACTTCACCAAAGTCATACAAGCTCTTCCAATAACACAAAGGATTATTGTCTAAGTGTTCAATGATGCATGAACATACAATTAGGATGCATGACTAATACAACCTATGATGCTAAGTGAACTAGTGCACACAATCTACTTAAATAACACTTAGCATAAACACATTTCAAGACCTAACAATTTTTGCAACAAATTCAACACTTTCAAGTCATGAAACAAACATATTCAATGCATGAATTCTACAAGGCAGCCAACATGTTTATATGAATGTGATTCTAACAACAAGTAAATTATTATAACAACAACTAACACTCTTGATCCAACCTAGATTAGTACCAATCCATTAACCACATGTGAGATAGATGCTTAATTCATTCAAGCAAGATAAATGCATTCTAAATCACAACATCAAGTTATCTAGGTACTAATTTAACTTCCTAAATGTATTATCATGCATTAAACACAAAACCCACAAGCTTTCATTCAATTAATATCTATGAAACTCCATTAACTCTCATTCAAGAACAACAAAGAGATTCAAATGAAATGAATCATAAAACAACTTGAACAAACAAGAAACAAACTTACCACAAGTCTCTAATTTGATTCCATGGACATACAAGAGAGATTGGGTGAGTTTTGAGAGATTGGAGTTGAGAGAGTATGAAGAGAGGGAGCTGCTAGGGTTCTTCTTTCTGGATTCTTAATAAAAAAGACGAAGTGGCATTTATATATAGGAAGAGCCACGGGTCGGGTTGCCATACAAAATGGGTCGGACACACATGTTGGGTCGGGTACAGTTTTCTACACTGACCTATGTTCGGTTTCAAGCTAATATCTGAGAAACGCCACCCAGAAAATTCTGAAAAACTAACCGAAGAAAGTAGACACATATATGAACATGAACAACTTTCATGAAGAACACCATTTAAAATTCGGACAGTAAGGGTGCCATATTGGACCACATACATGACACACAAAAACTGTCTCCCCTGTTTTTTCAGCATTGACCTATGTCTGGTGTTTAGCTATTATCTAGAGACGTGCCACCCAGAAAATTCTGAAACAATTAGAGAAAAAGGTAGAGACATATATGAACAACTTTCATGAATGACACCATTTACAATTCTGACAGGAAGGGTGACATATTGGACCACATACATGTCAAACAAAAACTGTCTCCCCTGTTTTTCCAGCACTGACCTATGTCCAGTTTCTATCTAATATCTAGCGACGTGCCACCCAGAAAATTCTGAAAAACTGACAGAAGTAAGCACACACATAGACCAACAACTTTGATGAAGAATACACTCGGAAATTCGGATAGGAAGGTGGAGATATGGGACCATCTATAGAATACATCTGCAGAACATAACATATAAATGCAATACAATGAACTATGCATCATAGACCATGTCAATGATGAATGAGATGCCTAGAAACATAATGAATGATATGTTGTAAGTGTGTGAGATCCTAAAAACCTTTGTGAGATTGAGAGCAACTTACCAAATGAATCGATGATCTTGATGCCTTCAACGAAAGCTCCTAAACACAATTACAACCAAAGAGTGTTTTGCACGAAATTAGCCAACCTAGAAAATACTCGACCTAACATTCTTCTTCCTTATCATCTTCTTCTTCCATTTCTTCTTTATATACTTTATCATCTCTATGTACAATATAACCACTGGAAATATATACACACACATACATATACTCCCTGCTCTAGTAAACATTTCTACATCTCTGTATTGCCTTTACTATAAAGCATCTTATGGATGACAAGTGTACTAGTCAAAATATCCACATACACAAAAAGAAAATCTAATCAATTACTAACCCAAAAATAAAATAATGTCTGAACATAAAAAAGAGAAAAGAAATAAATAAAATCAATTAACAACTCAAATATTCAATCAAATTAAAACTTTAACACCAATCAATAAAGTTTAATTTGAAAAAAAAAACATATTCAAACCCACAAAGTATCGTCTCCAAAAAAAGTCACTCATTCCATCAATTCATAAATATCCATTCGGAACGCTCTTCGGGTGTCATTATCAAGAACTTAATCTTTTTTGCTCTAGTATTAAGCAATTTAAGTGCCTTCAAATTAGTACGATTATTCAAGTTTGGGGTCTCTTTGATAACATCTCAACAACTATGCTCTATAGTGGTAAATGAATCAATAATACGAGTGAGCTTGTCAATGGTTTCAGTGAGCTTATCTATATCTGATTAAGTATTTTAGGTCTTAGATGAATTAGATTTTCCTTCATATTCGGTTCTATTTTGTTTTGTAGTTGCAGAAGGAACCTTCGACCTCAGAGGCTGAGAAGGTAAGGTGAAGTGGAGTGCTCAGGAGATGGAGGTTGATATAAAGGTTCTTGTTGATCACTTTGTATGAATCCCCAGTACCAGTATCATATATCAAGTCATCTAAACCACCACTTCTACTTTCTTCTATCCAAATGTTCTCGCATCTATGTCATCCCCCAATCTAATTGATTGTCTCTAGCAACAGTTCCATTTCTAATTGTAATTCTCAAATCTTCATAGTGTGTGATACTATCTGTACTATAACTCTTATGAGTAGTATGAGACTAGTAAAAAAGAAAATATAATAAGTTTTAATATATGAAATGCACACATAGTAACTTGTATTGTTAAACTATATATATTGTATTAAATAAAAGAAACCTACCTTAAAGTAATTCTCTAATTGTTGAAAAAAAAGAGTCTGCATGAATTATTAATTGTAAATAATTAGATTAGGAAGTTTAGTCAATATGAAATCAATAGTAGTAAATCTTGACCTTGCCTTTCTTTCTTTGAATTTGTAAACCATTTCTGTTAACAATCTCTATATAAGAGAGATGATTGTAAATGAATAAAAGCGTAGTATTCTGATAAAACCTAAAGCTACATGGTATCAGTGCCTACTGCCAAGAAACTCTAATTTTTTTTTTCCAGAAAACTACTGCCAACTACTGTTATTTGTTAACCACTGTCGCTGCCATCACTATTCCCAGTCGCCACTGTTGTCACCGTCACTATTCCCGGCACTGTTCCAGCACTATTTCTGGCACTATTCCTGTCGGAGCCCTTTTTTCCGGTTTGAAGCTTCTGCTGCTGTTCTTTACCGGATCTGACATCGATCTGGTGTTTTTCAAGTCGCCTTTTAGCAAATCGGCCACCGAACCCATATTTTTCGGTTCTCACCATTGCCGATCTGCTTTATTTCACTAGATCCGACATCGATCTAGTATTTTCGGCGACAACCTTTGCCAACCAAACATTTCTGGCCTAAACGTTTGCCAATCTGATCTGTCTGGCCTCACTGTTTGCAGTTTGCCGATTCACTGTTCATAGTTTGTCGTTCACTGTTCATGGTCACTGTTCACCGTGAACCTGTAGCACCGTGAACGTGCTCCTTTCCTCAACATGTCTGCCAAATCCGAGTCTCATTCCTCTGGTATTAATCCAAGCAACAGTGTCTCATCTCATGAAATACATTTCCAACCCCATCCAATCCAAATTACCACAATCCGCTTAAATGGAGATAACTTTCTGGGTGGTTTCAATCGGTCCGAATGTACATTCGAGGCCGTGGAAAAATTGGTTATTTGACTAGAGAGACGAAGAAACCAAACCCAGAGGACCCAGCCTATGCAACCTGGGATGCCGAGAACTTAATAGTCATGACATGGCTTGTCAACTCCATGACCGAAGACATCAGCTGCAACTACATGTGCTATTCAACGACAAATGAATTATGAGACAATGTCAGTCAAATGTATTCTGATTTAGGGAACCAATCCCAAGTGTACGAGTTAACACTAAAATTGACAAATCTTCAGCAGGGTGAAGATAATGTTACCAAATATTTCAACTCGCTAAAGCGACTTCGGCAAGACCTAGACCTCTTCAATGACTATGAGTGGAAGTCAATTGAAGATGCAAACTACAATAAAAAATCTATAGAAGCTTACCGAATTTACAAATTCCTTACTAGTCTCAATGTGGAGTTTGATAAGGTGAGAAGTCGAATCCTTGGCCGATCTCCCCTTTCTCCAATTGGTGAAGTATTTGCAGAGATACGAAGGGAAGAAAGCAGGAGAAATGTCATGTTGAGCAAAAAGGACGGTAATGGAAATGTTGAAGCCTCTGCACTACTGGTGTCGGAGGCCACTGTAAAAAAACAGAACATTACCACAAAAAACCTAAAGAGAAGCCACGAGTATGGTGTGATTTTTGCAATCGCCCTCGTTACACTTATGAGACGTGCTGGAAACTCCATGGCAAGCCTATAAATTGGAAGAGCGGTAGGCCCAACCGTGCCATAGCTAGGGCCAATGAAGCTGAAATCAGTCCCTTCAGTAAGGAGCAGATGGATCACATTCTAAAACTGCTAAAATCCAGTTCATCCTCGGGATTTCCTAGTGCTTCTATTGCACAATCAGGTAGTGATAAAATTAATGCCCTTTCTTGCTTTTCAAATCATACCCCATGGATTATAGATTTTGAAGCTTCTGATCATATGACTAGTGTCTCTAGCTTATTCAACACTTACTCCCATTGTTCTAGTTTAGAAAAAATTAGGATTGCAGATGGGAGTCTCTCACCTAGCGCGGGAAAAGGTTTGATTAAAATATTCGAGAAAATCAGTCTTAATTCTGTTCTTCATGTTCCAAAGCTAGCATACAACCTCTTGTCTGTGAGTAAACTGTCAAAAGAATCTAATTGCTGTGTAATCTTTTTTTATTCTCATTGTGAATTCCAGGACCAAATCTCGGGGAAGAAGATTGGCAGTGCTAGGATGAAGGATGGCTTTACTATTTTGATGGTGAACCCTACAGTAATAAAAAAGCTCAAGACATGAGTAAAGTTAGTTCTTCCTCTATTTTTGAGCAAATAATGCTTTGGCATTTTAGATTAGGACATCCTAATTTTCAATATCTTAAACATCTATTTCCTGCTTTGTTTAAGGGTTTGGATTGTTCTATTTTTCATTGTGAACATTGTGTTTTATCCAAAAGTCATCGTTCTTTCTATTTATCAAAACCATATGTTTCTTCAAAACCATTTTATCTCATTCATAGTGATGTTTGGGGTCCTTCAAAAATCCCTACGACTTCTGGAAAGAAATGGTTTGTTACATTTATCAATGATCATACCTGATTATGCTGGATATATTTGATGCATGAAAAGTCGGACGTTGACAAACTTTTCAAAGACTTTTACACAATGGTTGAAACACAATTTCAAACGAAAATTAGCATTCTTCATACTGATAATGGTATAGAATATTTTAATAAAACTATGGGCACTTTTTTAAAAGAAAAAGACATTTGTCATCAGTGCACATGTGTGGACACACCTTAACAAAATGGCATTGCTGAAAGAAAAAATAGACACTTACTTGAAGTGGCTCATGCCATAATGTTTTCTATAAATGTACCAAAATATCTTTGGGGAGAAGCTATTTTGACAGCCTCATATCTAATTAATTGGATGACTACACTTATTTTAAAATATCAAACACCCCTCATGCATTTCAAACATTATTTTTTTATGTTCAGAATTTACTCGGATTTACCACTAAAGTCTTTGGTTGCACTATTTTTGTTCACATTCCAAACCACTCCCTGTCTAAACTTAATCCACATGCGGAACACTGTGTTTTCGTTAGGTATGCCTCAAACAAAAAGGGATATAGGTGTTATAACCCTCTGACAAAAAATTCTTTGTAAGCATGGATATCTCTTTCTTTGAAAACAAACCCTATTTTCACAAAAATTCTCTTCAGGAGGAGAAACAAGGAGTGGAAGATAATTTTTGGGATTTATCCCATGTTCCTTTACCAACCACAATCTTGAATACCACACCCTTATTTTCTTCAAATTCTAAAATTAAGGAAAGTTTTCAAAAATTGCCAAATGTTGATGTGTCCTCAGTAGGGGGAGAAATGTTACAAAACACTGAGCTTCAGGTTTATACTCGCAAGGGACCACATCAAAAGACTCAAAATCCTCCTATTATCCTAGAGACAGGTCAATCTTCGACTCCGAGAGCAGAGACTCCAAATACTACAGGTATTCCTACTCTTATTCCCAATATATCATCAGACTTGGATATCCTCATAGCTCTTAGAAAAAGATCTAGAGATGCACTAAAAATCCTAAATATCCTATGGCTAAATATCTATCATATGAAAAATTATCTCATCATCATAGGGCCTTTTCATCAAAAATTTCACATCTGGTTATCCCTATAAGTGTTCAGGAAGCCTTGAATGATCCACATTAGAAATTAGCAGTTATAAAAAAGATGAATGCTTTGAGAAGAAGTGGCACATAGGAAGTAGTGGACTTACCTGAAGAAAAGAATATAGTAGGCTGTAAATGGGTGATCATAGTGAAATACAGAGCAGATGGCAGGATTGAAAGATATAAGGCTAGACTGGTTGCAAAAGGTTTTACTCAGACATATGGAATTGATTACTAGGAAACCTTTGCCCCTGTTTCTAAAATCAATTTTGTCCGGGTACTACTATCTTTAGCTGTAAATTTCAACTGGCCTTTACACCAGCTGGATATAAAGAACGCCTTCCTAAATGACGATCTAAAGGAGGAAGTCTTCATGAATTTGCCACCGGGGTTCGAGGAGAAATTTGGATCTGGTAAAGTATGCAAGTTAAAAAAGTCACTATATGGCCTGAAACAATCACCTAAAGCCTGGTTTGAACGTTTTGGAAAAGTTGTGAAAAATTGTGGTTATAGTCAAAGTCAGGCTGATCACACTATGTTCTACAAACACAGTCAAGGTAAGATTGTGATTCTGATTGTCTATGTGGATGGTATAGTATTGACAGGTGATGATATTGAAGAATTGGAGAAATAAAAGGGAAACTGGCAGCTGCATTTAACATCAAAGATCTAAGCCCATTAAAATATTTTCTCGGAATGAAATTTGCTAGATCAAATGGAGGAATATTTGTCAACCAGCGAAAATATATACTTGACTTACTTGATGAGACTGGCCTACTAGGGTGTAAACCAGCGGATACTCCAATTGAACCCAACCTAAAACTACAAACTGTCAAGGCTGAAGAGGTACAGAATAGAGAGTAGTATCAAAGGCTAGTTGGGGGGTTGATTTATTTATCTCACACTCGTCCTGACATAGCGTTTGCTGTTAGCATGGTCAGCCAGTTTATGCATTCACCGGGACCAGAAAACTTTGATTCTATTTACAGAATTCTACGATACCTAAAGGGATCGCCTGGGATAGGTCTGATGTTTAAGAAGCATGGTCATCTACAAGTAGAAGTATATACAGACGAAGATTGGGCAGGAAGTGTTACTGACAGACGATCCACTTCAGGCTATTGTACCTTTGTTGAAGGTAACCTTGTCACCTGGCGAAGCAAGAAACAAAATGTGGTTGCTAGAAGCAGTGCTGAAGCTGAATTTAGAGCCGTTGCTCATGGAATTTGTAAAGTGATATGGATTAGGAGACTGTTAGAGGATCTTAAAATTTCCAATCCATTGCCTATGATAACAAAACTACAATCTCCATTGCTCATAATCCTGTCTTCCATGATCGAATGAAGCATGTGGAAGTAGATATGCACTTCATCAAGGAGAAACTTGACACTGGACTAATTTGTATGCCTTATGTCACTACAGCTGAACAGGTTGCAGATATGCTAATCAAAGGGTTACTAAAAAAGCAATTTGATAACTTGATTGGCAAGCTGGCTATGGAAGATATCTTCAAACCAGCTTGAGGGGGAGTGTTGAAAAAAGAGAGTCTATGTGAATTATTAATTGTAAATAATTAAATTAGGAAGTTTAATCAATATGAAACCAATAGTAGCAAATCTTGACCTTGACTTTCTTTCTTTGAATTTGTAAACCATCTCTGTAAACAATCTCTATATAAGAGAGATGATTGTAAATGAATAAAAGCATAGTATTATGATAAAACCTAAAGCTACACTAATACTTCATCGCTAGCAGTAAATTTCTTTGTTATAGGATCTTATCCAAACCCACAGCTATGACACATAAGCCCATAATAGTTGTTATATCGTTGTTTAATCCATTTCAAATGGCATAGATATTGAGAATAAGTTTTTGACACTCGATTTTATCATTAAGAGCGGGGAGTATATTTCTTTCTACAATTATTTTGCTCAATAAGACATTACTATTACATCATCCACGATTGACAGCATCCACCATGAGTTTTCATTGGTCTCTTCCACCGTCCATATGTTATATTTTTTGAAAACTCTTTCATTTTCTTTATCATTTCCTTAGTGTGAATCTTCCATTCCTAGATTAATGATAATCAACTGAAGAAGAAAAAAAATTTGCAAAAGATAAACCTATTCGATTCACATGTTATACAACAAGAAGAAAGACTCCAAGTTTTTATTTATATTAATTTTTGTTTCTAATTTGTCCACTCTAATTAAGTATGCATTTATACTTTGGTTATAAGAGTTTTGGAGTATAAAAAAAAAATCAAAATCACTTAGTTGTCATACGAGCAAAGCCTGGAGAGCTATGACATTCAAACATAAAAGCTTTGGTACACGAATTAGAGGTGGTCTAAATCCCTGCTTCTTCTTGAAAATTCTTCATATATTTAATATTTTCAAACTAATTAGTAATTACATTGATTTGCATTACATAAATACCCAGTACCATATATATATATATATATATCAACAAGTCAATGAAACAATGAAACATGCGGCTGGCATCATCATGCAAAAACAAAAAAATCATGTATGCGATACTCAACAAGGCAATGAAACAATGAAACATGCAGTTGACATTATTATCCAAAAGCAATGAAAAAAATAATCATATATGCGGCTGGCATCAATAACCCAAAAGCAATGAAAAAAATAAAATCAAGTGGGTGGCATATCATACAAGAAAGCAATGAAAAAAAATCATACTAACTTCCGACTGCCATCAATCATCCATGAATTTTTATTTTATTTAAAAAAAAAGAAAAGAAAAGCAAGGCACAATCGAGAAAACCCTAAAAAAAACCCCTAAAACAAACTTTCTACAAAAAAAAAAAATCAAGAAATAAAAACACTCCTTTTAGCAGAGCTTCTTTTCTGTTGCAATATACATTGTTTTCTTTCCCTCAAAAAGTCATCCAAAGTCTTTAAAGGGAATGAAAGAGAATTTGTTAAGTCTGATTTATATACCTACAACCCAAAAATATACTAAAGTCTAGATTTTTAAGAGTCTGTAAAAGTCATTGATTTTTTTAATACCCCGTGACTTTCATTGATTTTCACAAAGTCTAGATTGAATACCTCATGACTTTTATAGACTTTTAAAAAGTTTATATTGAATACTTCATAACTTTTATATACTTTTTAAAAATATAAAAAAGCCTATGTTGAATATCCTGACTTTTATAAAGTATTTCAAAGTTATTACTGAATACACTTAAACTTTTTAATTCCATAAAAATTATTAAAAATCATTCAAAATTTAAATTGAATACACCCCTCTTAAATACATATATAAATATTTTATTATTATAAAATTACCCATATATTGTTAAATTTAATTAATAAAATAACAAAGATAATTACAATTTTTTAATGGGATTAATAAATAAATAAAATCCAAAATAATTTTAAGAACCCTAAAAATATATGTAATGGTAATTTTAATTGATATTATAATATTTTAAAATAAATAATAATTTTTTCATTTTAATAATAAAATAAATAAAATTTTTAGAAAAAGTTTAGAGACCATCTTTACCAATGATCTTTTATTTTTTAAAAAGATTGTTTTTTTATTTTTTTATTGATACAAATGTCATTTTATAAAATTATACATAGACACATAAATACTGACCCTCTAGTTAATTTTGACTAACAAAAAGACTATTTTGATATGTTTCTAAATCGTAAAGGACCAAAAGAGTTAATAAACATATGTCAAGTAAAAAACTGACATTTTCCAAAAAATTAGAGACCAAATAGTAATTCTCCCTATATTAAATATTGAGCAAGCTACTCCCACCTACCTGAGGTTTGCTCTCTTGCACTCGGAGCAAACTGTATAAAAAGATTGTATTGGCATCCCATCTAACTAAAATCAGGTCCGTTAATGATAACAGATATATCGAGAAAGAACCAAATACCCCTTCCTTTAAAGATAAAAACATAAATTATTTAAAAAAAATGATTAAAACAAAAGATAAAAAAATATAGATCTCAATGGTGTAGATTATTGTTTAAAAAATATAATTTTTTTTTAAAAAGAAAAATTTTAAATTTAAAAATATAAATATATAAAAAATTAATGGATCTTCATTGTACATCAATCTTAACGGATATGGAGATCACATTAAAACTTTTAAAAAACTAAAATTTTTAAAAATAGTTTTGCAAAAGGAAAAAAAAATCTTCATGGATCTCGCCTCGCCCGCTATCAACGAGGGATTAACAAAATTTCTCTCAATTTTAACAGGTAGTCATAAACACAAAACATGTATAAGATTAACAATCAACTTACTCAAGCTCTCCCCTTAAGCTTTTCAATAATCATGCGAATGTCTTCACCTTGTTTGTCAAGGCGAGAAGAAGTGTAGCATTTTGAGTCTCAAGTCGAAGAAGTCGAGCCTTGTTGTTCTCAAGTATGAGATGATTGAGCATCATTAGACACTGGTGGAGGAGTTATATCTCAACGAACATGCTTCTCATGGCTAAGTAGCCTCATTGTCTAAAGAATGATAAAATAGAAAGTGGTGGCAAAAATTTAATCAGATTTGTTTAAGGGAACACCACTCTTTAAGAACAATTGTGTGATGAAACTAGGAAATACTAAGACCCCCTTAGTTATTTTCACACAATATGCTATCATATTCCAAATATATGATCATATATTAATTGGTTTGGAGACACTAATAGCATATGAGTTTACCCATTTTCGAATTAACCTCGGACCTATTGGGTATGGACAACAACAAGTATGAACAAAAGAAATGCCAAAACATGATAAAAGAAGTGATGCCTCATTGACAACAGATCAGCCTCCCTGATATTTCGACCCGAATAAAAAAGGATATGATTGCCTCCTTGATTGGTCCATTAAACTTCAAATTCAAAGTCCGATGGTTACGGCTTAGCTTAATGGTCGAGGTCGAGACATGCCCATGGACCAATAGCTTAAATGGTCGAGTAGTGATCCTTAACTGAATTTGATATGATCGAACCTTGAAGGTCAAGTCGAACGACATAGTTGACTCGTAATCCTTGACGGTCGTGATCAGTCAAAGGGGTTATAGTCAAACGACATGGTCGAATCATGATCATTGATGGTCGAGCCATGATCATTGACGGTCATAATCAGATCAATTATTTACAATCGAACGACTTGGTCGAGCCATAATTGTTTTGGTCTAATTAACATGGTCGAGATGATAAAACTGTGTTTGAACAACATGTGTCGAACCATGGCTCTACAGTCGAACAACATGATCGTTATGTGATTTGTCTCTTGGGTCTTGGATATAGTCTATCTGCTTGAGTATTGGGCGTATGTGCCTTCTAATCTTGAGTCCAATCTTGGCTTTAGTACGGATTTTGATTCGGGCTTTGGCTTTATTGGGCTTGACTGTTTTTAGTTACTACAAGCTCTTTAATTAATATTTCATGATTATTAACCTCGGAGTTATTCCACTAAAACCCCGAGACTGTACTCTTGAAACTGCAGATGTATTATACAATCTGAATTCTCAGTGTTCATCAATATAGTTATTATATATGGTATGATCCTCCATGAGTAGTTCATAATTAGAGGTAAATCATAATATCCGTTATACCCCTCTAATTATATCTTTTCCTTTAAGTACCGTTGATTCTCTAATGAACAATTATATCTTATCTTTCTTCATGGAAGAAGGAGAGCACTTTTAATTGTTCAAGCCTCGAATCAACCCTTAAGGGAACTACTACTCTACTTATCGTAAGGAGGAGTGAATTCTACTATTGTGTTCAAACCTCCCCAGCCACAAGCTAAACTGCAACTCCAAGATACAAAGTTATTGATTGAGAATGCTACATCAATCTCATTTATGGTAAGTCAAAAGGCACGATCTAACCTGAAGAAGCCAGTAAGATACTTGCGATTCAGATTACCCATATACAACCATCATTTGTCGATATATATGAATCTCTTCATCTAACGGATTTTGATGAAAGATTCATATAAAATCGTGGTCCTGTCCTATATGATCTCATAATATAAGGTGCCTTCATTCTCATATCACCATATGAGGAGTCTAGGATAAAACCACCGTACATTACACAATAAACCATAGTTGTAAATTAACCACAAACAAAGTACCCAGCTTTAGTTTCTTTCTATGGACTCTTTAAATTGCATGTCTCAAACTTAATCCTTTTGTCTATGACATTTATATACTCGGTCTGAGATTACATCCTACAATCTTGGATATTTCGCACACATGATATAAGCATATGAATGTAAATAAACAAATATTTATCGAATGAAATTCTATTTCTTTTATTTATGTCTTATTACATTTATAAGTTTTAAGGCATAAATCCCAACAATAATTTGCTACGTCATAGGCCTGTGGCGTGAACAACAAGTTAAGGTGGCACATATGGCAAGTTAAAGGGACACTAACGAGTGATGAAGATGTAATTGCGTTGATAGCTGAATAAGGACAAGGAAAGAAAGAGTTGTTTTTACTGTGGGTCTACAGTGGGTTAAGCATACTTTGACGACTAACTAGGTTGGAGCTATGACTATGGGTGAGACGTGAGAGAAATCATAGGTTGATGGAGGGTAAGGGTGAGTGGGGAGCAGCTGATGGGATGATGGTAGATGAGGGGTGAGGGAAAAAAAATGAAATTTAGGGGTTTTGGTTTCAATTTACACTATACTATTGAAGTTACAAAATTACCCTTAAGTATAATTACAATTTTACCCTAGTAATCATGTCAACCTCTGACATAATTTGCTAAATATGAACACAATATAATTTTTTAAATGGACTAAATGGGTTGATACCATTAGTGACTGAAGGGAAGGAATTTTTTTTTTTTATCATATAAAAGGCAGCGGAATGGGTTTCAAAATTTTTTTTTTTTTTAAAAAAACTCTTTTCATTAGGAACGAGTTTCTACACATACGCGAATATAGATTTGTAACTACAATGACTTTTTGTTGTGTTCTGATTCTCTGACTTCTAGATTTACTACTAAGCCTTCCGAACTATAACCCGCGGTCTGATAACGCGTGTGGGCACGATCATGGATGGAGAGATAGAGGCAGCAGAAAAGTGGAGATGACAACTTCTTCTCTTCTTCCCTTGGCCGGACGCACCCTGCAAGACATGAAGAGTCAGAAAAACTTTTTTTTTTCTTCTCTCTTTTTAATGTAGCCACTCAGTTCTTTTTGCTAGGTTAATTGCATTGGTCAATTTTCCTAGTAACATAAATTATATATACTAGGGCTCTAGGGTTTTAATTTGACCAAATCAAAATAGGATTTTAAATCATATTTATTTTTAGTCTCCCTAAAGTTTGAATCTTTGACCTCTAGAACTATTAAATAATTATATTATTTAATTCTTTTGTCTTTGTAATGATTCGAACCTGCAACCTCCTATTTAATAGTTAAAACAATTAGTAATTCAAAATTATTAATTTTTATTTAATTATTAAATTATTAATTAAATAATCATATTATTTAATTAATTCTCTTTAATTAAATCGTGTCACTTTCGTAACACTATTAATTGGACCATCTAATTAATTTGACCCTTATTATTGACACGCTCAAACGCGTGGGAATAAATCCCAAGTGTAGGATGTGTCAAAGTAATAATATTTCCGTAAGTATAGAGTCGAATCCATAAGGAAGTGGCGGAACTAATTCTATAAATTAAAGATTACCTAATGCAATAAAATAAATCAAGTGATGTTTGAGATTTGATTAAACTAAAATTAACAACTAATACAATAAAATAAAGCGAAACGGATTAAATGGAAGATAATACTAGGTGGACACAAGGTTCCAATTCCGAATATGGAAATAAATTGACTATTATGAAGCACGTTATTCACATGATAAGACTTCTTCAACCAAGGTCACACCACATTGTATTGCTCCCGTAATGGTATGTGAATTCAATCAAATACATCTATTGGTCCTAGAGTGCATTTAATTGAAAACCGTCGTTAATCTAATACAAAGGTTAATTAAGTAATTTCTTATCGAAACTAACCTAGTATTGATTCTGAGTTAATTAAGCCCTATTGCAATTTCAATGATTTCTCATATAATATTACAATAAATATCAAATCGGTTCTCATCAAAGAGTATGTAATCTACTTTCGCAATCGCAAAACATAAGAATTGAACACAAAGTAATAATATAAAATATACTCGAAATCAATATCATGAAATAACACATCGAAAATATTACATAATCAAATATTCAAATCTGTTCATGGTTCCTACGACCACCTAATAACAAAATTAGCTACTCATACAATCGAATAAACATAAAGAAAAGAAAAGGGATGCAATATAACCCATTCGGAGACGTGTAGAGTCGAAATCCGATTTGGTCCGGTTGAGACTTCTCTTCTGCAAATCTTCGTCTTTCTTGATGAATAATCGATGTAATCGTGAAACTAATAATGTGTTGGTGTTTGATGATGATGGTTGGTGTTTTGGAGAGTGAAGAATGATGAAAATTGGCCCTAGGCCGCAGCTAAGAGCTGCTGGAACAAACCCAGCTGAACTCTCTATCTTGGATCCCCTCTTCTCTCTTCTTTTTGATATTTGATTCACAAATTGGGGCTATTTATAGAAGATGCTTGGTTACTGTTCACGTATATATGGTACTGTTCATTGTTCATGCTGCACTACCGTTGATTGTTGACGGCGGCATTACTGTTTACGTGTATGGTACTGTTCACCATGTACTATTCACGTGTACGGACTGGTCATGTGTACAATACTATTCATATGTATGGTACTATTCACATGTACACCCACATCTTCAATTTAATCCACCAAGGCTTCCTCAGTAAGCTCCCGTGCCTCATATCAAGAATACATGTCCCGAATTGCCCGGTTTTGCCTCGACTCATCGTGTATTCGCATTAATTCACATGGCTCACCTAATATCTGCACATATTTACAAAATACATCAAACATACCAAAAATACTCAAAAATACAATCAAAAGAAACGATCCAAAGGTCGTAAATATATAACAATAAATGATCGATCAATTATCAACAACTATAAGGGCTAGCAAGGGGACCTGATTGACCCACAGTTTTGAGTGCCAATAATACTTAGTAATATTAATTAAACTTTTTAATTAGTATTCCATGATTGTTAACCTCGGAGTTATTCTACTAAAAACCCGAGACTGCACTCTCAGAACTGTACACGTGTTTATACAATCTGAAGTCTCAATATACATTGATATAGCTATTACATATAGTGTGATCTTCCACATGAAGTTCATAGTTAGAGCTGGGTTATAATGTCCGTTATACCCCTTTAATTATATATTTTCCTTTAAGCACTGTTAATTCTATAATGAATAATTAAATCCTGTCTTTCTCAAGAAAGAATGAGAGATCTCATAATTGTCCAAATCCTGAATGAATCCTTAAGGGAACTTCTCATCTATTTCAATCAAGAAGGAGTGGATTCCACTATTATGTTCATACTTTCCTAGCTAAATTGCAACTCTAAGATACAGAGGTATTGGTCGAGAATAAAACATTGACCTCACTCATGGTTAGTCAAAAGCCACGATCCAACCTGAAGGAGTTGATAAGACACTCAGAATTAAGATCACCTATAAATAGTCATCGTTTGTCAATATATATATATGTATGTATGTATCTCATCTACTAACGGATCTTGGTGAGAAATTCATATAAATTGTGGCCCAGTCCTATATAATCTCGTCATATAAGGTACCTCCATTCTCATGTCAACTACATGAACAGTCTAGGATACGACCACCATACATAATAGAATGTACCGTAACAGTAGATCAACCACAAACAAAGTATCCAACTTTGTTTGCTCTCTACGGACTCTTTAGATTGTATGTCTCAAAAATGAATTCTATTGTATATGACTTTTATATACTCATTTTTTAGATTACTTCTTGCAATCTCGGATGTTACTTGCACAATATATAAATGTATGAACATATATAAAACACTTTTATTTGAATGATAAACGTTTAACTCTTATTTATGTCTAATAATATTACAATTATAAGTTTTAAAACATAAATCTCAACAGTGACATGACCCATGTAACCTCAACTATAACTCGTAAAAACTGTGTTCATGTTCGTGTCGACCCATCGTATCGTGACCCAAATTGCCAGCCCTATTATCCATTGTCAAAAGTTTTTTAATTAAATTTTGAAACTATAAGGTGCTTTTGGTATATAATAAGAGAATTTTTACCTAAATTTAAAATTAAAAAATTATTATTGAAAAAGAGTAAAAAGTCTTGAAAATTTTATAAATCTCCCTTATTTTTTATTTCTTAGCTTTAATGAAGCAGAAAACACCCCATCTTAAGACTTCACTTGTTGGTAAAATAATGCGTTAAAGTACAAAGTGGTATCCAACAAGAATCCCCATTTTTGCTGAAGTGTCACGACCAGTATCACTACGGCTAGCAAAACTGATTCAGAGATTGGGTTGGACTTAATACGACACGACATGAACCTGTTTATGTCAAATCCGATACGTTATTTTAATGGGTTACAGTAACCCGTCCAATCTGTTTATATAAAATTTATTTATTTATATATTATATATTTACTAAATTCAAAATTACAATAATAGCCCTAATAATTTTAAAATTAGGGGTAACTGTACAAACATCCTCTTGGTTTAGGTTTAATTGCACACATATGGATATTTTGTCAAAATTAACACAAATATCCCCTGCCATTAGTAACCAAGGGTCAGAGGATAACTATTAAAGGATAAAATAGTCTTTTAACCTTTTAAATAAAACAAATTATTCTTTTTAAATAAAACAAAATAATTTGTTCAATCATATTTGCCATGTAACCCTATACATTTTAAATTAATTAAAAGAAGATATACATTAATTAAAAAAATAAAACAATTAAATCATCTCCATCTTTATTTTCATCATCGTTGTCTTCATCATTTCATCATCAAAATAAAAATTATTATTAATTAAAAAATAAAAAATTCTCAAACCCAAATTCATTAAATCAAAAATAAAAATATTTCATTTTCATTACCCACTAAATATCTAATTTTGTAACACCCCCTGACCCGACCCGACTGGATCGACCCAGGGAGCTTACCGGGTTTTCAAAACTTTCTCAATTCACTTCATAAATTTTCAAAACCATTGTGAGCCCATCAAATAAAATTTTTAAACCATTGGAAAACCACATAGTTTATAATTTAAAAACATTTTCGAGTGAGCCCATCGAAATACACTTTTTACAAAAATTTCGGCAGAGTTCCCCTTGTTTTTCGGATTTTTCAAAACCTGTTTTTCAACAAAAAAAAATCACAACAACACTTCAAATATCAGTTCCAATCACCTGCGCACTCTGCCGTTTAGTGCGACTTTTCCACAGTTGTAAAATAAAAGAATTCAGAATTCAATATTTACAAACATTCTAAAAATGAAAAACAGTAATCAGAAAATTATTTACAAAACATGTAAATATAAACTCTTCGAAATTACAAACTTCTGTATATGCACGCTACAGAATATATATATAAAAATATATAACTACCCCAAGTCAATGTAGTGACTTTGAACTTCAAGCTGCAGGAACCTCCTCTCTATTCCTTATCTGCTTCGGTATCCCTGTCACCTACGCGTTATAAAAACAACTAACGCGCTAAACATATAGCTTAGTGGGTGTACACTAAACTCATTTATAAAAACTCATAAATAACTTTTCATAATAAACAAAATATAAACATATTACGATGCAAATCACTTTCAGAAATAAAACTGATGAAATCAATTCTATATAATTAACTCATTACATTTCATAATCCAGGACGTATGAAATCATTTATATTATAATCATAAACGTATAAAAATCACTTCCGAATTTCACTTAGAAATATATTATTCAAATCACTTTCATTCTGGCCCTCTAGAATACCCAACATAAACCAGGACTGGAATATGGGTCGTTCGACCACAGTGACTGTCTGTCGAACATAGCTCCCACCGTAGGACGAATCCTAAGAGTAGTACGTATCTCCCTACCCTAGGACCGAGGATTCGGACCTTAGAGAGGTATATATCTCCCTATCCCAGGAACGAATCCTTAGGAAGGTACGTGTCTCCCTACCCCAGGACGAATCCGTGAGGAGGTACGTGTCTCCCTACCCCTGGACGAATCCATGAGGAGGTACATAATCAATCATCAATAGCAATGTCAATGTCGGTGCAGTACTGCTCACTGAACCCAGCTGGTATACCAACCTCCTATATCCATTTCTATGTCTAAGTATCCTAGGGCCGTTTCGATAAAACATTTTCAGATGTTCACTGTAAGTTACAAATCAACAGTTACGCAATAAATATACAATTCACACAATATTCATCAAAGATACAATAGGTTTTCATGGAAAATAAGCAATTTTCATACAAAAGTCTAAATCAAGTATTTTTAACGAAATCGTAATACTCGAAATACGATCAAAATGCGATCTCTAATAAAATCATTCCAAGAAAAACAATAGAGACATATAATCAATAGGTTATTTAAATAAAGTGCAGATTCAGACTGAAAATATATACTACGTTTTGTAAAGAGTTCGAAAACGGATGTACACTAACCTGGATACCGTTTCCTTTCGACAAATCGCGTTTCTAGGGTTTTCTTTTTCCTCTCCTTTCTCTTTCTCTTTTCCCTTTCCTTCCTCTTCTTCTTCTTCTTCTTCTTCTTCTTCTTCTTCTTCTTCTTCTTCTTCCTTTTCTCTTCTTCTTTTTCCTTTTTTTTTCTCTCTCTCTCGGTCTCTCTTTTCCCTTTCTGTTTTTCTGTCTGTCTTTTTCAAGTGGCTTCCTCGACAAGCTTATTTTTTTTTAAATTTTTCGGTCGTCGCGACCTGTGGTACTCACTGGACTAACTTCACCACCTTCATCGCGATCACACGTTGCGGTATCTTGGTCGCGATGGTGGTCGCCATGCTCACTGCCCGAATTTCATCTTTTCATCGCGAGCAGTTCATCGCGATCTGTGGTCGCGGTGACTGGTAGCGGTGCTCACTGCCAAGAATCACCATTTTTCATTGCGAGCAGCTCATCGCGATCTGTGGTCGCGATACTCACTGTCTCAGTTTTTCACTCTTCTTTTCATGCATCGTTTTCAACCGTTCAATTTGGTCCACCTGGAAACTATAAAAATAAATTTACTTTTAATTACGTTTACACCCCTCAAATCACAACATTTATATTCAAATATTCAAAATGAATTATTCGAAATCCGGGATGTTACAAATTTCATCTTCATCACTTAAATAAATAAAATAAAATCTTCATTACGCATCAAATACTGAACTTCATATTTATCATTTAAATAAAAAAAATAAAAAAATTCATCATCCATTAAGTCACCAACTTCATTTCATCACTCAAATCAAACAAAATAAACTTCATCTCATCACCTATTAAATACACAACTTCATCTTCATCGCTTAAATTAAAAAAAAAAAAAAATTCACCTCCCATCAAATAACTAATTTCATCACTTAAAATAAACAAAGTTAATTGAGAACAATGATTTTTTTTTCCATATTGAAGTCTGAGATGGAGAACTATAAAGCCTCGTTTGTTATATGGGATAGGATTGAATAATTTATATGGGATTGGATGGAATAAATTTAAAAGTTATCTCATGTTTGGTGTAACGTAGGATAGGATTAAAAAAATCACATATTACACGTCCATAGCCATCAACAACCTCCCAGTACCCACAAATCCATCTTAAACAATCAAGATAGAATTTTTTCGAGAGATTCAAAAGAAAGTCCAGTACTCACCTGAGACCCTCTCTTCAACCCATCAATGGCCGAATTGTTCGTCGACGTGCTTCATCATCTCCTCGAACTCCTGCGCCTCCATCAGCGTCGAAGTGGCCAGCATCGACGGCCCGAAACAACATTGTTGCTTCCTCTACTCTTTCGGGCTTCGAATGACGTCGTTTTCAGAATCCTTAAAATGGGTCTTACTCGTTGTCGTCGCCGGGGGCAAAAGCGACCGAATTGTTGCTCCTCTGGCTGGTGGTGTTGTTGTCTTGCGAGGACCAGCGAGGTGGATAGATAATTTTAACCCACCTGTTCGAGAGGTTTGTTTTATGCTGCTTGAGTGGGTTAAAATAGTCATCTAGATATATTTATCCAATGTAGTTGCATGGGCCAAACAAGGGATTGGATAAAAAATTGTCCAATCCCAAGTTAAACCCATGCAACAAATGGGTCCTAAAGAGAAAATTAAATCTTTTCATTAATTTTTATTATAATAAATAAAATAATAAAATAATAAAAAATAAAATATATATGAGGAACATTTTAAACATTTTACATGTTTATATTAATCTTAATAAAAAGTCTATATGTATAGAATTAAGCGTAAATATGAGGATGTTTACGTAATTATCCTTAACATTGTAATCTTCTTTCTCCAAAACGGGTTATACAGGTCAATCCGTAAACCATTTAACTGAACATAACAGGACCTGTTTATATAAATGGTTTACACGGATTGACCCAGTTAACGATTCCAACCCGTTTAGAAATCCAAACCCATTTATGGCGGACCTCACTTTTTCTCAATTTTTCTGCCTTATTGAACGAAATCGAACAATACCCAAAAAACTGAATAAATTTGTGTGGGTTTGGTGATAGACAAACTAAGAAGGTAAGATCTTTTCGGTTGTTTACCGGTTGGGTTTTTTTTTTTTGCCAAAAACCCTAATTCTCATTTTTTCTCTCTCAAGTCTCAGCCATCAGCGCAGCAGCTACATCCTCGTCACTCTTCAGTGTCTGAAGTAGACTGAATTTGTAGTTGGCCCATAAATGGAAGAATCACCAACGCTTGGTAAACGGAGAACACCTGAAGAAGATTCCTGTGAAAACCCTAAGCAAGAGTCTGCAACAAAACGGTCACGCTCATGCATACATGAGGTTGCTGTCCCAACTGGTTATGCGTCAACTAAAGATGAATCAATTTATGGGACACTCTCAAATCCAGCTTATATTGGCGAAATGGCCAAAACCTACATGTTTGAGCTGGATCCCTTTCAGAAGGTATCAGTTGCGTGCTTGGAAAGAAATGAGTCAGTTCTTGTCTCAGCACATACATCTGCAGGTAAAACTGCAGTTGCTGAGTATGCTATTGCAATGGCTTTCAGAGATAAGCAGAGGGTTATATATACTTCACCTTTAAAAGCTTTGAGTAACCAGAAGTACAGGGAGCTACATCAAGAGTTTACAGATGTTGGGTTGATGACTGGTGATGTTACCCTCTCGCCTAATGCTAGTTGTTTGGTGATGACAACAGAAATTCTTAGGGGTATGCTTTATAGGGGATCAGAGGTTTTGAAAGAAGTTGCATGGGTTATTTTTGATGAAATTCATTACATGAAAGATAGGGAAAGAGGGGTTGTATGGGAGGAGAGTATAATATTTTTGCCACCAGCTATTAAGATGGTTTTTCTTTCGGCAACAATGTCAAATGCTACGCAGTTTGCAGAGTGGATTTGTCATTTGCACAAACAGCCCTGTCATGTGGTGTACACAGATTTCCGCCCAACTCCATTGCAGCATTATGTTTTTCCAATGGGAGGAAGTGGGTTGTATCTTGTTGTAGATGAGAATGAACAATTTAGGGAGGATAACTTTGTGAAGTTGCAGGACACTTTCTCAAAGCAGAAAATAGGTGATGGAAACAGGAGTGAACGTGGAAAAGCAAGTGGGAGAATGGCTAAAGGTGGGAGTGGTTCTGGGGGTTCTGACATATACAAAATTGTAAAGGTGCAGCTTTTATTTTTAATTTGTTGCTCTTGTTTGCAGTGTTATTACATGTCTTCAATTGATGTTCTATCAGATTATGTTAACAAGTTACTTGTCCAACTTTTATTGGTAGCAATCTGAATGATAGTTAACTATTATCTATAAAGTCTGAGTCTATTCTTATAATATATGTAGTCTTGAATAAACAGTCTCAGAGAAATATCTTGAGAATTTAGTGATAGGCATTAGAAAATCTGTTCTCAAGATGCAACCTCTTATTTTTGATTCTTCAGTTTTTAAATTTGATTGGTGAGATCTCTCGCTTTATTTGAAGCAAAATGTTGACAAAAAAATTGTGAAGCACCTTGATGCTTTTTTCTTCGGTTAAAAGCCACGTATTTATCTTTTCTTCCTGTCATTTGTCTATCATACTGCATGTCTTGCATATCACATTTTAGTGCTTGAGTTGGATCTTTTCCAATTTTTCAGATGATCATGGAACGGAAATTTCAACCAGTCATTGTTTTCAGCTTCAGTAGAAGAGAATGTGAACAACATGCAATGTCTATGTCTAAGCTTGATTTTAATACACAAGAGGAAAAGGATGATGTTGAGCAGGTTTTTCATAATGCTGTACTCTGCTTGAATGAGGAAGACAGAAATTTGCCGGCTATTGAGTTGATGCTGCCTCTACTTAAGCGTGGCATTGCTGTTCATCATTCTGGCCTACTTCCTGTTATCAAGGAATTAGTAGAGCTCCTTTTCCAGGAAGGCCTTGTAAAGGCCCTCTTCGCAACAGAGACGGTAAGACTTTTATCCTAGCATCATTTTTCTTCTTTCTTGTTGAATATCAGATAACAACTGCTGTACATTGGGGCTTTATTTATTTAGCTGAAACACAGATATGATATTATTTATAACAACTTCTCTTTCTGGCAGTTTGCCATGGGTTTAAACATGCCTGCCAAAACTGTTGTGTTCACAGCTGTTAAGAAGTGGGATGGTGACAGTCATCGTTTCATTGGGTCAGGTGAATATATACAGGTGAGTGGAGACTTTACTGCTTTTCTTTTAAATAACTCAGGCGTATGTTTCAAGTTCTTTTCTTTATGCTTAGTTACTGATATAAATCTTGTAGATGAGTGGAAGGGCTGGTCGCCGTGGAAAAGACGAGCGTGGAATTTGTATCATAATGATTGATGAGCAGGTGGTCTATCTTCATGTGCAGTCCAAGTTTATACTTTTTATTACTTTTCATTGACCATTGGGCAAAACTCTTAAAGCAGAAGTTATTTCATTTTAATTTAATTTTGAGGGCACATTTAATAGAAAATGATAATAGTAATAGGTTTTTTGAAATAGAACCTGTACTTATAACAATTATTTATGGTCTTATGGGATTAACAGCAGATTGTAGTCTCTGTCTAGATGTTTGAAATCAAGCAAGAAAATTACTTTTAGTTATGGAATTAATGTCTTTGTTGATTCTGCAGATTGTAGTCTCTGTCTAGATGTTTGAAATCAAGCAAGAAAATTACTTTTAGTTATGGAATTAATGTCTTTGTTGATTCTGCAGATGGAGATGAATACGCTCAGGGACATGGTTTTGGGTAAACCAGCTCCTTTAGTTAGTACTTTTAGACTAAGCTACTATTCAATTTTAAATTTGATGAGCCGTGCTGAAGGCCAGTTCACAGCTGAACATGTGATAAAGAATTCATTTCATCAATTTCAGTATGAGAAGGTATTTCTACTAAGTTCTTCGTTATTGTTTTTTTATCAGCCTTAGGTAGGGTGAATGGGTGATTAATTGGTTATAATCCTTTCTTATTTTCAGGCTTTACCTGATATGGGAAAAAAAGTTTCAAAGCTAGAGGAAGAGGCTGCCTTGCTTGATGCTTCGGGAGAGGTAATATTTGCCCCTTGGTTCTTCAATATAAATTTTATTTGCAATATGACCCTTTTATTCTCTCTCACTTATAGGCTGAAGTTGCTGAATATCACAAGCTGAAACTTGATCTAGCCCAACTTGAGAAGAAGTTGATGTCAGAAATAACAAGGCCTGAAAGAGTTCTTTATTATCTTGGTTCTGGTCGGCTGGTATGTGCTAATGAGGTTCATTATAGTTAGTTAGTCATAAATTGATGTCTATATGTTATTTGAATTTGGTAATGTAGCTTATTCTTCTGGCTTTACTTGTGAGATTGATCTTTAAGGGAAATAGCAAAAGATCGTCAATGGTAAATTTCAATCCAGAATTAGTTTAAGATATTTTTCCAGCCTAAGGTCTAATGATAATATTTAATGTACTAAGATCATTTTGCTTTGCTAATCCATCGAATAGCATTTAAAGTTAGATAGAAAGTACCCTAATTTGGTAAAACTTCTGTTTATATTCTGTGGTTAAGCACCAGCACTTGTTGGTCTCAGCCAGTCAAATAGATTGTAAAAATTGCATGAGTTTATGGTATTAAGTACATAAATCTTTTTCAACTTATTTGAATCATGGAGAAAAATGGTAATGTGAAAAAATAATGTGTAAATGGATGCTTAGATCCATCTTCTTAAATGCTTAATATTTAAACAATAGTGCTCATAATGGGGACTATTACAGGAAATGATGGATGCTAGGTTCAAAGTGAGAGCACGGTCCCTGAAAAGATGAATCTAGTGTTTGATTGAAAGTGACATAAGTGAATTGACAAAAAGCCTGAACAAGAGAGCTCAAGCTTAGAGGGAATTTTCTCTCTTCAATGAAGTGTGAATAACTGGAAAATGATTCTCATTAAAATGTACAATTGTTTATATACAGCTTTGATCACACAATTTTGATGCTAACTAAATCCTTGATTTAAGGAGAGTCAATGATGTTTCCTGCTCTTTTTCCAGTTCAGCTAAGTTAGTTACAGCAGCTCCAGTTCTGTTATGGAATAGACTTCTAAGTTTGTTATGAACTGAAGTTAACCTCTGATGATGATCAACAGGTCTGATTAAGGACCCTGATTGAGGAGTACTAGAAGCTAAATGTAAGCTGTAGCATAACATAGTTGCTTGAGCCTGTAAAGCTTGTTGAGAGCTGCTATATTGACTCTGTTCTTCCGTAGCGTTATCAACATGATTAGCTAACTTAACAGTTCTCACAACATATATCAAAGCCAAATAAATGTAACACAAGAATCAGTTTTTTCTTGATATAATAGTTTATCTTTGGCGATTGTTTACAGTTAGAAAACATTTTCATTCCATTTTTGGGTTTGGAGAATATTCTTGTGGGATCTTGTGGTAAGTTTATTGTCCTGAATTTCTTTTAGCTTTAGGTTTTCATTCAATTTTCAGTTGCATGTTCTGTTTCACTTGATAGACAGACAGTTCAGTGGCCGTTTGCTTGTTGCTACGTCCATATGTTGATTGATGATTGCTTGATTTTAATTTTCAATTCATGGATATGTATTATAATTGACATCTGTTAAAAACAGAAAAAAATCTTGCATCATTTGCTTAGTTATGTGATATTGAGATCAATGGTAACATGCTAAAGTTTGGAATGCGGTAGGTGGTATTGGATTTATAATGATTTATCGTTCTTGGCATCTTACTCATATGTGCTTATGCAGATCAAGGTAAGAGAAGGGGGGACTGACTGGGGCTGGGGAGTTGTAGTTAATGTTGTTAAAAAGCCCTTGGCAGGCTTAAACACATTGCCTTCACGTGGCAGTGGTTATATAGTGGATACATTACTTCATTGTTCACCTGGTTCAAGTGAGAATGGATCACGGCCTAAGCCATGCCCACCACGTCCTGGGGAGAAGGGCGAAATGCATGTTGTAAGTTGATACTTACAAATTAGCGAACATGCTTAATGCATCTGAGTTAATGTTGTGGAAATCATAATATTTCTTTTCTCCTGTTCTAGGTTCCTGTTCAGTTGCCCCTAATATCAGCTCTAAGCAAAATCAGAGTATCTGTTCCTCCGGATCTACGGCCATTAGAAGCAAGGCAAAGTATACTTCTTGCTGTCCAGGAGCTGGAGTCCCGGTTCCCTCAAGGCGTTCCAAAACTTAATCCTGTAAAGGTAAATTTACCACCATTAGAAATTACAAGTTTTTTCTTTTATTCAAACCAATGAAGATGTAGGTGGAGTACGATTTTCTTGGTGCATCTAGTTTGCACTAGGGTTAATTCATTTATTCTGTTATTTTTTAACCAGGTTCTCATGGTAGAATTTGTCATTGGAGTAATAGTGTGTTAAATTAAGAAAGAGATTTTTGAAGGATTTATTCTGCAATGCTCAACTGGAAATCTTTGTTTACATGTTTATGTAAATGCGAACATATACAGATGCACCATCAGCACTCTCTTTGTCTTCATTGTATATCCAATCAAAGCACATGCAGAAACACCCAAATAAGACATAACCTAATTATGTTTATTTGGCTGCATGTGTTCTGTTTAACACAATTCCCTTCATTTAGGTTTTTTCTAGTGTTATACGAGTGCATTATGTACCTTTTTGTTGTCCTATGATCCATGTTGGTACAAATTTATTTTTTATTTTTTATTTTTTACATTCATTCTTGGTTGCATTTGCCCTCTCTCAGTTTTTGACATAATATGTTCCAAGCATCTGAGGCGATATAGTGTTCAAAACTTGATTCCAATTAACTGTCAGAGAAGTTTTTTATTTTTTATTTTTTTGATTGAAAACTCAGAGAGGATTACTTTAATAATTTTTGGAATTATTTGATGAGCTGTTTTTAGTTTTGTAAAAATTTACATTGAATTACAGGACATGAAGATTGAAGATCATGATATTGTTGAATTGGTGAATCAAATTGAGGAACTTGAGAACAAGCTGTTTGTTCATCCACTGCATAAGGTTTGGAAAATTATAATCTTTAAAATCTCTTTTGATTTCCCATGAAAAAAATAAAGGTTTGAAATATAATACTTCAGCTGTAAGCTGTTCAATGGATCAAGATTTCTATGCAGCGAGTATTATATCTCTCACAATATAAACTACTAGTTGTTTGAGAAGTTCCTTTAACTGTTACATTCTCTTCTCGCTCTATATTGTCTACCGCAGTCTCAGGACATGAATCAAATTAGATGTTTCCATAGGAAAGCAGAGGTGAATCACGAGATACAGCAAATCAAGTCAAAAATGCGTGAGTCCCAGGTATTTGCTGTTGCTTGAATGTCCTTAAGTAGATCTAATTTGAGTCAAATTGTAGGGAGGATAAAAACTCAGTGTTGGCCTGCAATATGATACATGATTTGCACATAAAGATGTTTATGGAATGAAGTTGGACACAAATATTTGCATGAATTGCATCTCTTTGAAGACGCATTGTTTACACTAGTGTTCATGCATCCAACCACCTGGTTTGGATGAATTACTGCTTTGGGTTATTTTTGGCAATGGAAACTCTGGTTGAGAGGCAACAGTAGCAGCTGATCATTTTAATCAGCTCATGTTAACTTTTTCCCACAAATGTTATGATGCTTCTTTTGACACACACATGAATGGAGATATCTCTGTTTGATTATTACAGCTATATTCCCCTTTGCTTCTACTGTTGCCATTAGTTTCGTGTCTTGAGAGACCCTGTAGTGCCTTGCATCTCAAAATGCTGAAAGTATACTGCACATACGAAATTGTTGAAATTTTCTATTGTTTGCCATTGGATCAATTATGGACTGCATACTGCTGTTTTTGCATGATCAATTTTTTTAAAAATTAATTTGCAATACTTTTTGCAGATTCAAAAATTCCGTGATGAACTTAAAAACCGTTCACGAGTCTTGAAAAAACTTGGCCATATCGATGCTGATGGTGTTGTCCAAGTAAAGGGAAGGGCAGCCTGCTTAATAGATACTGGAGATGAGCTCCTCGTAACTGAACTCATGTTTAATGGTGAATAATTAACTTGTATCTTCCTCACTTTTGTTTTCACTGTAAGCAGCATCTTATTTCAGTTCAGTTGTGAGTATTGGTCTAGTTGGAGGGCTGAGGCTGGGCGAACAGCATATTATTAGAAACATGAGATAAAGTTAGGCTATGTGGTCATGGTTTAAAAACATTTTAAACTGACTGACCTTGGACTTTAACCTTGGCTATAAAATGAAGTTACATGTTCGATTATATTCAACAAAACTTCAAGTACTTTAAACCCTTCAAATCTAAAATTAAAAAAATTAGTATTCGTTCTAGTTGGTGCTATGTACAGTTCCTAATTGAAAGTTATAATGTCTGGATGATTTCTCATGGTGAGAACAAGCCTACTGTGAAGGCATTCATGTCTGTTCTTATGGGTCCTCCCTTGGTAGATAGGCCTTTGAAGATGATCCCTGCCTGGTCATTTTGGTACTTGGTCTTATGAGTTATTAATTTGTCAGTAAGAAGTTCGTATGAAATTTTATTCAGGTACATTCAACGATCTTGATCATCACCAAGTTGCAGCTCTTGCGAGTTGTTTCATTCCAGTAGACAAATCATCTGAGCAAATTCAATTGAGAACTGAGCTTGCGAAGCCATTACAACAACTTCAAGAGAGTGCAAGAAAAATAGCTGAGGTGTTTTGCCCTTTTGTTTGGTATCTTGCTCATCTATGTGATTAATTGATTAGCACAACACTTGAGTGTCTCTTTACATGGTTGCAGATACAACATGAGTGCAAATTGGAAGTGAATGTTGATGAATATGTGGAATCAACAGTGAGGCCGTTTTTGATGGATGTGATGTATTGCTGGTCTAAGGTTAGTGATTTATATATTTTGGCATTATTGTTATTTGCTTCCGAGTTGGCGTGTGAAGTTGGCATGGTACTGTGGCCATTGCGGGCCATAATCATGCAGTTTCTCAGCCACCATGCCAGCACCAATTTGCGTTTGATTTTCAATTTTTTTTCTTTAAGGTTTTGTTTTGTAAATTATTAAATTGTATATTTGTGATTGTGATGTGATGTGGAAACTGAAATTATATATCTATAATCTTTTGAGTTTTATTTCTCTCACACACTCTCTCTCTCTTTTGCTTAGTTCTCAGCCATTCTGTTTATATTGCTCTTCATCAGGGTGCCAGTTTTGCAGAGGTCATACAAATGACTGATATATTTGAGGGTAGCATCATTAGGAGCGCTAGACGGCTTGATGAATTTTTGAACCAGGTAAATTGAAAACTCCTGAAAATTCCTTTTTTCATTTTTTTTTTTCTGAGGGCAATGTCAATAGAAAGTATAAGTTCCTTTTAAAATATTTTTGTGCCAAAAAAAAGTTTGAGTGATCATGGCTTCAAGTATCAGAGTCGTATTTTTATCAATATACTGGGACAAGAAAAGATATCCAAGTATAATTTTTTTTTTTTTTTTTAAATATCATAATATACACATTCAAAGTTCTATCACTGTTTTTATTCTCTTATACTTTAGTGACACTCTCTGGAGAAGAATTGGGGCATAGATGATGTATGATACATTTTTGGGAAAATTTCACAGAAGTCCTTTTTTTTTCCTTGAAATGTCGTATTTTTAAACGTCTTTGCCATATTAGTATCTTTAGTCCCTCCTTTTTTCAAAATACATCACTTTGGTCCCTTTGACCAAATTTCTCGACAGTCAGCTTTGACTGAATTTGTTAAAGTATAGTTTTGCCCTTGTTACTATTTAATTAAGCTGAATTCTGTAATGAAGATTTTGCCCTCAAAATATTTAAGATGTTACACCTTAAAACTTTCATTTCGATTATCCAAAATGCCAAACTTTCGAAAATTTTACACTTTTACCAATATATATAAATAATATAATATATAAAAATCTTCATTAAGAAATAAAATAATATATAAAAATTATTATCAACTAAATCAAATAAAAGAATAGTGAATATCTAAATTATGTTCACATAAATTAATCTTCACTAAACTAATTTTAATTGAAATTCAAATAATTTAATAATGAAAAATTGAAAAGTAAAATGAAAAAATATTATAAAATGGAGGGAGCTGGCTCCTCCAAATTTTATTTTTATAGTTTTTTTTTACCTTTATTATTCAATTTTTAACATATTTTGATTAACTTTTTTGATATTATATATTTTATAATTGTATTTTTTTTTCTATGTTTTAACATTTTGGAATATTTTGTATATTTTTCAAATTTTATTAATATATCTTGATTCTCTAATTGTTTTTTTATCAGTTTCAATTTTTTAATGAATTTTTTTTTTTTTTTTTGTGATTGATAAGGATTTGTTTTACTAATTTCCTAAACAAAAAAAAAAAAAAATCAATTTAACATATACTCAAATGTAAGGAGCATATTTGCTATTTGCGAACTTTTGACACATGGTAAAGTTTTTTAAGTGTGTCATGCTTTTAGATGAAAATGCCATTAGCACCTTTAAGTTTGATTGACAGTTAATTAACAGTAAGACTAAAATGATGTATTTTGGAAAAATTAGGGACTAAAAGATACTAATATAACAAGTGCCATTGTATTTGGTTTTCTGTTTGGTTTGGATTATCAAAGGTTCATTTTTTTTATTATTAAAATATGAAAAGCTGATGAATGATTGTGTTTGGTTAGTACATAGCCAAAGAACGTATATTACTGTTGGAATAAAAATCTTACATTGGTTTCTATTCTGTATGTGGTTTTCTCTACTAGGCTGAATGGAACTAAATTGTTCTCTTTTCGGTTTCATAGATGCTGATATGATCATCTGAAAGTATTTGAATAACAGTTTGTTTGGTATGCATGGATTGGTTCCTGAATCTAAACTCTTTTGCAAGCTTATGTGCAAACTTATGCAGATTAAGGTTATGGTGGATGACACAATGTGCTCTTGACACTAAATGCTCATTTCCATGTTGCTAAGGGGTCGTTTGTTTTTTCGTTTGAAAACTGAACCGTTCTGAATTTTACTGAATACTGAAGGGGGACTAAAATCTGAAGCCTCATAGACCCTTTTTTTTCCTCACATCTGAATATAGTTTCAACTTATTTGTTTTTTAAAAATAAATTTGTCTTAAAACAATTTGATTTTTATACCCTTATTACTATTAATGTTATGCATTTTTATTTAATATGATACAAACAACTAAAAACAAAAATATTTAACAAATCCTAATCCATGTTTATGTAAATATTGATAAGATTTTATTCATTATTAAAATAAGATAAATAATGATATAAAAATGGATTTTATTTTGTCTTTAAAAAAAAAAAATTGAAGGTTCAAAAATGGTGTTGAAAGTGATGACATCAACTCTAACATAATATGGACAAAATTTTTTTAAAGTGGTTTATTATAAATAATAGATTAAAAGAAAGTAAACTGTACTATATACAAAATTTGCATAAAATATAAAATATATTATTTTTGGGAGGATACTTTTGGAAGGAAATAAATTAAATATAATTTAGTAATTTAGAATTAAGTCAAAAGTCATGATTTTTTACTTTTTCTTTTCAGATTTTTTTGTTATTTTTGAGTTTGACCACTTAAAAAAATAAAATAAAAACATCTTAATAGGTTCAACTTCGACACTCTTTAAATGTTAAGTGAAAAAAATAAACGATGTTTATGTCATGGCTTTTTTAGATCCAAGAATAAATGTCTCAAGATTTGCCAAACGGTCCAAACACTGTATAACTACAGTTATTTGTATTATATCACTGTTTGGTTTATAACATATAAATTGATGTCAGTATGTCGTTTCACTCCGGTAAGAACCTTTTTGGTACCTAGCTTCTTAGAAAATTGTGGAATTTAGCGCTTGAAGGGTGCGTTTTAACGTTGATGCCTTGAATTTATGAAAATTGGTTGTAAAATAGTTTCATGTTTTTAGTTTTAAATCCTACCCTCTGTTTTTTTCTTTTGGTGGTTTTGCTCCAAATGTTCCCTTGGACAGACTAGCCGGATAGATGCTTGTCCTTTGTTTTTAGCAACCTGCCTAAACCATTAATTGCTTCAAACTAGAAGAGGAAAAAAGAGTTTTGGTTTTTCTGGGTGTACAGCTTTCCAGTTCACCAAAAAGAGGAAAAAGGATCTTTTTTTCATTTATATCTGCAGCTTTGAACACAACTGTTTTTATTTTTCTTTCCCTTCAGTTGCGTGCTGCTGCTCAGGCCGTTGGAGAAGTCAATTTGGAAAACAAGTTTGCAGCTGCTAGCGAAAGTCTTCGCCATGGCATCATGTTTGCTAATTCTCTTTATTTGTGAAATTATTTTTGGAGGCTGTTGTGCACTCAGTCTCTAGTTGTCATTTGGTACATGTAGATGTGCTATTATGTAAAATTATAGGCGTCATCAATTTTTTCATCAAAAGGAAAATTTTGAGATTAGTTGTTATTTTGTTGCTCCTTAGATTTTTGGTATTAAAAGTTGTGACAGAAGACCAAGTTTAGGATAAATTAAGAAAATTAGTGGAAAGAAAGACGAACATTTAGTTGTGAATATTATAGTACTAATTTTAAGATGTATGCAGTTTGTTTATGGCTTGGAGAGACCTTAAAAGATTTTGGTCATCAATGGATTTAGTGTAAGTTTATGTATTGTCCAAGTTTTACAAGTATTAGTTGAGGCTGAAATGGCTTGCCAATCCATGGGGGATGATTTGATAGATATTTATATATAGTTTACGCGTATAGATTTTTGTTGAAATTAATATAAATATTGCTTGTTGTTAGTGGTCAACGGTTAAAATTAACCGTTAATTCTCTCTTTTAACTAAAAGATCCAAAATGCTCCTATATTTATTTTTTTAGTTATTTTATTCATTTAATAAAAATTTTAAAAAAAAATTATTTTCTCTTTAATCAAATTTATTTATTTTAAGTGATGAACTTATGTATTAATGGGTATTGAATATATATATATATATTTTCGATTTGTTGCAAGTGTCAAAGGTGAAGTTGGATATTTGATAGTTGATGAGATGAAATTTTTATGTTTGATTTAAGTGACGAGGATGAAGTTGGGTATTTGGATATTTAATGGGTGGTGAAGCTTTTATTTTATTTTTTTGTTTAATTTAAGTGATAAATATGAGGTTCGGTATTTGATGGGTGATGAGATGAAGTTTTTTTTTTGTTTGATATAAGTGATTACAAGTTTACATATCATATAATTTTATATTTTTAATAAAATAATTAAAATAACAAAAAATAAAAGATAAAATAAAAATCATTAACAATTCAATGCAATGAGTAGGGGTGGCATCAAACTGGCCAACTGAACCAAACTGGTATCGAACCGAGTCAACCGGTTTTGGACTTGTTTGTAGTTGCCATTTAGTTTAGTTCGATTTTTTTAAATACGAATTATTTGGTTTGGTTCCCTGTTTGGAAACTCAAACCGACAAACCGAATTGAAACCGTTATATATAAAAAAGAAAAAGGCTAATCTTCTATTCTTCTTTCTTCACACGCAGACACACGTAGCCTGTGTTCTCCCTCTCGACTTTGAGTTCTCCCTTTCGACTCAATTTCTCTCACTTTTCACTTATCTCAATTCCTTTTTCGTTGCGTAGGTCCCTTCCTGGTCGTTGTGTCTGTAGTCGTTGTAGCCTCACGTCTAAAATTTAAGGTACAAAAGTAACAAAAATTTTGACAAATTTTGGTGTTTCTTATATTTTTGATAAAAATTATTCTTAGTTGTTCAAAAAGTAATTTATATTAGATGTCATTGTATATTTGAGTTCAAGGAATTTTATCTCTTAAATTTATAAAAGTGTGAATGATGCAAACAATAAAACTACAAATGTGAATTCATATATTTCATACAATATGGTTATAGTTGTAAGAGGTAATTTGCACAAATAATCCTCAAGTTTTATAAAAAATAAGAATAAATTAAAATAAAAAAATAAGGATAAATTACTACTAATATAGCTAGGGTTTGTATTTTTACTGGCAGAATTAATGTATTGAAAAATTAACAGTTAACACGCATACCATTAGTCAACAATATTTGTCAACACTGGTCAAAATTAACTATTCTAATAGCATTTTAGTTATTTAATTTACTTTTAAAATATTTTTAAAAAGAAAAAAATTTAAAAATTTCATCGTCCATCTCATTTATATTTAAAAAATAAAAAATATAACACTTAATATCTCTACCATCCATCTCAAATGGATAGTGGAGATTAAAAAAAAATAAAAAATCTGATAACTTTAATGAATCTCCTATATCCATGGAGAGGAGAACCATAGATCTCCATTTTGTTTTTTTTGGGTTGCAGTCTCCTTACATTATTTTTCACTTTCCCCGTAATTTCTTCAGTATTGTCTTGCCAGCAAAATTACTATTCTGTAACACCCAGAAAACCCAGAGGATTCAAAATTTAAACCGAAGAAAAGACAAGGGCATGATGGTCATTTGTCACCACCCAGTCCTTGTCTTGGCCTCGGTACCAGAACTGGTGGTTCCGGTTTTGGAACCGCCGGTTCAGATTCTATTTTTAGGGCAATCGGAACCGGGACCGTGGAGGTCCGGGTCTCGGTTCCGATTAGAACTGGGGAGGAACCCCCGGTTCCGGTTCCTCTCTGGTTTTTGTGAAACCGGTGGTTCAACCGCTGGTTCCAAACTGGGGAGGAATCGGAAAAATAAAAAAAATTAAAATTTATAAATAAATTAATAAAAAATTTTAAAAATTAAAAATGGGTATACTGGGTTCAACAAGAAATTTATTATGATAATATCACAAAACTATAAAATTAAAAAAAAATTTAAATATATAAATAAGAAATTATGGCTTGCACTTAATTTTATTTCAATTAAGCTGCCTACGTATCCTCTAGGAGGAATCAAAGCCCACGTAGTTCTTTACTTGTTATGTTTCGAAGGTGATCAATCATCGCTTGTTCCTTCGGTAGCCGTTGTATCGTTGTTGGTGTCGAAGAAGTCATTGTCGTCAGACACCAGATCCAATTCCTGCTGCTGGTATGAGGCCTTGGTCCAATTGTCAACACAGACCTGGATCTGTATTAAGTCAGGACTGATCAATGCCCGTCTCTCATCGAGAACATTGCCACCTGCACTAAATTCCTATTCGACTGCCACGGTCGAGACAAGGGCTCCAAAATATAGGTTAATGAACACGAAAAACTCCCCTGTGCCCTTGATTTTTTGGTTAACACACTTGACATTAACTTCTTTAATGAGGGAAAGCGAGAACGAGAATGACTACTAGTACTATCACTTCCGCTTGATTCCGGTTGCTGAACATTAATGTTTAGTGAGAGACCGTATACAGAACGATATTCGTCATACATTGAATAAAATAATTGCCTAACATTATTATATAAAGCACTAATATCTACGTTTTGTAGCCCTAGAGATTGACAATAAAGTGTTAAATATTCATATAAACTATCAAATTTACACCTATGGTCAAAAATTGAAGCAACAGTAGAAATCAAAGGAATGTCCTTATAATAATTTAACCATCTATATCTCATTGCACAAATATATGCAGTTAGTTCCGATACTGGTGCACATTTATTAAGTGCATCTACAATATTAATGGCTTCACATAAAAATAAATGTGAAGTTGGATAATATATACCGGATAAAACGTTAGTTGCATTATGAAAAACTTTTAAAAGCATGCAAATTTTAGTACAAGCATCCCAAAGATGAGCATACAAATTAACGCTACTAATATTATGCTGCATAAATCTAATTAATAATTCTCTATAGTCATAGCTTTCACAAAGCAATTTATATGTGGAGTTCCAACGAGTTGGAACATGACGGGAAAACCTAATTGGATGTTTCCCGTTAGATTTATAATACCTAGTCCATTGTTTCATAGTGCTAGGATGTTTCCACAAATAGTATAGGGCATCCCTAATTGGTGTAATTCATTCTTGAAGTGTTTGCAAACCATGTTGTACACATATATTTAAAACATGGCAAACACGTCTTTGATGAAAAAATCTACCGTCAGAGTAGGGTTGACACAATTGAATTAATTATGGAACAGCGGCAGTATTGTTTGTAGTATTATCAAAATCAATTGAAAAATTTTTACTTTCAATACAATATTCTTCAAAAATAATTTTCATTAATTTATAAATATTATCGGCAGTATGGGTGTCGTTAAAAACTCTAAATGCAATAATTCGTTTTTGCAACTCTCATGATTGGTCAACATAATGGCAAGTAAGTCCTAAGTATGAATGTTTTTGCCAATGATCGCTCCAGATATCGGCACAAACAGATATACGACCCATATAATTTTGAAAATATCTAACTAATGTTTTTTTTTCTTTTTTATAAATGTCACACATAGTACGTTTTAATGTAGTCCTAGGTACTCTACATGCAGCGAGATTTAAAGCATTATGATAATATTTTTAAAAAACCAGTTTTTTCGCCAAAACTAAAAGGAAGATGTTTGGTCACTACCACTCTTGCTAATTGTTTTCTATTATTTACATCACTATATTTAAATAAAGGATGGTTAGGAGATGTGTACCTGGAAATTTGGTATTGTCCTCGGCTACGCTCATTCTGAGTTTCGACTGGATGCTTGGTGTTGATGTGCTTCCAGTACGCCTCGTACCCTCCGGATTTGTTCCACTTAAAATCATTGTTGCAATAGTTGCAAGTCACCACAACTTCCCCTGATTCCTTCTCCACCCTCCTCATATGAACTTTAAAAAGTTCAGATTTGTACTTTGTCAAATCTGGTAGTGGCATTTGTACGGTTTCACTGGGGGGGGGGGGGGGGGGGGGGGGGGGATTTCATGAGAAGGACTAGGGGAGGGGGATGAGAATACTGATGAGTAAAATTAAGAGGAATATCATTACCAAATATTACTTCCTCAAATTCTCTCTGTTGTGCGTATTGAGCAAAATTTGCATCGTTAAAATTTATTTTTGGGCCAGGGGCATGACGACTCTGCACTTCTTCAATATTTAAATCCGGTACCAGGTCAATGTTTCTACTGAAAATAGACCTTCTGGAAACGGATCTTCGGCCTCCGGAAGTAGACGGTCTTGACTGTGATGCCATTATAAATTTATAATGGTAAAGTATACAATTTAAATAAATAACGAAAATAATTGCAGTATTGAAAAACAAGAACAAGATTTGAGAGAATGACTGAATGAGAGAATTAAAGAAAAATTGAGAGAATAAGAAAATGAGATTGAGAGAAAATGGTGTGAATAAATTGAAGAGAAATGAGGTTTATATAGTTTTTTGGGTTGGGGAGAAAAATAATATTTTTTAAAATTTAGGATGTCAAAATGTAATTTTTAAGGGTTATTATTCTAATTTTTCCATGGCAGTGTCAAGCTGCTGCCACTGGCAACAGCCTGCCAACGGCCACATTTTAAAAAAAAAAGGATTCAAGAACCGGAACTGCTGGAACCAGACAGTTTCTTGAACCGCCACCAGCAGTTTCGGTTCTTTTTTTTTAAGTCAACTGGAACCGGGACCTTGAGTCCCGATTCCAGAATCAATTTTTAACCCGAACCTTCAATTCCGATTAAAAACTGCCGGTGGTTTCTCTCCACAAGACAAACAGCAACCCATGGTAAATCAAAATTCCCTCAACTCATAAAACCAAAACCGCAACCTCCAACTCCCCCTCCTATTTATACGTGTCGTCTTGAGATTGGTTTATTTTCAGTCTTCGCTTCATAGCAGCACAACCAATAAAAAATAAAATAAAAACTATTTGTCATTTTTTTTTCCTCTCTCTCTTTCTTTCTCACTCACACAATTTGTAGTTTTCAACTACTAGAATTCGATTTAAACTGGAACTTAAAAAAAGAAAAAGAAAAAAGGAAAGAAGTTTATTTTATTAATATATGTCACGCACAAATTAAGAAGAAAAAAAAAGAGAAAGTTGAGTTTATCATGAAGCTCGACTTCGTCTTGAGGATTACTTTTACTTAGAATTTGAGTTTATATCTACAAAGGAATGCTCTTGATATCATTAAAACTCCTATATAAACTGCTTAATTCAGTATTAATATAAACAACAAGATGAAGAACGCTTTTAGGAAACAACTAAAACACCAATTTTATCCCGCTACCGCTGCAGCCGGTGCTGCAATCGCCACCGTTTTAGCTGTCATGCAGCTGCCTTGGCTGCCATCGCAGCCGCAGATGCCACCTACGCAGCCACCGCCCCTGCAGCCGACACCACCGACATTGCAGCCGCCGCCAACTTTCTAGTCCACCTATAAGTCTCCTAATATTTTTGCCAAATGCTATATTTGTCTTAAATGAATAAGAGCTTCTAAAATGAATAATAATAATAATAATAATAATTATAAACATCATGAAGCAGGACTTCTTCTTCTGGAGTATCTTTTTTAAGTTGTCCTTACTTTTATCAGTATATCCCAAATATGTTTAATGATATTCATTTTTCTGCCGTTGTGATATTAATTCCTCTGAAATTATGTAAGTATCAATTATTATTATTATGGATGATAAACTTTTACATAAAATAAATTTTTTTAAAGTAAATTAAATTCATTTTAAATCAAATAACAAATAAAATTATTTAATTAAATTTGGTTAGAAAATTATTTTATAAATAAAATAAAATATTAAAATTACTTTTAAAAATAAATAAAATAAGTAACCTTAATTACATATTAGTACTCCACTGCAAACATAACGGTTTGATATGATTTATGTGTGAAATAATATAACTACCGTGAGTTAAGAAATTAAAATTAATAAAAATTAATTTTTTAAAAATAAAATATATAAGTTAATTGTTATTACAATAAGTAAAATAATAGGAGCTAGTGGCCAAAAGATTTGGCCAACTAATTAAAATAAAAATAGTTGGTGGTCAATTATAAGCTTATGAATATGACATTATACAATTATAAGCTTTAAAAGCTTTTACACTCCCGAAACAAAACTACGAAATTCAATCATTTTTAAAGATTCAAGACAAATCTAAAAAAGATGAATCTGTTTGTGCATTAACCCTTAATGTGTGTCTATATATATATATATATATATATATATATATATATATATAAAATCTAAAAAACAAAAACAAAAACTATTTTTTCTTAAGTTTATAAAAAAAAAATGTTTTTATAAAAATAAAGTTATCTCCTGTTAGAGTATTTTATTATTAATGTAAGATATTTGTTGTATATAGTTGACAATCTTGATGTAATAGTTGACAATCTATTACTTAATTGTAGGAGTGATTATAAGAGTGATTGATGGAGAGATTATAAGAGATCAATTACTTGATTCTCACTTTGTATGTTTCTATAAATAGCCTCTATATGGAGAAGAATAAATTAACAAACACTTCTAATTTGTTCATGGTAATAGAGACAAAGGTTCGAGATTTCTTGATTGGTTGGTTCTACCGCCTAGTATCTGTATTTTTTATGGAAGGTTTTACCTGCTAATTTATACTTTGTATGGTTGGTTGTACCACCTAGATTTATTTATTGTTGTGGCTGGTTTTACCGCACAAATTTATTATCCGGGGAAGGTCGATAAAATTTTCCTCTATTATATTTTCATTTACTTCCGCTGCTACTGTTACTACTTCTATTGTTACTATGACCATTGTTGAAGATGAATCCGACATATCTAGCCACATGCTTCCATCAACCCCAACATTCCCTCCAATTTATTCTTATGACAATTCATCTAAGATTGAGATTAAATTGGACGGATCAAACTATCATTTATGGTCCAAGTTTGTCGAGATCTTTGTGGCTGGAAAAGATAAATATGATTTTCTCACAGGGGAAAGTGTTAAACCTACAACAACCAGTCCTACCTATAGACGATGGTTGACAGACAATGCACTTGTGCAAGGATGGCTCTTAGGATTTATGACTCCCAAAATTATGAAAATGTTTATCCGATTACCTACAGCTCAGGCCATTTGGGAAGCAGTTGCACATACCTACTTTGATGGTGTAGATCAGTCCATCATCTATGAACTCAACAGTAAGGTATTCCATATGTGTCAATCTGGACGTCCTATTTCTGAATACTACGAGGAATTGAATACAATTTGGCAAGAGTTAGATCAACGTTGTTCGAATGATATGACTGATGCTACAGTTGTGGTTCGACTGAATGATCGCATTGAGAAACAACAAGTATACATGTTCCTTGCAGGACTAGACCCTGAATTTGACAAGGTACGAGTTGATGTTTTACGTATGGATCCGTTTCCTGGTGTTGAAGGAACATTTGCCTATGTCCGCCGTGAGGCACAACGTCAAGCTATTATGCTAGCTCCATCACAAGTAAGTGACCGCTCTGCCCTACTAATCAATAAGGAGAATTCAGGGGACAGGAAATGTACTCATTGTGGACAGAAGAATCATATTCGAGATGCGTGCTGGAGATTGATTGGGTATCCTGAGTGGTACTTGGAAAAAAGGAAGAAGGGGCCTCTGAAGACTGGAACTGTAACGTCCCAAATTTCGAGTTATTAATTTTGAATATGTGAAAATAAATATTTGTGAGTTGAGGGGTGTAAATGTAATTAAAAGTATGTTTATTTTATGGTTTCCAAGTGGACCAAATTGGACGGTCGAAAACGATGCACGAAGAAAGAGTGAAAAACTGAGACAGTGAGCATCGCGATCTGGCCATCGCGACCACAGATCGCGATGAGCTGCTCGCGATGAAGAATGTTGATTCCTGGCAGTGAGCACCGCGACCAGTCACCGCGACCACAGATCGCGATGACTGGCTCGCAATGAAAAAGTAAAAATCCTGGTAGTGAGCATCGCGACCACCAGCGCGACCAAAGCACCGCGATGAGTGCTCGCGATGAAGGTGGTGGAGTTTCTACAAAGAGCAACGCGACCACAGGTCGTGACGACCGAAATTTTATAAAAAAAAATAAGTCATCGCAGAAATTTCCAGAAAACAGAAAACAGAGAAAACAGAGAGAAAAGAGACCAAGAAAGAAGAAGAAGAGAAGAAGAAGAAGAGAGAGAAGAAAAAGGCCGAAGAAGAAGAAGAGAAGAAAGGAGAAAAGAGAAAAGAAAGAAAAAGAAAAGGAAAAAGAAAAGAGAAAAAGGAAAGAGAAAGGGAAAAGAAAATTCAGAAGTAAAACTATGCGAAAAACGGAAACCAGGTTGGTGTACACTTCTTTTCGAAAACCCTTTTGTGTTTTTGAGTTGAATCTAAGTTTATTTGAATATTTTGATGAATATTTGTTTACATGTATTTTTGATTTGAATATTCTGAATATGCTGATTACATCGATGTTTGATTTACAACGATTATTTTAAGACTAAATTGTTTGAGAATATAATTGTTGATTTCGAAAGAAACGGAAAGTTTTGCTATGAAATGTATGAATTATATATTACGAATATTGTTTGAAACGAATGATTCTTGATTTGTAATTTGAATTGTGAAACTGTTGCTTAAATGGAAAAAGAAAATAATGAATGGATGACTGTTATATCTCGCGGGGCAAACCTGGGAAGTCCAGTTTAGGCGAATCCCGGAGATAGCCATTGTACTGATAGTGATGATTGCTGCATCTCGCGGGGCAAACCTGGCTGAGTCCAGTTTAGGCGAATCCCGGAGACAGCTAGTGCACTATATTTCTGACTGTTATATCTCGCGGGGCAAACCTGGTATAGTCCAGTTTAGGCGAATCCCGGAGATAGATATGGCACTGATGATATTGATGACTGTTGCATCTCGCGGGGCAAACCTGGCAAGTCCAGTTAGACGAATCCCGGAGATAGCCATTTCACTGTATCTATGAGTGTTGCATCTCGCGGGGTAAACCTGGCAAGTCCAGTTTAGGCGAATCCCGGAGATAGCCATTTCACTGTATCCGTGACTGTTATATCTCGCGGGGCAAACCTGGCTTAGTCCAGTTTAGGCCAATCCCGGAGGTGAACGTTGCATTGATGGTATAGATATAGAAATGTATGAGTATGAAATGGAATAAACTGAATAAAATGAGTATAAAATAAGTGAAAACTGAATTTTGTATGCTTTACTGATTGAATTTTTATGCTTTTATTAAATTGTTTTTATATGATTATTTATTTTGATACTTGAGTTAAGTGTACACCCACTAGGCATTATTGCTTAGCGCGTTGGATTTAATCACGCGCAGGTATCAGAGACACCGGGAGAAATAAAGGATAGAGAAGAAGTAACAGCAGATTGAAGGTCCAGAGTCATAGTTTCTTTTGAGTAGTTAAAAGTGAATATTATTTGTATATTGTATTTAGTGAAACATGCATATACAGAAATCTGTAATTTGACATGTATTTATATGTTTTGTAATATATGTTTTATGATTTATATTATTTGTAAATGTTAATTAAATATGTTATGTTTGAAAATGATTGGAAGTCGCACTAATCGGCAGAGTGCGCAGTGATTTGAAAATATGGATATAAAAGTGTTGAAAGTATATTGTTTTATATTTGTTTTATTGAAACCAGGTTTTTGGGAAATCCGAAAAATAGAGGAAACTCTGCCGAAATTTTTAAAAATAATGATTTGATGGGCTCACTAGAAACATATTTTTAAACTATAAGCTATATGATTTTCACTGGTTTGAAATTTATAAAGTGAATTAAGTAGAGTTTTGACAACCAGTAGCGCTCTCTGGGTCGATCCAGTCGGGTCGGGTCAGGGGGTGTTACAGGAACTGCCTCTCTTGCTTCCTCCTCTGGAAACTCGTCTTCCACTCCACATGGTAACATATGTGATTCTCAAATTCAATTCTCCAACTCAGGTATTTTTCACTTTGCTTTCAGTGTTTGTACAATTTCTAGTAATAATACGTGGATAATTGATTCTGGTGCAACGGATTACATGACTTTTAATTCTCAAAACTTTAGTCATCGTAGTCCAACCGAAACCAATATTGTGTCATATGCTGATGGTATGTAATACACCCTCCCGATAGTTGTACTGTATACGTACATGTATTGTGATATATCTTTACAAAATTGATTGTACGGTACTATAATGGAGTTTATTGGACGATTAGTACGATTTCGTAAAGTATATACGAAATCCAATTATACATTTTGAAATTTCTAGTAAGTATTTTTCATAAATTAAATGTTTAAAGTATTAAAGGTATCAGAGACTCGGAAAATATATGGAATGGTATCAGATGATTAAAGTATATGAGAAATTTAAATTATAAGTTTTGGTGAATATAGTGAAGATTTCCATAAATTGGAGTATTAAGAATATTTATTGGAAATCAAAATATATTTTTACGATATGAGATTGTGATTTAATTAATTGATGGAAAAGTAAATTGAAATGGATTTTTGTGGAAAAGAGTTAATGAATTGTTATGGATTAAATTGACAATTAAAGTGTTATTGGACAAGTATATGAAATTAGTTTTCAATTTGTGGTTACATTATAATTTTAAAATGAAAAGGGGCAAATTGCAATTAGAGATAAGTAATATAAAATAAAATAATTTATAATATATATATACAAATGAATCAGAAAATTTGGAAGAAGAAAACAGAAGAGAGACGAGAGAAAGAACTAGAAAATTCGAGAAGGGAGGAGAAGAAAAAGAAGAGAAGAAAGAAGAGAAGGAAGTTGCGACCGGAAAGAAAAGAAGAAGAAGAAGGTGCAGCCGAGGAAGAGAGAGAGAGAGAGAGAGAGTGCAGGCGGCCATGGAAGAGAGGGAGAGCTGAATTTATGTAGAAAAATGGAGAAGAACACACCAGAAAACAGAGCAGGAAAAAAAAAAGAAAGAAAAAGGGAAAGTGAGCAGCAGAAAAAGAAGAGAAGGGAAGGAAGAGAAGAAGAAGAAGATGAGCAGTGACCGAAGATGGAGGGAAGAAGGAAAGAGAGAAAAGAAAGAAGAGACAGCAGCTGCAGAAGAAAGAAGAAGAAAACAGAGCAGACGAGAGGAAGAAGAAGAGGAAAAAAAAAAACCAAGAGAAAGAGAAGAGTTCGGTCCAGGAAGAAGAAGTGTAGGAAGAGCAACAAGAGTTGGGTAAGTGATTAATGAAGTTGATTTGGTTTGAATATTGATGAAATTGAATTGATTTTAGAGATTAATTGAGTTTGAGTTGTGTTTGAAATGTTATTGTTAAATATAAAGTGAAATTGATTGATGGTTTTGTTAATTTGAGTATTTGATTTGAATTTTTGTAATGTTTGGTTGGAAATTAGTTGGAATTGAATTGATTGAAATAAAAATCAAGAAAATTAGTAAGTTAGAGATTTGGGGATTTTATGATTTTGAGTTTAAATTAGTTAATTGAGATGTTATTTGTGTAATTGAAGTATTTTGAATTAATTGATGGCTTGAATTTAGAATCGTCATGTAAGGAATCAAAATGATTCTCAAATTAGTAACTCGTATTATAAGTTTGTTTGTGATATTGTGTTTGGAATGATTTTGAAAATAATTTTGAAGTATGGAAGTGAATTTGCAAGTTGAAGTTAGGATTGATAGTGATTTAGTGTAGAGATTTTAATTTATGTATAATTAAGATATTAGAAATAGTAATTGTGTGATTTTGATACAAATTGGTGCTTAGAAATTTAAGAAAGTATGTTAGATTGTGTTGAATGAGATTCAATTTAAGAAAAATTGATTGATTTAAGGAATATATAATTTTGGAGACATGATTTTCAGCAAATTAAATGTAATCGATTTTATGATAATAGAAGAAATTGAAAAATGAAGTGTTAAATGTGTTAATTGAGTTTTTATATTAGTTGTTGTATTTATATTAATGATTTATTTGGAAATATATTACTTTAGGGAGAAATCTCCGTAGTATGGGAGAAAAAGAAACGTTATGGAAAGTTAAGGTATTCAATGAGGCGAAGGAATCAGAGCGCCAAGCTTAGAGAAAACCAGAAACCAGTGAGTGTAAAATTTTTTTAAAGCAAAGTTTATTTTAATTTAGTAATGTGTTTTATATAAAGTTTAGCTAGTTATTATTTTTATTCAAGTTGGTGAAACATCATATCTTTAGTTAAAATATACTTTAGTATGTTTTCGAGTTTATTTTAATTGTTTATAACTTTATATATACGTGCATTTACTTGTATATATGTTTTATAATTTAAATAGAATTTATGCTCAAGTGTATTTTAATTAAAGTATTTTTATATCTCAGAGATTTAGAAATTATATTCATTTAATAAATATGTTTTATGTATATTCCATAGTTTTTATTAAAAGCTAGTTTTCAAAATAAAGAAAATAGTTTTGAAACCCATAGATTACCCTATGGATTATCAGATTATCAGATCAGTTATCAGCAGTTAGACCCGGCCGGTACATTCCAATTGTGTGTGGCAAGTTAAGGGGGGACAGTCCGCTAACTCCAGGGGGGGTTGAGTCTGTCGAGTCTGTCAGTCGCCCACACATTGGGGTGTTGTCTCGCTATATGAAGTGACACAGCATTCCGCACATAGACAGTGAGATGTCTTTTATCAGATATCACGTTGAGCGCATCAGTTAGTCGCCTCGTGACTTATATTAGATGTCACAGTGGACGGCGCAGTTAGTCGCCCTGTGACCCACTCATATGGTACGACGCAGTTAGTCGACCTATGAATTTAGCTCAGCTTAGGGGTCCATTGGAAGTTTTCAGACACAGAAGTCAAGCCAGAGATATTTTTTAGATTTTCAGTGTAGAATATTAAATTAAGAGTTTTTATACGTTAGGCTTGGCTAGATTCTCAGAAAGACAGATTTCAGTACAGTATCCAGAAAACATATTATTACAGATTTCAGTACATTGTTTTCAAGAGACAAAATAAGTTTTCAGAAAAGTATTTTATCAGAAAAGCAATTTATCAGAAAAGTATTTTATCAGAAGAGTATTATTAGAAGAACTATATTATTAGAAAGTTTTATTAGAAAAGTATTTTTAGTGAAGTATATTATTTTAGTTTTTCAGTTTTAAGAAAAGTACATTATCTTAAGATTTCAGTTTTTCAGAAAAAATATCATTTCAGTATTTCAGTTTTCAGAAAAGAATATCAGTTAGTTTTCAGTTTTCAGAAATAGAAAAGATATAACTTCAGCTTTTCAGATTTTAATAAAGTGAAAGTATATGTATATATTCTTAGTTCTTCAGTTTTTCATAAATTTGATTTCAGAATAGTTTTCTGTATAAATTTCAGAACAGTTTCCCGAAAATAGATTTCAGTATAGCTTTGTGAGAAAGATGTTAATATATACTTTAGAATAGCTTTTATATAAGAGATTTCAGTATAGTTTTTATGAATTAGATTTCAGTTCAGTTTTCAAAGAAACAGAAAAAGTTTTATTATTTAGTTATTTACTTTGCCACAGTTTTCAGAAGGTAATAAAAGATTTATTATTTTGGAATTTTAATACAACAATTCTAGTAAACAGAATTTAGTACTGTGTTTAGTAAGTATAAAAGTTCTATTAGTTTTTTTTTTTCAGTATTTTTAGAAAACAAATTATTATCCTTTTCAACTTTCAGGGAGGTTATTAGAAAAAGAATTAATGTTTATTTATAAATTAATAACACTCACTGAGCTCTTTTAGCTCATATTAGTTTTATGTTTTTAAACCAATCTCCCAGGTACAGATACAGACATTGTAGGGACTCCGAAGATTAGCGGGACCAGTCAAAGGATGCTGTGACTATTTTACAAGCATACATAATAATGTTTAAATTGTTAAGTTTGTATTTTAATATTGTTTAAAGTGTATAAGTATTTTATTTAAAGATTTGATTTACTTATTTTTGATAATTGTTAATTTTCATATTAAACTGTTTGAGTTGTTGTTTGTGGAAATGGACCAAAAGTCCATAGTAGTTGAGATTTGAAAACAAATATAGAAGTGTTCAAGTTGTTTTATGCAAGTCTCCAAGATTTGGTAGTCTTAGAAAAACAGAGGAAACTCTGCCAAAATTTATATAAAATAGTTTTGTATAAAAAAAAAAAAATTTCTACTCAGAATTTCAGAATAAAGAAACGGCTTAACTTTACGGAAGTCTTTCAGCGAGGCAAGCCTCGACTGGGAAGCTACCGTGGAGTGCCGGCAGACTACCTAATGGGAGATAGTAGGTTAGGGGCCTGTCAGGTTGGTATTAGAGCCAAAGTTTTGAAAAGTAGGGTTGTCTGTTTTAAATGTGATTTTTATGAAGTGTTTTTGCATTTTTATAGTTAAGGCAACCCAGAACATTTTCAATTGTTTTCGATACATATGATTTAAGACATTTTTACCAGTGCTATATAAATTTGTTTTTATCAAAGTCACAGTACAATGTCCTGACGAGGTCCCAGAGATTGTCCCAAGGAAGCAATCTAGAAGCTTCCGCATATGATGCACCGGGGATGGATTGATTTTTCAGTTATTGAGTTGCAATAGACAGCCATAAGTAGAAAAGATTTGATTTAGTTAAAGAAGTCCTAAATATAATTTCTAAAAATATTTCACCTGTTCCTTAGATAGAAAAGTAGAAGTTGTAACAAATTAAGATACAATTCGAAAATTGTTGAATAAGAGTTTTATTAGACTCCATTATCTCCAGTTTATTAGTTAAGAAGGACATGAGATTCATTGTTAGTTGATAGAGTAATCAGAAGCAAGAAGCAAGATGATAGAAATTGATGGTATTGAGTTTTGAGTGAATAGCTGAGTCAGAGATTCAGAATTTTGATGATATCTTGAGAAAATTTATAGAAAGTTCTTATGAGGACTTATTAGTACGAGGAAGTATATTCATTTAATTTATTATGAGATTATTAGTTTATCAGAACAGAAAGGTAGCTTGGGTATCAGGTATAGGAAGATTTTGATAAGTTATTGATTGACAAATTCCATTTGGAGATTGATGTAAAATGATGATGGTCTCTGGTATAATATGCTGAGTTGTAAGTTGAATAAGAACTAATGAGATATTAAAAAGAGTTTTTTTTTTTTTTTTTTTCTGAATAGAGAAGAATGGAAATTCAAGAAGGTTTGTAAGATTTTTTCTCTAATTGTTTTACAGTGTATTATTAGTTTACATGTTGAAATAGTGAGTAATAGTGATGGTAGATTCATTTAAGATCTTTCTAATAGTTGAGAATTTCCAGTTGAAATAACTTAAGTTAATGTTAATAATAATAGTAAAGTTGAATAATGAAAGTAGAGGTTATTAGGACCTGGAAATTGCAGACTAATATAGCAGAAATCAGAAATTTTCCAGGTGTTTGATGATTTTGTTGAATGTATAGATTATCAGTTTATCTTGGAGAATTCGATCAATTCTAGTTGAATAATATATATATATATATATATATATATATATATATATATATATATATATATATACAGAGATAAGAAGTGAACTCCATTTAGAATACCAGTCCTATTGACTAAATTGATGAGAAAAGATAGAGGCATGATTATCAGATAGAAAAGTTAAGAAAGAGACTAAGAATAGAAAGAGCACATATTTTCAGATCAAGAATGATAGATATGATAATGAAAATAAAGTATCAGACCCTGAATTAGCCTAGATTACTTCAGATAAGATCAGAATTATTCGAAATAAACTCAAACCAACGAGAGATAGACAAAAGAGTTAGTTAGATCATTGCCATAGAGATATAAAGTTTAAAATTGGTGATAAGGTATTTCTTAAAATTAGATATATTGAGATTCAGAAAGTGGGGTAAGTTGAGCAGATATACCATGCCATATGTGACTAGGAACAGAGTTGGACCAGTAGTGTATAAATTGAATTACCATCAGAATTAGTAAAGATTCATAAGATGTTCAAGGTGCTCTTATTTGTATTAGGTAGCTTGTGTAAATTTTGAGGACGAAATTTTATAAGGGGGGAAGAAATTGTAATACACCCTCCTGATAGTTGTACTGTATACGTATATGTATTGTCATATATCTTTACAAAATTGATTGTACGGTACTATAATGGAGTTTATTGGACGATTAGTACGGTTTCGTAAAGTATATACGAAATCCAATTATACGTTTCGAAATTTCTAGTAAGTATTTTCCATAAATTAGATGCTAAAAGTATTAAGGGTATCAGAGACTCGGAAAATATATGGAATGGTATCAGATGATTAAAGTATATGAGAAATTTAAATTATAAGTTTTGGTGAATATAGTGAAGATTTCCATAAATTGGAGTATTAAGAATATTGATTGGAAATCAAAATATATTTTTACGATATGAGATTGTGATTTAATTAATTGATGGAAAAGTAAATTGAAATGGATTTTTGTGGAAAAGAGTTAATGAATTGTTATGGATTAAATTGACAATTAAAGTGTTACTGGACAAGTATATGTAATTAGTTTTCAATTTGTGGTTACATTATGATTTTAAAATGAAAAAGGGCAAATTGCAATTAGAGATAAGTAATATAAAATAAAATAATTTATAATATATATATACAAATGAATCAGAAAATTTGGAAGAAGAAAACAGAAGAGAGACGAGAGAAAGAACCAGAAAATTCGAGAAGGGAGGAGAAGAAAAAGAAGAGAAGAAAGAAGAGAAGGAAGTTGCGGCCGGAAAGAAAAGAAGAAGAAGAAGGTGTAGCCGAGGAAGAGAGAGAGAGTGCAGGCGGCCATGGAAGAGAGGGAGAGCTGAATTTGTGTAGAAAAATGGAGAAGAACACACCAGAAAACAGAGTAGGAAAAAAAAAGAAAGAAAAAGGGAAAGTGAGCAGCGGAAAAAGAAGAGAAGGGAAGGAAGAAAAGAAGAAGAAGATGAGCAGTGACCGGAGATGGAAGGAAGAAGGAAAGAGAGAAAAGAAAGAAGAGACAGTAGCTGCAGAAGAAAGAAGAAGAAAACAGAGCAGACGAGAGGAAGAAGAAGAGAAAAAAAAAGAAAAAAAAAAGAAAAAGAAAAAAGAAGAGAAAGAGAAGAGTTCGGTCCAGCAAGAAGAAGTGTAGGAAGAGCAAGAGGAGTTGGATAAGTTATTGATGAAGTTGATTTGGTTTGAATATTGAAGAAATTGAATTGATTTTAGAGATTAATTGAGTTTGAAATGTTATTGTTAAATATAGAGTGAAATTGATTGATGAGTTTTGTTAATTTGAGTATTTGATTTGAGTTTTTGTGATGTTTGGTTGGAAATTAGTTGGAATTGAATTGATTGAAATGAAAATCAAGAAAATTAATAAGCTAGAGATTTGGGGATTTGATAATTTTGAGCTTAAATTAGTTAATTGAGATGTTATTTGTGTAATTGGAGTATTTTTTAATTAATTGATGGCTTGAATTTAGAATCGTTAAGTAAGGAATCAAAATAATTCTCAAATTAGTAACTCGTATTATGAGTTTGTTTGTGATATTGTGTTTGGAATGATTTTGAAGTATGGAACTGAATTTGCAAGTTGAAGTTAGGATTGATAGTGATTTAGTGTAGAGATTTTAATTTATGTATAATTAAGATATTAGAAATAGTAATTGTATGATTTTGATACAAATTGGTGCTTAGAAATTTAAGAAATTATGTTAGATTGTGTTGAATGAGATTCAATTTAAGAGAAATTGATTGATTTAAGAAATATATAATTTTGGAGATATGATTTTCAACAAATTAAATGTAATCGATTTTATAAGAATAGAAGAAATTGAAAAATGAAGTGTTAAATGTGTTAATTGAATTTTTATATTAGTTGTTGTATTTATATTAATGATTTATTTAGAAATATATTACTTTAGGGAGAAATCTTCGTATTATGGGAGAAAAAGAAACGTTATGGAGAGTTAAGGAATGCAATGAGGCAAAGGAATCAGAGCGCCAAGCTTAGAGAAAACCAGAAACCAGTGAGTGTAAAATTTTTTTAAAGCAAAGTGTATTTTATTTTAGTAATGTGTTTTATATAAAGTTTAGCTAGTTAATAGTTTTATTCAAGTTGGTGAAACATCATATCTTTAGTTAAAATATACTTTAGTATGTTTTCGAGTTTATTTTAATTGTTTATAACTTTATATATACGTGCATTTACTTGTATATATGTTTTATAATTTAAATAGAATTTATGCTCAAATGTATTTTAATTAAAGTATTTTTATATCTCAGAGATTTAGAAATTATATTCATTTAATAAATATGTTTTATGTATATTCCATAGTTTTTATTAAAAGCTAGTTTTCAAAATAAAGAAAATAGTTTTGAAATCCATGGATTACCCTATGGATTATCAGATTATCAGATCAGTTATCAGCAGTTAGACCCGGCCGGTACATCCTAATTGTGTATGGCAAGTTAAGGGGGGATAGTCCGCTAACTTCAGGGGGGGGTTGAATCTGTCGAGTCTATCAGTCGCCTACACATTGGGGTGTTGTCTCGCTATATGATGCGATATAGCATTCCGCACATAGACAGTGAGATGTCTTTTATCAGATGTCACGTTAAGCGCATCAGTTAGTCGTCTCGTGACTTATATCAGATGTCACAGTGGATGCCGCAGTTAGTCGCCCTGTGACCCACTCATATGGTACGGCTAAGTTAGTTGACCTATGAGTTCATCTCAGCTTAGGGGTCCATTGGGAGTTTTTAGACACAGAAGCCAAGCCAGAGATATTTTTTAGATTTTCAGTACAGATTATTAAATTAAGAGTTTTTATACGTTAGGCTTGGCTAGATTCTCAGAAACACAGATTTCAGTACAGTATCCAGAAAACAGATTATTACAGATTTCAGCACATTGTTTTCAGGAGACATAATAAGTTTTCAGAAAAGTAATTTATTAGAAAAGTAATTTATTAGAAAAGTATTTTATCAGAAGAGTATTATTAGAAGAACTATATTTTTAGAAAGTTTTATCAGTTAAGTTTTATCAGAAAAGTATTTTCAGTAAAGTATATTATTTTAGTTTTTCAGTTTTAAGAAAAGTACATTATCTTAAGATTTCAGTTTTTCAGAAAAAATATTATTTTAGTATTTCAGTTTTCAGAAAGAATATCAGGTTAGTTTTCAGTTTTCAGAAATAGAAAAGATATAACTTCAGCTTTTCAGATTTTAATAAAGTGAAAGTATATGTATATATTCTTATTTTTTCAGTTTTTCAGAAATTTGATTTCAGAATAGTTTTCTGTATAAATTTCAGAACAGTTTCTAGAAAATAGATTTCAGTATAGCTTTGTGAGAAAGATGTTAATATATACTTTAGAATAGCTTTTATATAAGAGATTTCAGTATAGTTTTTATGAATTAGATTTCAGTTCAGTTTTCAAAGAAACAGAAAAAGTTTTATTATTTAGTTATTTACTTTACCACAGTTTTCAGAAGGTAATAAAAGATTTATTATTTTGGAATTTCAATACATCAATTCTAGTAAACAGAATTTAGTGCTGTGTTCAGTAAATATAAAAGTTCTATTAGTTTTCTTTCAGTATTTTTAGAAAACAAATTATTATTCTTTTCAAATTTCAGGGAGGTTATTAGAAAAAGGATTAAAGTTTATTTATAAATTAATAACACTCACTGAGCTCCTTTAGCTCATATTAGTTTTATATTTTTAAACCAACCTCCCAGGTACAGATACAGATATCGCAGGGACTCCGAAGACCAGCGGGACCAGTCAGAGGGTGCTGTGACTGTTTTACAAGCATACATAATAATGTTTAAATTGTTAAGTTTGTATTTTAATATTGTTTAAAGTGTATAAGTATTTTATTTAAAGATTTGATTTACTTATTTTTGATAATTGTTAATTTTCATATTAAACTGTTTGAGTTGCGGTTTGTGGAAATGGACTAGAAGTCCACAGTAGTTGAGATTTGAAAACAAATATAGAAGTTTTCAAGTTGTTTTATGCAGGTCTCCAAGATTTGGTAGTCTTAGAAAAACAGAAGAGACTCTGCCAAAATTTATATAAAATAGTTTTGTATAAAAAAAAAAATTTCTACTCAGAATTTCAGAATAAAGAAACGACTTAGCTTCACGGAAGCCTTTTAGCGAGGCGAGCCTCGACTGGGAAGCTACCGTGGAGTGCCGACAGACTACCAATGGGAGATAGTAGGTTAAGGGCCTGTCATGGTATGCCCACCCCGGTTCTTAGGGCTGGATCTATCCCTCTAACTTCGTCCTTAAATTTATCATCTGTTCTACGCGTGCCCACTTTATCTGACAATTTACTCTCGATTAGCCAAATCACTAAATCTCTAAATTGTGTTGTTACGTTCTGGCCTTGTCATTGTGTGTTTCCGGACATCACAACCAAAAAAACGATTGGAATTGGTAGGGAAAAATGAGGATTGTACTACTTTACAGCAGACAGTGTTTCCAGTCATCCTCACAGAGTAGTATAAGTTAGTGCCGACAATGAGAGTAATATCTTCCTTTGGCATAGGCGTTCAGGTCATTGTTCTTTTGGATATCTCAAGTTTTTATTTCCTTCTTTATTTAAAACTATTGGACACGATAATATGTAGTGTGAGACGTGTTTTGTCTAAACATCATCGCACTGTTTTTTCCCATAGTAATGATAATAAAAGATCTATGCCTTTCTCTCTTGTTCATTATGATGCTTGGGGTCCATCTAATATTGTTTCTATATCTGGTATGCGTTGGTTTGTTACATTTATTGATGATTGTACTTGCATGACTTGGATTTTTCTTTTTGAAAAATAAAAGTGATGTATGTGACGTCTTTCAAAATTTTTATCATATGATTCTCACACAGTTTCATAAAAAAATTCAAGTTTTACGCTCAGATAATGGTGGTGAATATCTAAACCATAGTGTCAAAGCTTTTTGTTTGAAAAATGGTATTCTTCACCAAACATCTTGTGCACATACCCCTCAACAAAATGGTACTGCTGAACGTAAAATCGTCATCTCCTTAAGGTTGCACGATATTTACTTCTCGGTATGCATATGCCTAAATCTTTTTGGGGTGATGCAGTTCTATCTGCTACATATCTCATTAATCGTATGCCATCCAGTGTTCTGTCTTTTCAAACTCCATTGCAATCCTTGTCTCATTACTGTGATATTAACTCTGCATTACATATTCTTCCTCGAGTCTTTGGATGTGTGGTATATGTACATGTGCATGCTCCTCGTCAAGGAAAGTTAGACCCACGTGCTCTTAAGTGTGTTTTTATAGGGTGTTTAAGCTCACAAAAAGGGTACAAATGTTATCATCCTCCACCCCGTAGGGTATTTGTGTCACAAGATGTCACATTCTGGGAAGATGAGGCATACTTTACTCCCGAGACTTCTCTTCAGGGGGAGAATTCGAACTATGAAGATAAGTCTCCTAAACCTGACAGTGGTATACCCATTAGTCTGAGAGGTCAATCTTCCGAGAGAGAGAGTTTACCTTCTGAAAATAAGATTCCTGGTAGTCTCACGAAAAAGACAGAACCACCCTTGAGAATATATGAAAGGCAGAATAAAGGGAAAGAGAAACATGAGGAGTCAGTTATCATACAGGTAGTACAACCTTCCTCTTCTCCATCACAGGTTCGTCAATCAGACTCTGTGGTTGAAAGTGCACCTGAGGTAAATCTTGAACCCTCTATTTTATCTGATGACTTCTCCAGTGAAAATCACACAGATCCTGACCCCAGTCTATCTACTAGACGGTATCTTAGTCGAGAACATAGACCAGCTGTATGGTTTGGTTTTTCTCCTGAACGACCTCCATTAGATAGTAAGGCCCTTTACTCTATTACTGATTACACCTCAACTTACAGACTATCTGAAACCTTTAAAGCTTTTGCACATCAATTATCCTCTGTATCTATTCCTAGTAAATTGCAGAATGCATTGACAGAGCAGAATTGGGTCCGAGCCATGGATGAGGAGATGAAAGCTTTAAAAAAAAATTGCACCTGGGAAATAGTGGATCTACCTCAAGGAAGAAGGCTATTGGATGCCAATGGGTCTATACCATCAAACACAAAGAAGATGGCTCGATTGAAAGGTACAAGGCCAGGTTGGTTGCTAAAGGATACACTCAGACTTACGGAGTTGACTATCAGGAGACTTTTGCCCTGGTAGCAAAGTTAAACACTGTTAGGGTACTTCTCTCACTAGCAGCTAATCTAGAGTGGCCATTGAAACAATTTGATGTAAAGAATACGTTTCTACATGGGGAACTCAGTGAAGAAGTTTATATGGATCTTCCCTCTGGTTTTGATTCTAAAACTGGTAAAGTCTGTAAACTAAAAAAGGCTCTCTACGGACTAAAACAATCACCTAGAGCCTGGTTTGAATGACTTAGTACTTCCATGAGGAAATTCGGATATCAGCAGAGTAACTCCGATCACACCTTATTCTTTAAACATAAGGGTAACAGAATCACTATACTGATCGTCTATGTTGATGATATGATTGTTACAGGAAACGATGATCTGGAGATGACTAATCTTCAAAGACACTTGGCCACAGAGTTCGAAATGAAAGACCTGGGGGTATTAAGGTATTTTTTGAGAATTGAGGTAGCCCGATCAAAATATGGGATTTTCCTCAGTCAGAGAAAGTATGTTCTTGATCTACTTACAGAAACTGGGATGCTTGTTAGCAAACCGACAGATACTCCTATGGACCAAAATCACAAGTTATGTGAATGTCCAGATCACCCTGATCAAGCCCTAGCAAACAAAGAAAGATATCAAAGGCTTGTTGGTAAGCTTATCTATCTGTCTCATACTCGTCCTGATATTGCATATGCAGTGAGTGTAGTAAGCCAATTTATGCATGCTCCTATTGAGAGTCATATGGATGCAGTCCTTCGGATTCTGAGATACTTAAAAGGAGCTCCTGGTAGAGGATTAATGATTTCTAAAAATGAACATCTAGATATCGAGGGATACACGGATGCTGATTGGGCTGGGAATGCTAGTGATCAGAGATCTTGTAGCACCCCCCCCGACCCGACCCGGGGAGCGCTACTCGGAATTTTTAAAATTTTTAAAATTTTACATTTCAAAACCATTGTGAGCCCATAAAACAGATAGAAATCCTTTTCAAGTGAGCCCATAACAATAAATAAACTTTTCACAAAAATTCGGCAGAGTACCGTTTGTTTTTCGGACTTTCCAAAACCCTGCTTTTACACAAAACAAATCCAAAACAATTCCAATACAATTCTCAACAACACTTCTATACAGTTTCAAACAGTTGCGCACTCTGCCGTTTAGTGCGACTTATCAAAACAGTTTATAAAATAAAACAAAACAGACTTTAATGGTTACAAACATTTTTAATAATAAAAGACATAAATCATAAACTAATTAATTACAAAACATTTTACAAAACGTATTTACAAATTCCCTGTATATGCATGCTTTCAGAATATATACACATAACAAAAATATAGCTACCCAACTGTACAATTGACACGCTCAAACGCGTGGGAATAAATCCCAAGTGCAGGATGTGTCGAAGTAATAAATTTCCGTGAGTACGGAGTCGAATCCACAAGGAAGTGGTGGAACTAATTCTATAAATTAAAGATTATACTACAGCGGTAAAATAAATCAAGTTGTTGGTTTTTGGGTTTTTTAATTAAAATATAATTAATTACTAATGCAATAAAATAAAGCGAGACGGATTAAATGGAAGATGATGCTAGGTAGTCTCACGGTTCCAATTCCGAATAAGGAAATATATTGACTATTATGAAACACGTTATTAACATGATAAGAATAATTCAACTAAGGCCACACCACATTATATTGCTCCCGCAATGGTATGGTATGTGAATTCGGTCAACCACACCTATTGGTCCTAGAGTGCAATTAATCGAAAACCATAGTTAATCTAATGCCTAGGTTAATTAAGTAATTTCTTATCGAAACTAACCCAGTATTGATTTTAGAGTCAATTAAGCTCGATTGCAATTTCAATGATTTCTCATATAATATTACAATAAATATTAAATCGGTTTTAATCACAGGGCATGCAATATACTTGCGCAATCGCAAAACACCATAATCGAACACAAAGTAATAATATAATATACTCAAAATCAATATAATCTCTTACAGTAAATATCAAATCGGTTCTCATCACGGGGCATGCAATCTACTCTCGCAATCGCAAAACACCATAAATCAAACGCAATAAGATAATGTTCAAATAAGCTCAAGGACAATATCATGAAATAATATACAAAATATATTCATAATCAATAAAATCCAAATTCGGTCATGGTTCCGAAAACCACCTAACAACAAAATTAGCAACTCATATAATCGAAATAACAAGAAGATAGGAAAAGGGATGTGATACAACCCATTCGGAGACGTGTGGAGTCGAAATCGGCTTTGGTCCGGCTGAGACTTCTCTTCCGCCAATCTTCGTCTTCTCTTGATGAACAATCGATGTAATTCGTAAAACTAATCTTGTGTTGGTGTTTGATGATGATGGTTGGTGTTTTGGAGAGTGAAGAATGGTGAAAATTGGCCCTAGGCCGCAGCTAAGAGCTGCTGGAACGAACCCAGCTGAACTCTCTGTCTTGGATCCCTCCTCTCTCTTTCTTTTTTTTGATATCCCTTTTGATTCACAAATGGGGGCTATTTATAGGAGATGTCAGGTTACTGTTCATGGTTACTGTTCACGCGTATACGTACTGTTCATTAGTACTGTTCACGCGTGTACGCTACTATTCATTGACTGTTGACTGCTGCGCCCTTTGACTGTTCAAGGCGGCATTACTGTTTACGGCGGCATTACTGTTCATGGCGGCATTACTATTCATAATATACTATTCATGTGTACGGTACTGTGCACGTGTACGGTACTGTTCATGTGTATGGTACATCTGCAATTTAATCCACTAAAAGCTTCCTCGATAAGCTCCTATGCCTCATACCAAGAATACATGTCCCGAATTGCCCAGTTTTTGCCTCGACTTATCGTGTATTCGTATTAATTCACGGGGCTCACCTAATATCTGCACATACTCACAAAATACATCAAACGTACCAAAAATACTCAAAAATACAATCAAAAGAAACGATCCAAGGGTCTTAAATATATAACAATTAATGACCGATCAAATACCCCCAAACCTATCTTTTGCTTGTCCTCAAGCAAATTGGCACACACCACAACAAAAACAAAAATAAAAGCAACTAAAATTAACAATAATAGAAACATAAATAAATAAACTAAGCTATATCCATTTTCGTAGGATGAAACGATGGCACTTAACACGTGCCACAAGCCTTTAAACCCCTAGGTGGCCCTAGTGGACGAGTTATAGTCTCGTGAGGGTTTACCAGCTACGATACCCACAAACATCATAAGCTAATCACATACATAGCTACACATCAAATCAAGTATATACACAAATACAAAGGCATAAGAACAGCACAAAATCAGAAATCCAAAATGCTGTCAATTAGTCTAATACACCCTATATCATACAGGACACTGACATGCAACGCATTTATAATAGTGAATCCTTCCATACCAATAAACCACTGATGTAATTCGCCTCGACTCTAGTCTCACCAGTTTTCACTCAATGACACTCAGAACCTAGGCAATCACACTTTCAACTGCATACGACTGGAATTTATGAGCAAAGAATTTCAAAGTTTGTCGTATGCATCAATAATTAGAAAGAACGCACATATTAAGCAAAGGACCTCATGAAAGATATCAAATGCTAAGAACAGAAAAATCAGTATACATACATGTCAAATATTACAATTAAGTTTCCTAAGGAGATTAACAGGTCTTTTTCAGGTTGTAATGGGGCTTTGGGGTGATTGGCTCAAAAAGAATGGAAATCGGGTTCAACTTACTTGGAAACCTATTGAGAGACTTCATAAAATTTTCAATTCGTGCAATTTCTCTCACGACTACCAAATTCATTCAACTTTTCTTCCAAATCTTTTTCTCGCCTTTCTCCTTCAACCTCTTTTTCAATTTTTACTTTGTGCATCATACTTCTTTTCTCATTTAGCCAACTCTTTTCATATATGTATTTTTATATTTTCTGTTGGCTATTTTATTTTTCTGCACATTTCCACATCCATTTCATCTTTTCTACTCGACTCCTTTTTCTCACTCAACACTTACACATTCTCTCTTTAATTGTCTCTAGTTTCCAAGCATCAAAGGTAACGTCTTACAATTTCGGCTAGGATTTTTGGATATGTAGTTCATACAATAAAAGGATAATATGTGAGTGTTTGGCCGCGAATGGGATAGGAAGCACACAATTTAAGGACAGGAAATCAAGCTATTTAGAAGTTCACACACAATGCCTGGATCATATCTCCAAAATCTACTAAACTGAACATTCAAAACATACATACAAGATTTTTATAATGCAGTTCATTAACATCCAATGCAAACCTATAGAGATCAATCTACTGACAATAAAGCTCAAGAAAGTGTTTTAAGAGTAGAAACAAAAATTCCCTCAGAATGAATATACAATAAGCTCAAAACTCACTAAGGGTAGTCTCCACTATTAATCAGGACTACTAATTGGAAGTTTTCACATATTACAATGCAAATATGTCAGACATATATGTTTAGATGCAAAGACACTACCGACATTATTCTAGTTAACAACTTTGTACACTCAAATGACCTAAGCATTTACATATTATTATCCAATTATCTATAAAGCATGCATATGATTTGCTATCCTAAAACAAATAAAACAAAACACGAAAGATACAATAAAAGACTCAAAACTGGTGTACGTGGCATTGTTATACATAAATCTTCCAAACGCAGTGCGTATGAGGAAAGTCTAGGTTTCCAGCCTATATACACCAACAAGACTCAAAAACACACAAAAGACAAAAATATAAAATACCCCCAAACCTAAGATAAACATTGTCCTCAATGTTTAAAATCCTGGATTCAAAGGAAACAACAAAAACTCACAAAACATTAACACAGAACAACAGTCCTAGTATCCACAACTAACAATCCTAAATATCCACAACTATCACTTCATCCAACCTCACTCCCCGTACTTCGTTTTCTCAACACAAGGCATAACACTTTAATTGGAAAAGCAAAATTGAATGAAAATGATAAAAACACAATGAAAACAAAGAGAAATGAAAATAAAGGGTTACCTCCCTCCTAGTGCTTAATTTAACGTCTAGGAAAGACGTCATACTTGAGCTATATCTCAAAATACATCCCAGACTTTGCTTTCTGCATGACCTGCAATCAGCTCATGCCTGCATGATTGTACATGCTCTCTATGGACCTGAACTAATAAGGAGAATAGATTTTTCAACTTAAAGCAGTTTCTATCATCTCCATATTTAGTCCCTTCATCAGGTGGCTTAGTCGAAACGGGTTTGGGCTCCTCTTTAGGTTTGACTTCCGTTTTAACCCCCAAACCTGTTTTCACCTCTACTCTCACCTGCTGAGTACCTGTACCTGCAGCAACATTAACAGAATCAGAAAGTTCATCCTCAACCCTATCAGTAACTGTCATACCATTCAGAGGAATGGTAATCTCCTCTGTTTGCTCTAGCTGGTTGGGGAACTCTTCTGGCACTTTATTTTGCAATGCCTCGATCAGTTGGCCGAGTTGTGCCTGTATCCTGTTAGTTATCTGATTGTTTTGCTGCATATTTTGTATGAGTTTCTCAAGCATGTCATCTTGTGATGTTTGAACCTGGTGAAATGATTGATCAGCCGGTTGATCAAAATAACTTTGTGCATTGGGCTGGTACTGGTACTGATGCAGTGGCTCAAACCAACTCTGTTGTTGGCACTCCTGATACTGCCATGGCTGCTGCTGACTATCTCTCCAGGAGGAGTCTGGATAATTACTCCATCCTGGATTATAGCTGTTGGAGTATGGATCATTCCCTGACCACGGAAGATAATAATTAAGCGCCTGTGCTTGTTCATACTCATACTCCGGGAAGGTCTCCCTGGATGGACACACAGAAGAACCGTGTCCACCAACTCCACATATATAGCAAGCAAGCCCTGTGCGGTTTTGCCTAGTCTTAGCGGCCAACATCTGCGACTGTCTAGATTGCATGGCTAATGGCTCGAGCACCTGATAAATAAAAATTAATCAAAAGAAAAATAAAAACAAGAAAAACTAAAAAAAAATACAACCACGAAAATAGAAATAAAATGATAACTAAAAAAAAAAAATAAAAAAATAAAAACCTAGAAAAGAAAATAAAACCTAAAAAATCTCTAATTTAAAGAATAAGCTACCGAAACACTTCCCCGGCAACGGCGCCAAAAACTTGACACGCTCAAACGCGTGGGAATAAATCCCAAGTGCAGGATGTGTCGAAGTAATAAATTTCCGTGAGTACGGAGTCGAATCCACAAGGAAGTGGTGGAACTAATTCTATAAATTAAAGATTATACTACAGCGGTAAAATAAATCAAGTTGTTGGTTTTTGGGTTTTTTAATTAAAATATAATTAATTACTAATGCAATAAAATAAAGCGAGACGGATTAAATGGAAGATGATGCTAGGTAGTCTCACGGTTCCAATTCCGAATAAGGAAATATATTGACTATTATGAAACACGTTATTAACATGATAAGAATAATTCAACTAAGGCCACACCACATTATATTGCTCCCGCAATGGTATGGTATGTGAATTCGGTCAACCACACCTATTGGTCCTAGAGTGCAATTAATCGAAAACCATAGTTAATCTAATGCCTAGGTTAATTAAGTAATTTCTTATCGAAACTAACCCAGTATTGATTTTAGAGTCAATTAAGCTCGATTGCAATTTCAATGATTTCTCATATAATATTACAATAAATATTAAATCGGTTTTAATCACAGGGCATGCAATATACTTGCGCAATCGCAAAACACCATAATCGAACACAAAGTAATAATATAATATACTCAAAATCAATATAATCTCTTACAGTAAATATCAAATCGGTTCTCATCACGGGGCATGCAATCTACTCTCGCAATCGCAAAACACCATAAATCAAACGCAATAAGATAATGTTCAAATAAGCTCAAGGACAATATCATGAAATAATATACAAAATATATTCATAATCAATAAAATCCAAATTCGGTCATGGTTCCGAAAACCACCTAACAACAAAATTAGCAACTCATATAATCGAAATAACAAGAAGATAGGAAAAGGGATGTGATACAACCCATTCGGAGACGTGTGGAGTCGAAATCGGCTTTGGTCCGGCTGAGACTTCTCTTCCGCCAATCTTCGTCTTCTCTTGATGAACAATCGATGTAATTCGTAAAACTAATCTTGTGTTGGTGTTTGATGATGATGGTTGGTGTTTTGGAGAGTGAAGAATGGTGAAAATTGGCCCTAGGCCGCAGCTAAGAGCTGCTGGAACGAACCCAGCTGAACTCTCTGTCTTGGATCCCTCCTCTCTCTTTCTTTTTTTTGATATCCCTTTTGATTCACAAATGGGGGCTATTTATAGGAGATGTCAGGTTACTGTTCATGGTTACTGTTCACGCGTATACGTACTGTTCATTAGTACTGTTCACGCGTGTACGCTACTATTCATTGACTGTTGACTGCTGCGCCCTTTGACTGTTCAAGGCGGCATTACTGTTTACGGCGGCATTACTGTTCATGGCGGCATTACTATTCATAATATACTATTCATGTGTACGGTACTGTGCACGTGTACGGTACTGTTCATGTGTATGGTACATCTGCAATTTAATCCACTAAAAGCTTCCTCGATAAGCTCCTATGCCTCATACCAAGAATACATGTCCCGAATTGCCCAGTTTTTGCCTCGACTTATCGTGTATTCGTATTAATTCACGGGGCTCACCTAATATCTGCACATACTCACAAAATACATCAAACGTACCAAAAATACTCAAAAATACAATCAAAAGAAACGATCCAAGGGTCTTAAATATATAACAATTAATGACCGATCAACAATCTCTGTGACTCGGTCTGCAACTCGTTCTTCCTTCAGTCCTTAAGCTCTTCTGGATTCCTGATACCTACGCGTTAGACACAAAACTAACGCGCTAAGCATAAAGCTTAGTGGGTGTACTAAATACTCAATTAAATAACTCACAATATAATTGTTCTTTAAAGAAGCAATAAACCACAATATGAATTTCATTTCTAAATCACTTTCAAAACAATTAAATTAATAATGAAATCAACATATGAATTCGATCCATCAAATCATTCAGTTCAGTTTCAATTAAAATCATTTCTGGCCCACTAGAATACTAAACATATACGGACTGGAATATGGGTTAAGCTCCCAACCCTCAGGACGAATCCTGAGAAGGTACGTATCTCCCAACTCTAGGACCGTGGGTACGGAACCTAGAGAGGTACATAGCTCCCTATCCCAGGAACGAATCCTTGGGAAGGTACATTAACTCCCAACCCCCAGGACAAATCCTGAGGAGGTACGTATCTCCCAGCCTCTGGACGAATCCAAGAGGAGGTACATCAGTATCATCAATATCAATCAATCAGTATCGGCGCAGTACTGCTCAGTAAAACCCAGCTGGTATACCAACCTCCTATATCCATTTCTATGTCTACGTATCCTAGGACCGTTTCCGATAAACCAAATTCGCAAGAAATGTCGCAATAAGTACTCAATAACAATAATTACTCAATAAACATACAAATCACATAATATTCCTCAAGAATCATACTCAATTATTTTTAACGAAATCGAAATATTCGAAAACGAAATCGAAGTACAATCTATCACAAAATCAGTCCAAAATAGTCCAAAATAAAGATATCAACATCGATCTCTCATAAACAATAAACAATTTCCATACGGAAATCAAATGCGAAAAATCTCTACGAAATTGAAAACGAAAACAAAAACTGAACCAAAAACGAAAACGAAAACAATAACGTAAACAATAACGAAATGCTTTTCGTAAAGATTCCGAAAACAAAAGTACACCAACCTCGGTACCGTTTTTCGTTCGAGAAATCGCAGTTCGACGATCTCTTTTTTTTCTTTCCCTTTCCTTTCTCTTCTCTTTCCTCTTCTTCTTCTTTCTTCTCTTCTTTTCTCGGCTCTTTCTCGCTGTCCTGGTTTCTGTGTGTGTTTTCTCGCTTTCGCGAGAAGCTTCTCTTTTTTTTTATATTTTTTTCGCTACCGCGACCGCCGTCGCGACCTGTGGTCGCGCCACCAGGTCGCGATGCTCACTGGAGTGCGCGCACCGCCTTCATCGCGAGCGCGCCTTGGTCGCGCGAGAGATCGCGTTGCTCACTGCCAAACTTTGACAACTTCATCGCGAGCAGTCCATCGCGATCTGTGGTCGCGGTGGCTGGTCGCGATGCTCACTGCCAGATTTTTGCCATTTTCATCGCGAGTGAGCTATCGCGACCTGTGGTCGCGGTGACCAGGTCGCGATGCTCTCTGGTCCAGTTTTTTAATTTTTTTTTTATTTTTCATTTTTTACTATTCAATCCGGTCCGCTGAGTAAGAGTTGGCAATTTTTGAAACAAACCCCTATAATAGTGACTTGAAATGAATCTCCTCCTCATAACAGTTTTCATCTCCTCTCTGGTCCAGTTTTTTTATTTTTCATTTTTCACTATTCATTTTTATTTTTTATTTTTTTTTTGTTTAACTTTCATTTTTCACTATTCAATCCGGTACATTTAATTACATTTACACCCCCTCAAATGGTAAAATTTATTTTCACATATTTCACATATATTAAAAATTCATTACCCGAAATCCGGGATGTTACAGATCTACTTCTGGTTACTTCACCTTTGTAGGAGGTAACCTAGTCACTTGGAGGAGTAAGAAACAGACCGTGGTGTCACGATCTAGTGCTAAAGCAGAATTCCGAGGGATTGCCCAAGGAATCACTGAATTATTGTGGTTGAAGAATTTATTGAGTGATTTGGGATTTCACCAAAGAGACTGCATGAGACTGTATTGTGATAATAAGGCTTCAGTACAGATTGCTAACAATCCTGTACAGCATGATCGTACTAAGCATGTGGAGATTGATCGATTCTTCATAAAAAAAAATTAGAAGAAAAGATAATCGAGCTTCCTTTTGTTCCAAGTAAGGACCAACTTGCAGATATCCTTACAAATGCCATTAATGGAAAGAGTTTTCATGACTCAATTAGAAAGTTGGGCATGAGTGACATCTATGCACCAACTTGAGGGGGAGTGTTAGATTATTTTATTATTAATGTAAGATATTTGTTGTATATAGTTGACAATCTTGTTGTATATAGTTGACAATCTATTACTTAATTGTAGGAGTGATTATAGGAGTGATTGATGGAGTGATTGCTGGGATTTATGCCCTAAAGCTTGTAATTATAAATGGTTAAAGATAATAATAAGAATTATTCAGATTATCATTCAAGTTTATAAAAGTTTTATATTCAGTAATATATTCGTATTGTGCAAGAACATCCTAGTTTGCAAGATGTAATATCATAATGAGTATATGATGGTCATATACAGAGAGGATTTATTTTGAGACGTGCAATCTAAAGAGTCCGTAGAGAGCGAACAAAGCTGAGTACTTTGTTTGTGATTGATCTACTGCTGCGGTCCATTCTGTAAAGTACGGTGGTCTTATCCTAGACCGCTCGTGTAGTTGACATGAGAATGAAGACACCTTATATGATGAGATCATATAGGACTGGGCCATGATTTATATGAATCTCTCACCAAGATCCGTTAGTAGATGAGATTCATATATAATCGATAAACGATGGCTATTTATAGGTGATCTTAATCCTGAGTGTTTTATCGACTCCTTCAGGTTGGATCGTGGCTTTTGATTTACCATGAGTGAGGTTGATGAGAATCTCGACCAATACCTCCGTATCTTGGAGTTACGGTTTGGCTTGTGGCTGGGAAGGTTTGAACACAATAGTGGAATCCACTCATTCTTGATTGAAGTAGATGGGTAGTTCCCTTAAGGGTTGATTCGGGGCTTGAACGATTATGAGCGCTCTCCTTCTTTCGTGAGGAAGACAAGATTTAATTGTTCATTAGAGAATCAATGGTACTTAAAGGAAAATATATTTCTAGAGGGGTATAACGGACTTTATGACCCAGATCTAGTTATGAACTATTTGTGGAGGATCACAATATATGCAATTAGCTATATCAATGGACACTGAGACTTCAGATTGTATAAACACGTCTACAGTTCTGAGAGTGCTGCCTTGAGTTTTTAGTGGAATAACTCCGAAGTTAATAATCGTGAAATATTAATTAAAGAGTTTTAATTAATATTACTAAGTATTATTGGAGCTCAAAACTGTGGGTCCATTAGGTCCCCTTGCTAGCCCTTATGGTTGTTGGTAACGAGGATCACGGTAGATTAATTGGATTGTCCAATTAATAATATTACGAAAGTAATGCGATTTAAATAAAAGAGAATAATTAAATAATGTGATTATTTAATTAATTAAATATTTAATAAAATAATAGAAATTAATAATTATGAATTATTAATTCTATTTATTAAATATGAGGTCATGTGATTAAATAATGACTATGACAAAAGAATTAAAATAATTAGATTATTTTAATAGTCCAAAAGGTCACAAGTTCAAGTCTTTAGGGAGACTAAAAATAAATAGGATTTAGAATCCTATTTTGACTTGGTCAAACTAAAACCCTAAAGGACTACTATATAAGTGTTATATAGTTAGGAAAAAAACATAACCTAGCACACAAGTGAAAAAGAAAAAGAGTTTGGCCACCAAAGAGAGAAGAAAAGAGAAAAAAAAGTTTTTTCTGACTCTCTCTTCTTTTGCAGGATTCGACCAACGTTCTTTTCACGTGACCTCCATCTCTTGCCGTGACATGCCCACACACATGTTGTTAGACCATGGGTCATAGCTCGGAAGATCTGGTGGTAGATCGAAGAATCAGAAAAAGAAAATCAAGAGAAAGGTATGTAGTTTCTAAAGTCTTTTTCTGCGTATATACAGGAACTCGTTCCTGATTGAAAAAAGTTTTCAATATAAGAAAAATTTTCGAAACCCAATTCCGCATGTTATACGATAATCAAAATATTTTCTAAAACTCCCTTCAATTGGTATCAGAGCCTTTGGTTCTAAGTTTTTGTATATACGCAAAAGAAAAAGAAAAACTACATATTTCTTGTTTATTTTTATTTTTCTTTTTGATTCTTGATTTGTGATATATTATTGTGTAGGCACAAATCTAGAATGTATGATTTGTTTTTATTGCTATATAATATGATTGTATAATTTTAAAAGCGTAATTGGTCGTTAATTATATGGTGAATGAGTTATAAGATGAATTTTTATTTTTTTTGGCCAATTGTTTATGGCAAAAAAGTTTTTTTTGTATATTTTTTTGTATTGTTATTCTTGTAATCGATCTGCCCTACGAAGAATCGAAGAAGCGGATGATGCGAAGAAGAAACGGAAAAAAAAAAAACGATTGCACAGTCCCATGGACAGCGGCCGCGCACGCTCACGCTCGAGCACTGGCTGCCGCGCGCACCCAACGACCGCGTGCGGCTGCTGTCGCGTTTCGCTGGGGCCATTTTTTTGTGTTTTTTGCGAACGATTTTTTGCTGATTTTTCTAGAAAAATATTGATGAATATTTTCTGGAAAAAGTGCAGAAAATTGGAGCGAAAATGTGGGCGAGACGACCCATGAACGCGCGCGAAAGCGCGGCTCACGCCAAGGCCGTGCGCACCTTGAGTGCGTGCGGCTACGCTGCTGGCAGCCGCACTTTCTCACGCGTTAGGGTTGTTTAGGGTTTCGTTTTGACTTAGGGTGCGTGTTAAGGTAACACGTGGACCTCTGGAAAAGATGTTGACTTTTGACAAAAATCAATTTTGACTTGATTAGGAAAACGAAGACAAGAAGAATTCAACTTGACGAAGAACTCTTGAAGACCAAGGAATGCCTTGGGAATATAATTGTAATTAGAGTTGTTTAAGTTAGATAACCCATGTCACTCGGTCAATTACGTATCCTTTATTTATTTTCATGTGATGATTAATTAAAAAGAGTTTAATTAAAAAGATTAGTTAGGTTCTTATTATTAATTAAGATTAATTGGATTAATTAGTTAATTAAAAAGAATCAAATAATGAGATTAGTTTTTAGGAGTAAAAACTTGGTAAATCTCATTAATAACTAATCTATATTAAAGTGTTTAATAATGATTAGTTAAATTCTTTGTATTAATTAAGATTAATTACTTGATTAAAAAAAATCGAATAATGAGATTAGTTTTTAGGAGTAAAAACTTGGTAAATCTCATTAATAACTAATCAACAAATTAAAAAGTTTAATTAAATTGATTAGTTTAGTTCTTACATTAATTAAGATTAATAAGATTAATTACTTAATTAAAAAGAACCAAATAATGAGATTAATTTTTAGGAGTAAAAACTTGGTAAGTCTCATTAATAACTAATCTATATATTAAAGTGTTTAATTAGATTAGTTAGGTATATTTAATGTTAGATTTAATTTGATTAAACATTAATGACATAATTGGATCAAATAATGTGAATTAGTTTTAATAGTTAAAACTTGGTAATTTCACATTTAATTTCTAGTTTATTTAAATAGTTTATGTAAATTAGAAATTGAAATAATAAATTATGTTTTAAGAGTTAAAATTGAATAATTTATTATAACTAGTAAACTTAGATTTTATATTAGCTGTAGAATCTAAGTAAAGATTAGAAATATAGAGTTTTAGAAACTCTTAATTTAAAGAAAATCCTAAATTACAAATAGTGAGAGAGAGGGATATATGACATTATATACCGCAGTCTCTATTGTTAGTTCAACACCGTGAGGCTTGAGTGGCGCCTCGTGACGGCTTTGCTTTTGTCCTCCCTACGGAGGGTGTCCACAAGAGTCAATACCAAGGTTGACTTCCTAATGGATAGATTTTCAGAATGTATTTTGGGACTGACCTAGCCTACCTAGGCACTCTCAAGTTAAGTTCATGAATTCTGAAACGATGGGTCACACTCATAAAGGACTTAATTAAGTTGTTAATTTATTGTCCTGACTAAATCAAAGCGATGATTGGATAATATAAGAATAAAGAGTTATTCTGGTGTATTATCTGATTGAGAATGTCTCGATCTAACATGCAGGGATTTGACCTAGCCTACCTAGGCACTTACTTGTGGGATGTTGGATTATCGTGGCATAACAACTAATTTTAGGGATTTTTTAGTTCATTAAAATATGCTTATGCATCATGTTTAATTTTATGCCGAACTATAGCATTTGATATGAATGTATGAGATGAATGATATTAATTTAGATTTATGTCTTAAATATCAGCGTTATCTTCTATATTATTATTTTCCTCTCAAACGAAACATTAACCGGGATAACTTTATTAAGTGGAACCAACACGAACGCAATCATGGTCTGCAAAGACCTTAAATTTGTGCTTACGGAGGAATGTCCTCCAGAGCCTGTAACCAACGCAGGACGAGTTACCAAAGGTAGGACTAGCGAAGCAAATGTTGCTGAGCCATCCTCTTCCGGTTTCAAGAAGATGAAGAGGTCTACTGGTAAAGTAAAGGCTAAGCCCAAAACAAATAAAGAGCACCACGACTGACTAAGCAAAAAGGAAAAATGTTTCCATTGCAAAGAGGCTAGTAATTGGAAGAGGAACTGTCTACAGTACCTCGAGTAGCTCTCCAATAATAAGAAAGTGAAAAGTAAATCAGATTTATATATCATTAAATTTTGTTTAGTGGAAGATGATTCTTCACCTTGAATAGTAGATTCAGGGGCCACTAAGTAATTTTGTTCTTATTTACATTGGAATGATTATTGGCGAAAAGCTGGAGGAGGGGTCCTTCACTATGCGTGTTGGAACAGGGGATGTTGTTTCAGTACGAGCAGTGGAAGTAGTTAGACTACAGTTTAATAATTGTTTTCTATCATTGAACAATGTCAATTTCATTTCTGGATTTATAAGGAATTTGATTTCTATATCCAAATTACTTGAAACAGTTTCATAAGGTTTCTTTTAAAGATAAATCACTTATCATTTTAAGAAATGGAATGAATATTTGTTCTGGTACGATAGAAAATAATTTGTATATTTTAAGACCGTTAATTCATACATTACTGCTTAATACTAAATTGTTTAAAGTTGGAAAACCTAAAACAAAGCGATAAAAGATTTCTCCAGTTGATGACACGTGTCTGTGGCATTTAAGACTTGAACATATAAACCATGATAGGATAAACAGACTAGTTAAAAGCGGATCTATAAGTTAGTTAGAGATCGGTACCTTACCTGTCTGTGAATCTTTTCTAGAGGATAAGATGACCAAGAGACCTTTTACAGGAAAAGGGATTAGAGCCACACTATCACTTGAGCTTATACATTCAGACGTGTGCGGACCTATGAGTGTTAGAGTTAGAGATGGTTATGAGTATTATGTCACATTTATTGATGACTACTCTAGATACGCGTATGTTTACCTAATGCAACGTAAGTCGGAAACTTTTGAAAGGTTCAAAGAATTCTGAGCTAAAGTTGAAAATCTATTAGGCAAAATAATCAAATCACTACGATCAGATCGTAAGGGTGAGTATCTCGACCAAGAGTTTGAAGACTACATGGTTGAGCATGAGATAGTATCCCAACTCACAGCTCCAGGTACACCACAGCAGAATGGTGTTGCGGAGAGGAGAAATATGATCTTGATGGAAATGGTGAGATCTATGATTAGTTTCTCATCATTACCATATTCTTTTTGGGGATATGCACTACAAACAGCGACTTACATACTGAATGTAGTTCCATCCAAATCTGTTCCTAGACACCCCTAGAGTTGTGGAATGGTCGTAAAGCTAGTTTACTACATTTTGCATATGGGGATGTCCAGTACATGTACTGAAGAATAGGCGTGGAAAGCTGGAACCTCGTTCACAAGTATATTTATTTGTAGGGTACCCAAAGGAAACACGAGGTGGATTCTTTTATAATCCACAAGAAAACAAAGTGTTTGTATCAACAAATGCAACGTTTCTTGAGAAGGATTATATTAGAAATCATAAACCTTGTAGTAAGATTGTGTTAAAGGAGCTAGAACCTGGTACGACCAGTGCTCAGTCAACAAGAGTTGTAGACGATGTTATAATTCCACAAATTATCTGATAGTCAGATAATTCCTAGTCAGGATACACTACCACCGAGGTGTAGTGGATGGGTTGTTTGACAACCTGATCGCTACTTAGGCATTGGAGAGGCACGGGTGTCGTTTCTAATGATAGTGTGGATTATCCATTGATATTTAGATATGCAATGGAAGATTCTGACAAAGAGGAATGACTTAAAGCCATGAATCTCGAGATGGAGTCCATGTACTCCAATTCAGTCTGGGAACATGTAGACTTACCAGATGGGATAAAACCTATAGGATGTAAGTGGATCTACAAGCGTAAGAGAGGAGTAGATGGGAAGATAGAGACCTTCAAGGTAAGGCTAGTGGTTAAGGGTTACAACCAAAAGGAAGGCATTGCTTATGATGAAACCTTCTCGCCAGTAGCTATGTTTAAGTCTATTAGGATACTCTTATCCATAGCTGCCTATTTTGATTACGAAATCTGGCAAATGGACGTCAAGACTGCATTCTTGAATGGCAATCTAGACGAGAGCATCTATATGATGCAACCAGAGGGATTCGTATTCCAAGATCAAGAGCAAAAGGTTTGCAAACTGCAAAGGTATATTTATAAGACTTAAGCAGACGTCTAGATCTTGGAACATTAGGTTTGATACTGCGATCAAAACCTATGACTTTGAGCAGAACGTTGATGAGCCTTGTGTATACAAGCGCATCATTGATAAGAAAATAGTTTTTCTGGTGCTTTACATAGATGACATCTTACTCATTGGGAATGACGTAGGAACATTGTCAGAGGTAAAATGTTGGCTTGCTAACCAATTCCAAATGAAAGATTTGGGAGAGACAAGTTATGTTATTGGGATCCAATTGATAAGAGATCGTAAGAACAAAATATTAGCGTTGTCTCAAGTATCATATGTCGACAAGATACTTGTGCGATTATCCATGTAGAACTTTAAGAAAGGTAGTTTACCTTCAAGACATGGAGTTCACTTGTCTAAGGAATAGTGTCCTAAGACACCTCAAGAAATTGAGGATATGAGACGGATTCCCTATGCGTTTGCAGTAGGCAGTCTTATGTATGCTATGCTATGCACAAAACCCAACATCTGCTTCGCAGTGGGAGTAGCCAGTAGATATCAGTCCAACCCATGATTGGATCATTGGGTTGCTGTTAAGCATATTCTCAAGTATCTTCGGAGAACGAGAAACTATATGCTTGTATATTCCCATCCGAATTTGATTCCATTGGGATATACAGATTCTAACCTTCAGTCAGACAAGGATTCAAGGAAATCCACATCTGGGTCAGTATTCACCCTTGGTGGTGGAGCCATAATTTGGAGGAGTATCAAGCAATCTTGCATTGCTGATTCCACCATGGAAGCCGAGTACGTAGCAGCTTGTGAAGCAACTAAGATGGCTATTTGGCTCCGAAAGTTCTTGAGTGATCTGGAAGTTGTTCTAGATATGGATAGGCCCATGACACTTTATTGATGATATTCACTTTTAAGATCAATTTTGGTGAAAACAATATAATCATGCAATTCATCAAGTATATCATCTAATCTAGGAATAGGCTGTCGATACTTTACAGTGATATTGTTGATGGCATGACAATCAACACACATCCTCCATGTTCCATCCTTCTTAGGCACAAGCAATACGGGAACCGTACAAGGACTCATACTCTCACGAACATACCCTTTTTTCCATGAGCTCATCAACCTGCCTCTGAAGTTCCTTTATCTCCTCATGATTACTTCTGTATGCGGGTCTATTTAGAATTGGTGCTCCGGGTACAAAATCAATTTAGTGCTCAATCTCCCTTATTGGTGGTAAACTAATAGGCATCTCTTCGGGAAACATTTCATCAAAGTCCTGCAAAAGTGAAACAACAACACTAGGCAAAGAAGAGTTAATTTCGTTAGTACTAAAACAAGCCTCTTTGTACAAAAGTACAATCATTGGCTGATTTGCAAACAAAGCCTTTTTGATCTCACTCTCTCTTACATAAAAGCTCACTTGTTTTCTCTCTCATTGTTTCTCATCAGCCTCTTTTTCTTTTTTTTACTGTTTCAGACTCTTTCTCTTTTGTCTCTCTTTCTTTTGAACTCTCACTCTCCTTTTTAACATCTCTGTCTTTTTTTAACCTCACTTGATCTTCATATACTTGCCTTGGGGTTAAAGGTACAAGAGTGATTGGCCTTTTATTGAATATAAAGGAGTATCTATTGGTATATCCATCATGAGTCACATGTCTATCAAACTGCTATGGTCTTCCCAAAATGATATGACCTGCATTCATTGGTACCACGTCACAAATAACTTCATCTTTGTATTTTCCAATTGAAAATGACACCAACACCTGTTTATTCACCCTAACTTCCCCACTATCATTCAACCATTATAGCTTATAAGGTTTTAGATGCTTCAAAGTTGTCAAATTCAATTTTTCCACCAAAGTAATGCTCGCCACATTAGTACAACTCCCCCTATCAATAATCATACTACATACCTTGTCATTAACATGGCAGCGGGTGTGAAAAATGTTATCACGTTATACCTCATCATCTTCCTTGGCTTGAGCACTAAGAGCTCTACTTGCAACCAAAAGCTCTCCACCCACTGGATATTTAAAGTCACTTGCATCCTCCAAAGGTGGCATGGACTCATCATCAGATTCACCCTCGGATTCGATACCACCATCATCCTTCAAAACCATTACTCTCTTGTTTGGGTATTGTGATGCAATATGACATGCTCCCAAACACATAAAGCACTTAATGTCACGGTTTTTAGAAGGTTGAGAATATGGTTTACCTTGATTTAATGTGCCTTCGGCCTTATGATCTTTGGAAGGTTCGGCCTTGGCCTTGAAACTAGGTTGGTCCTCCCTCTTACTCCAATTCAGTTTCCATGATGATAAAGAACTTGAATTTTGCCTAACCCGTGTGGAACCCTTCCTCTTCATTTGTTGTTCCACTTTAATGGCCATGTGTACCATGTCAATCAATTCAACATAATGTTGCAACTCTACTACATTTGCAATGTCTCGGTGTAGCCCATTTAGAAATCTAGCCATAGTCGCTTCTCGGTCCTCCTCTACATCAGCTCGAATCATGGCTATCTCCATCTCCTTGTAATAGTCTTCAACACACTTAGACCCCTGAGTAAGAGTTGGCAATTTTTGAAACAAACCCCTATAATAGTGACTTGAAATGAATCTCCTCCTCATAACAGTTTTCATCTCCTCACAGATCTCAATAGGTCTTTCTCCATTACGTCTCCTACTCACAATCAGTTGATCACACCAAACAATGGCATAATCAGTGAATTCTATAGCTGCCAATGATATGGACCCTCTAGACTACCTGCTCTAGGAACCCTTGAATTCAATGGATTAGAAACACTCCAAAATCGCTAGATAAAAATTATAGATGATTAGATTAGAACCTAAAGGAAACTAAGTCCTTAAAACCCTAATCTTGAGATGCCACAAAAGTTGTTTACTCCCTTAATAAGTCGAATTTCATGCATTCAGTCAAGAACACAAGAAGGCAAAGCAAAGCAAAGCTTTCGAAATAAATTCTTAATTGATAATAATGTCCCAAAAAAATAACATGGCTGCTGTCTTTTATAAGCAAAACACCCTAAAAGAAAACCCTAGCTAATTGAAAAAGAATTGGGCCTAGTTAAACCTTAAATAAAAGACTAAAACTAATGCCAGTTAAAACATAAAGGCCCATAATTAAAATTAAAATTCCTAATTAACCCATGCACGCATCTTGTTCTTTCAGATTTATCCCTTGTACAAAAAAATAAGTGACCATCCTTGGTGAAGCTTTGGAATCTTCTAATTTAGTTTAGAATCTTCTAGTGCAGCCTCTTTGTATTGCACTTCCACGATCAAGCCTTGTAAAGCCTCTTTCATCCTCTTTGTCCTTGTCCTAGTCATTGGACCGCCAATTCCTTGCAAAGCATCTTGAGAACATTTGGGAACATCAACTTGGTCAGCACCTCGATCTCCATTATTCCGCCCCCCCCCCCCCCCCCCCTCTTCCAAAGGATTCGTCCTCAAATTACCTGCATCAAACAAAGATAAATCAGTAACATTAAAAGTTGCACTAACATTACCATAGTCGCTTGGAAAATCTAACTTGTAGGCGTTATCATTGATTCGCTCCAAGACTTGAAAAGGTCCATCTCCTCTAGGCTGCAATTTTGATTTCCTTTGTGTAGGAAACCTCTCTTTACGTAGGTGCACCCAAACCCAATCTCCAGGTTGGAAGACAACCTTCAAACGCCCCTTATTGGCTTGCTTAGCATATTGCTGATTCTTCCTTTCAATGTTGGCCCGAACTCTGGAATGTAATTCCTTCACAAAATCTGCCTTTTTCTTACCATCATGATTAGCGTGCTCATTAGTAGACAAAGGTAAAATATCCACAGGTGTTAAAGGATTAAAACCATAAACAATTTCAAAAGGAGAAAATAAAGAAGTAGAATGAACAGTCCTATTATATGCAAACTCAATATGTGGCAAACACTTCTCCCACTGCCTTAAGTTCTTTCGAATGATAGCACGCAACAAAGTAGTGAGTGTCCTATTAACTACTTCAATTTGACCATCCGTTTGAGAATGTGCAACAGTAGAAAATAAAAGTTTAGTTCCTAATTTATTCCATAAAGTGCACCAGAAATGACTTAGGAACTTAACATCTCTATCACTAACAATTGTCTTAGGCAACCCATGCAATCGAACCACTTCTTTAAAGAACAAATCAGCAATATGTGTTGTGTCGTTGGTTTTAGAACATGCAATAAAATGGGCCATTTTACTAAACCTATCAACAACAACAAATAAGCTATCCTTACCACTTTGAGTCCTTGGTAATCCTAAAACAAAATCCATAGATATATCAATCCAATGTTGATTAGGCACAGGTAAAGGGGTATACAAGCCATGCGGTTTGACTTTAGATTTTGCTTGCCTACATGTAATGCACTTATCACAAACAGATTGCACATCATGCTTCATATTAGGCTAGTAAAAATGCTCACGTAATATATCTAAAGTCTTTAGAACACCAAAGTGTCCTATCAAACCTCCCCTATGACTTTCCCTAACAAGCAACTCACGAACAGAACAAATAAGCACACATAATTTATCTTTTTTGAATAGAAATCCTTCATGCCTATAAAAATCACCAAACGCACACTTATCACTTGCATTCCATACTTGGCTGAAATCAGAATCATTAGCATACAAATCCTTAAGCAATTCAAAACCAAGTAGTTTGCAATGAAGTAAGTAATACGTACCTCCTAGACAATGCATCAGCTACAACGTTTTCCTTCCCATGCTTGTATTTGATTACATAAGGAAACATTTCTATGAATTCCAACCACTTAGCATGTCTTTTATTAAGCTTACCTTGGGTCTTCAAGAACTTCAAGCTCTCATGATCAGAATGAATGATGAATTCCCTCGGCCACAAGTAATGCTGCCATGTTTGAAGAGTTCTCACTACTACATAAAGCTCATTGTCATACGTAGGATAATTCAACATTACCCCACTTAGCTTTTCACTAAAATAAGCAATTGGTTTGGAATCTTGCATCAAAACAGCTCCGATTCCGATCCCGTATGCATCACATTCTATTTCAAAAGCTTTATCAAAGTTAGGCAAACACAACAAAGGTGCATTAGTTAGCTTATCTTTCAAAGTTTTGAAAGCTCGGTTATGCACATCATCCCACTTAAAAACAACATTCTTTTTAACAAGTTCATTCAAAGGTGCAGCAATAGAACTAAAATCTTTAATAAACCTTCGATAAAAACTTGCTAAACTATGAAAACTTCTCACCTCGTTCGCATTCTTAGGTGTAGGCCAATCCCTAATTGCCCTTACCTTTTCTTCATCAACACTAATACCCTGCGAACTAACAACAAATCCAAGAAACACAATAGATTCCATGCAAAACGTGCACTTCTTAAGATTAGCATATAATTTGTGCTCTCTTAACACACTAAAAACAGCATGCAAGTGTTTCATATGTTCATCCAAATTTTTGTTATAAACTAAAATATCATCAAAGTAAACTACCACAAATTTTCCCATGAAAGCACACAAGACATGATTCATTAGCCTCATGAATGTACTAGGTGCATTAGTTAAACTAAAAGGCATTACTAACCACTCATACAATCCATATTTAGTTTTAAATGTAGTTTTCCATTCATCTCCATCTTTCATTTGAATCTGATAATAGCCATTCTTTAAATCAATTTTAGAAAACAAATGAGAGCCATGCAATTCATCAAGCATATCATCTAATCTAGGGATATGATGTCTATACTTTACCGTTATCTTGTTAATAGCTCGGCAATCCACACACATGCGCCATGTTCCATCTTTCTTTGGGACTAAGATGAAAGGAACCGAACATGGGCTAGGACTCTCCCTTACAAAACCCTTTTGCAACAACTCATCCACTTGCCTTTGTATCTCCTTCGTTTCCTCGGGATTAGCTCTATAAGCAAGTCGATTTGGTATGGCAGAACCGAGTATGAAGTCTATTTGATGTTTAATTCCTCTTAAATGAGGTAATCCATAGGGAATCTCCTCTGGAAAGAGGTCCTCAAAGTCCTGCAATAAAGACACAACAACACTAGGCAAAGATGAGTGAAGGTCGTTAGTAGAAAAATAAACATCCTTGTACATAAGTACAAGTACTTGCTACCTTGCCATCATTACACTCTTAACCTCATGTTTTTCAGCAAATACACTCATTCTTTTATTTTTCTCTCCTTTTTGCTCACTTTTCTCTCCATTTTCCCTCTCGACCTCACTTACTCTCTTTTTATTTTCCTCTTGCTCACACTTTTGTTTCTCTCTCATTTTGCACTCTCTTGCTATCCTAATCTGGTCTTCATAGGTTTGCAAAGGTTTAAGAGGGGCTAATACAACTTTTCGGTTATTCATTACAAAAGAATAACGATTTTTGTACCCATCATGCTACACCCTCCTATCAAACTGCCATGGTCGGCCATGCAATATATGACTAGCATGCATCAGTGCCACATCATAAAGAACCTCATCTTCATACTTGCCAATTGAAAAAGGAACTCGAACTTGTTTGTTTACCTTCACTTCTCCACTTTCATCAGCCATTGTAACTTGTATGGTTTAGGATGCTTCATGGTATGCAAATTCAACTTTTCTCCCAACAAAGTACTAAGAATATTAGTACAACTCCCACTATCAATAATAAATGTACATACCTTGTCCTTCACGTGGCATCTTGTGTGAAAAATATGCTCACGTTGCTCTTCATCTCCATCATCCTTAGGCTGTATACTCAGGGCTCTCCTTGTAACAAGTAAATCACCATGCACAGGTTCTTCCACTTCAACATCATAACAATCCTCTAATGGTGGCATATCATCGTCACTTGAGCTAGCACTTTCGATTTCTCCATTTGCCCGTACAACCATAACCTTTTTGTTTGGGCATTGGGAAGCAATATGTCTGAATCCTTGGTACCTAAAACACGTAATATCACGTGACTTAGAAGGAGTCTTAGTTTTGGGTTTACCTTTAGGAACAGCAACCGAATTCTTCAACTTTGCTTCCTCTTTTGTTCTTAAGGCAGCTTTGTTGTCCTTCCAATTTGATTTCCACGAAGAGCTAGAGGACAAACCAGATCTGAACCCCTTGGACTTGATTTGCTTCTCCACTTTAATGGCTTTATGCAATAGCTCCTTCATCTCTACATAATGTTGCATCTCAACCACGTCTGCAATCTCCTTGTTCAATCCGCCAATGAATCTAGCCATCGTTGCTTCTCTATCTTCCTCTATGTTTGCTTTAATCATGACAATTTCTATCTCCTTATAATAATCCTCTACACTCATGGAACCTTGAACTAGCCCTTGCAAATTTCTATACAAATCTCTATAGTAATGGCTAGGTATAAATCTCTTGCGCATCACCAACTTCATCTCTTCCCATGACCGAATAGGCCTCTCACCATTCCTACGCCTATTACCAATTGATCCCACCATATACTTGTATAATCTGTAAACTCCACGGCTGCTAGCTTTACTTTCTTCTCCTCGAAGTAATTATGACAATCAAATACGTGCTCAACTTTTCTTTCCCACTCCAAGTATAGCTCAGAATCATTCTTTCCTTGAAAAGTTGGAATTTTTATCTTTATGCTGCCTAAATTGTTATCTCCTTTGGAGTCAACCTTATTGTCCCATTTAGAACTTGTTTTCTCCACTTCGGAATCAGCTTCTTCATCTTAATCGAACATACGTCTTCCATGTGATTTAGAACTGGAAGAGGATTCCAATTCATTCAATCTCGCATTCAGCAACTTAAATTGGTCATTAACAGCCTTGATGAATAATCTCATGTCGACCTCTTGTGATTCTCCTCCTTATTCACTCATGTTTTCAACCTGTAAAATAAAAATAAAAAGTGTTCCTCACACACTCCCTCACGTGTTTGCACTCAAATCAGATTGTTATCACTCGTGTTTCACACTATTTTGGCTTTTCTTGATGATGATCTCTCTTGTCTTTTACCACTCATAGCCTAGCCAACCCCCTTTATGTTCTAAACAGAATCAAAGAAATCAACAAATCTTAAGAAGCAATAGGTTAGATGGTGATAATCTCAAAAATCAGAACTTTAAAAACTCAGTTGAGTAAAACGGTGAAACGGAAAAAAAAGATCAAAGATAGTTAGAAAACTCTAAAAAAAAAAAAGCAAAAGACATCAAAACAGCCTTGCAAAACGATATATATATATATATATATATATATATATATATATATTGATATTTTTTTTCTTTTTTTTTTCTTTTTTTTTATAAAGATTCACTGCTAATAACAAAAATAGAAATTGAAAATTTTACCCGGATCAAGAAATTCAAGAAACCGAAAAAGAGACGCAACAATCTTAAAAGTCTCGGAAACTGATGAAAACGATGGAATTTGGGGATGAAAACTAGGCTTCGATTTAATAGGCAATAATAGCCGTTTCAATACCCGGATCAAAAGTTATGGTTGTTTTAAGATAGCACCTCTAAATGCTCTATATATATATTTGACCTAGAATGATACAAACAGCAATTTTTTTTTTTTAATCAAGAACGCAAAAACAAAGAGAGATAGAGATAAATAACCTGTTTCCAGCAACCGGTCTCTGATACCAATTGATATGGACCCTCTAGATGACCTGCCCTAGGAACCCTTGAATTCAATGGATTAGAAACACTCCAAAATCGCTAGATACAAATTATAGATGATTAGATTAGAACCTAAAGGAAACTAAGTCCTTAAAACCCTAATCTTGAGACGCCACAAAGGTTGATCACTCCCTTGATAAGTCGAATTTCATGCATTCAGTCAAGAACACAAGAAGGCAAAGCAAAGCTTTCGAAATAAATTCTTAATTGATAATAATGTCCCAAAAAAAATAACATGGCTACTGTCTTTTATAAGCAAAACACCCTAAAAGAAAACCCTAGCTAATTAAAAAAGAATTGAGCCTAATTAAACCTTAAATAAAAGACTAAAACTAATGCCAGTTAAAACATAAAGGCCCATAATTAAAATTAAAATTCCTAATTAACCCATGCACTCATCTTGTTTTTCCAGATTTATCCCTTGTACAAAAAAATAAGTGACCATCCTTGGTGAAGCTTTGGAATCTTCTAATTTAGTTTTAGAATCTTCTAGTGCAGCCTTTTTGTATTGCACTTCCACGATCAAGCCTTGTAAAGCCTCTTTCATCCTCTTTGTCCTTATCCTAGTCATTGGATCGCCAATTCCTTGCAAAGGATCTTTAGAACATTTGGGAACATCAACTTGGTCAGCACCTCGATCTCCATTAGCCAATTTCACCTTCTTCAATTCGGAATATTCATGGCAATCAAACACTAACTCTATTCTTTTCTCCCACTCCAAATAAGCTTCAAGATCAGTTTTACCTTGGAAGGTTGGAATCTTCACCTTTATACTACCCAAATTATTATCAACCCTCTCTACATACCGATCTCCTCTATTCCCATACCTATCTTCTCTATTCCCATACCTAACTCCTCTACCTCCCATTCCATGCCTAAATCTTCCCACACCCACATTGGACATGCGATCATCCTCCTCCATATCATTATCATCCTCGTAGTAATTATTAACTTCTTCTCTAACCAGAACTCTCTCTTTCCTACGTGCTTGTGGAATGGGTGGTGGCTGTTCCGCACGTATATTTTCTACCCGATCTAATCGTTTATGAATTGGTTCCATCTCCGCCCTTAACATTTTCCCCATCTCTCTCGTCAATGCTTCCGTTATAAACTTTGTATCGACCTTTCCCAACACATCTTCCGATGCACTTTCTTTAGACATATTCGCTGCAAAGACAACGTTAGTAGAAATGTTAAAAAAAGGTCTTCACTTCACTCCCTCACGTGTTTCCCTCAAGAAACGGTTCACTTAATTGCACTCGTGTTTTCTCACAATAAATTTGGCTTTTACCCTCAGTATGTACTCATCTCTCTTGCCTTTTTCTACTCGTAATTTTTCAAAAGTTCTTATCAAACTAACCAAACAATAATCAGGATTTCTTAACCGCGTTCACACGAAACAAAAATTTCCTAGGTTCACACGAAACAAATCACAGCGAAACTAGAATAACAAAGTAATAGGACAAGAATAACAAATACGAGTTTCTACTACCAGGATATTTTTTTTTTTTTTTTTTTACTTAGATGGACACTCATAAGGAGTTTAAGAAATAAGATGTAATTTTGTGATCAACGAAATCAAAGAAGAAGAATAACAAAGATAGATTAAACCTGATGTTAGAGGCCTAAGCTCTTATACCAAATGATACGAACCTCGTCGATTGTATCAAGGTTGATGCCGAAGATTGTTCTAACCTCTAATTCGAATGGAAACTGCGACCCAACACCTATATGGAGATGTGAACCTTGGTATAAAGGAGGACGCCACAATCAAGGATGGAATACTCGATTGATAAGTCAAGGAGGAATGCTACAGAGAAATCTGATAAGTTCCAATTAGTTCTCAAAGAATAAAAGAGAAAATTCTCTCAATTTTCATTCAAATTAAGTCTGCCATGTTACATCCATTCGGATCCTTATAAACTAAAACCCTACACGCCTATCTCTAAAAAGGAAATAAGATAATTCGGTCATTAAGGCCTTACAAAGAGAAAACTAAAATGGGCAATAATTGCCTTACAAATGGAAAACTAAAACAAGCAACTATTGATTTGCTTCCTATTTGGAAGGCTAAATTTGGAAACAAATCAGCCCTTTAATTTAGGAAACAAATCAACTCTTTATTCTATGGAAACTAAAAACAAAAAAAAAAAGGAAACAAAATCAGCCGAAATTGAATCTCCTCCAACCATTTGCCACTCACCACATGCCTAGCTTGTGCCACACGCCCAAGCCTTCTCTTATTCGGCCCAATCAATTGCCTTGATGACATTAATCAAGCCTTGGTCTTCATGTGGGATCATCTTGGACTTTAATAATTCAGAATCAGCCTATGTGTCTTGAATTAGGTCATTGAGTGCTTCTTTGAATCTCTTAGCCCTTGCCCTTGTTATTGGCCCAACCGGAACATACAGTGGATCCCTTGGTGCAGCTCCCTTATTCTCATCACTTTCAATACAATATTCTTCAAAAATAATTTTCATTAATTTATAAATATTATCAGCAGTATAGGTGTCATCAAAAACTCTAAATGTCAATATTCGTTTTTGCAAATCCCATGATTGGTCATCGTAGTGGCAAGTGAGTCCTAAGTATGAATGTTTTTGCCAATGATCACTACAGATATCGACACAAACAGACACACGACTCATATAATTTTGAAAATATTTTACTAATGCTTTTTTTTTCTTTTTTATAAATATCACACATAATACGTTTTAATGTAGTCTTAATACTCTACATGTAGAGGAATTTAAAGTATTATGACAATATTTTAAAAAATTAATTTTTTCCCCAAAACTAAAGGGAAGATGTTCGGTCGCTACCATTTTTGCTAATTGTTTCATATTATTTTGATCAGTATATTTAAATAAAGGATGGTTAGGAGATGTGTACCTTGAAATTTGGTGTTGTCCTCGCTGATGGTGAGCTTCGGCTGGATGCTTCATATTGATATGCTTTCAATACGTTCTGTACCCTCCAGATTTGTTCCATTTAAAATCTTTGGAACAATAGTTGCAAACCACTATATCTAACTCATCCTTCTTCATCCTCTTCATATGAACTTTAAAAAGTTCATATTTGTATTTTGTTAAATCTGGCTGGGCATTTGTACGGTTTCACCTGGGGTTGGGGTGGTTGGAGTAGAGGGACCAGTACCAGCAGAGGGATGAGAATAATGAGGAGTAAAATTAAGAGGAGTTTCATTACCAAAAATTACCTCCTCATATTCTCTTTGTTGCATGTTCGGTCGCTACCATTTTAGTCGTTGTTATATTCTGGGAAAAGGCGACTCTGCACTTCTTGAGCATTTAAATCTGGTACCTGCTCAACGTCTCTGCTGAAAACGGACTTTCTAGAATTGGAAACAAATTTTCGACCTCCGAAAATAGATGGTTTTGAGGATGATGCCATTATAAATTTATAAAAATAAAGTATTTAAACAAATAATGAAAATAATTGCAGTAGTGAAAAACAAGAGCAAGATTGAGAGAATGAGAGAATTAAAGATTGAGAGAATGAGAAATGAGAGAAATATTGAAAGAATGAGATAATTTGTGTGAATGAATTGGAGAATTGATAGGATTTATATAACTTTTTGAGTTGGGGAAAAAATTAATATTTTTTAAAATTTATGAGGTGAAAATATAATTTTTTAGGGGAGGTTTTGGTAATTTTACCTAAAGGAGTCGTTAACTGTGAGGCAAACGGCTCCTTCTGACTGCTGCCATGGCAGATGGCAACAGGTGCCAGGTGGCCGTTGGCCACTCACTATGGCCAACGGCCACAAATAACAAATTTAAAATTTTTTAAATTTTTTTTTTTTAAAAAAAAAGGTTCGAACCGAACCGGGGCCATGACTAGGTGGTCGAAAGGATCACCGGCTGCCTGGTATATGGGGATGCTGGGCATCTTGAAGCACTTAGGGAGTGGTTCGTTATCGATCTCCCAGCTAAAAGGACTTCGTTCTACGTACATGTCTATGGGTTCAGCGCCTCCTCACTGTTGTTCCAGTAAAGCTAGCCATCGTAGGAAGGCCTGGTATACCGATGCCAGGGGTGTCCTTCTTGATGTACTGGAAGTGGCGTTGTTCTCTTCGTAAAAGTGACCTGGTGGGTCGGGCGACCTCCGTGCCTGCTCGTTGGGTAGCTTTTGGTTGTCTAGTCACGGCTATTCGACATGTCTCCTATGAGCGTCGGTGACCGGTATTGCCTGGCAGCCTTCTTTGCCGTCATGTCCCTCGGGCCGTGGGCCAAGCGCCCGTAAAGGTTGTACACATTGTCATGAGGTGCTGTGAGCAGAGGCATCGCGTCGTTCCCTGTTAAGTTCTACGTACCTGTCCCCATTTACACTCACGTGCACCACGGGGCATTGGTGAGAAAGCTCTATCCACAGTTCCTCGTGTTCCGCCCTCATCTGCCACGCCGCGTTGGCAGAGTGGAAAAAGATCCTGCCTCGTGGAGCGTCATCTCGCAGAAGATGTTGTCCTAGGGGCTGGAGGATAGGGTGACTCGTCTCATTCCCCGCATCCCGTAGAGGAGAGGTACTCTTCACGATGTGCTCGCGGGGCAGCTGGTTCTACAACGGGAGATGGTATCCACGGGTCATGTCTGCCATCATCCTTTCTAGCTCTGCTTGCTTTTCTGCCACTTTGGCAAGGTCATGGGGGCAGGAAGAGCCAGTCTGCTCGTGGCTCCGGGGCTCCGCTTATAGGGGACCGTCAGAGTGGCGGGTACTGCGTTGGTCACAACTGGCTCGTCTGGGCCCGCTGGTACGTCCAGGGCCGGCAGTGCGTTTGGCACAACCGACAAGACCGAAGGTTAATGTGAGGCCTCCGAGGGTCCTCCGATGAAGGGTATGTCTCTGCTCCATAGGGTCCGGAAGCGTATGCCTACGCCTTTCGCCATCGGTATATTTCTGCAACTTTAACCTGTAAATTTGATATTAGAAATCTTAAAAGAACAATTGTTCTTACCAGGGAGGTTTGAATCCTCTAGGGGCCCTCCTTCTAACGCCAAACTGTTGACGTGTAAATCTGATCAACGTGGTAAAACGATGAATACTCTGTATTATAGGGATTGATATTGTAAATTGATAGTGAACAAGAGATTTTTAAAGTGGTTCGGCTTGAAAGAATTTCTACATCCACTGTTCTTTTATTTAAGTCAAGCTCGTTTATATTTGAAGACGAAGCTCACTTATGCGTTTGTGATTCCAAGAAATTTTGTAACCTTTGTAACAAAGGTGTCCCGCTCCTTTTATAATGTGAAGAGGCGAGAGTCTTGCTCTCTAATAGAAATTTAATTACATGGTTTTAGGGAGAAAATTTATCCCTTAATGGATGTGGTTTAGTATAATTGTAATTGCTGATTGTGAGGAATTTGAGGTTGATTGGAGATCTGATTAGTTGACTTGCGCTGATTCCTGTATTCTGGGAATTCTTCCTTAATTTGAGGCTTCGAGCTAATTGCTTTTGTAGGCTGCGTGGTCTGCGGGTTACGGGCTGCCTACTTGGTCAAACGCGGTATCTGCGGGGTGCGGTACTTCAAGTCTTCTACTATTCTTCTTCGGTTGTTTATTGGGCTTTGGGGTCTGTCAGGTTCTGTGGCGCTCCCTGGGCCTTTTGTGCATGTTGGGCCTTCCTTTGAGTTATTAGTGTTTCGGGTCTATTTGGACTTTGTGTAATTTTATACACAACTCTTAGACATATAAAAATTAGGATTGCTTAATATAGTTAATCTAGTGCATTTATATTTTTAAAAGTCAGTAAAAATCCATCAATATCTTTTTTTAAAATAAAATTATCAATAAAAGTCTGTAAAATTCTATAAAAATATTTTATAATTTTATAAATCTATAAATGTTGATAGAAATCTATAAACTCTACAAAAGTTATTCACTTAATAAAAGTTATATAAAAATATTTCAATGTTTAGATTAAAACACCCCTTTAATTTCAATGAAAGTAAATTATCTAGCAATTAAAAAATATATATATTTCTTAATTTGTACTTCAGTTAAAAAAATAGAAAAAGATAGTAAATTACTACAAAAAAGTTACAAATCTTATAACTTTTTTTTTACATCAACAAGAATTTGTGGTAATTCATGTCCAACATTCATATTCATGATATTCATGACTAAGGGTGGGCACAAAAACTATATCCGAATCGATTCGAACTATATTCGAATCGTAATTTGTAATTTGAGTCGGTTTTGAGTTTGAATTCGGTTTGGTTCGGTTTTAAATTTAAAAAATCGTATTGAATTCAGTTTGGTTCGGTTTTGATAGTCCAAAACTGACTTGAACCGTCATATAAAAAAAAAAGAAAAAAGAACCTAACCTATTTTCTCATTAAGTCACAAATCACCACTGATACATTTCATTTCTATTTCTATTACATTTGGGGCCATAACATATTTACTGTTCTTTAATCAATTTTCTACTCAACGATCCGATGGAATGAAGAATCAATATTTCATCGGACATGATTAATGATAGTGTATAATTAGAAGCTTATAATAACTTTCTAATCAAAAACTAATTTCAAATCTAAAATATTATTATCTCCCATTTTAAGTTCACGCATGGCAGCCCCACTTCACTTGAACATTTATCTGAAAATTAAACAGTTGATCCACAATTTCTTACCCTACCCTAATAATTTTGTCATTACCGTAAACAATTGGAGTTAAGCAGCAACAATATTCTGTATTCAATTTTATTTTTCTGGAAAGTTTACTGTTTTATTTCAAAGCATACTGTTTACTTTTTCTTCTGAACTGTTGTTAAGCAGCAGCAAATTGAAAAGTTTAATTTTCTGCACAATTTTATTTAAAAATGAGATTACTATTTAATTTTCTGGACTGTTTAATTTTCTGGACAATTAATTTTCATGTTAATAATTTTGTGATTAGAGCAGTACATTAATTAGATGGATTGAAATCAGTGACTGTTTGTTTATAGTGCTTGAATTTTTTCACTTTAAGTTCGAAACATAATTTCACTTGTATAAAATTCATATCAATAGTCAGTATTGATTAAATGATACACATAATTAATAAACTGTTGAAATAAAGTTTGAATTCTAAAATCAAGAGCCCAAAAACTAAAACTAAAATTATAGTCCAAATTAGCATTTAAAACCTATTGAAATTTTAATACATAAAAAAACCTAATAGGCCCAAAACCGTAGTGAACCGAATCGAATCGAACCGCATTACTTCAGTTTGGTTCGATTCGATTTACACCTTCAATTCGGTTTGGTTCAGTTTTAATTTTTTAAAAACCGTATAAATTTCGAGTCGGCTCTATTTCACCCAAAACCATATCGGAACCGTGCCCACCCCTATTCATGACAGTTCCTATACGTTTTCTTCCAAAATAATAAGTACCCAAAAATGCATAAAATAAATATATATATATATATATATATATATATATATAAAATTTGAGTTTCAGTTTCCTGTAAACAGCAAAGCGTGGCACCGTCTCCTGGAATACAAAAAGTAGAATCAATAATCCACACTAATTTTAATACCATGAAAAATTTAAAGGTCCTCAAATATATGTATAAATGGACATAAAATTCAGACCTAGAGATAATTTCATTAACTTCTCATAGAATTCATCTCAAAATTTGAACGCCTAATAATCTCAAGATTAGTATCTAGCAAATTGCGTAGGAGATATCTGATAAAATTCAGAACTTCACGTGAGAGCACCGAAAAATATTATAGACTTCACAGCTACCTGTATTTAAGTTAAACCCTCCAGAGAATTGATCTGGTTCCAGCATCACCTCCGGCTTTCACAAACATCACCATCGTTAAATACCATTGAACCGAACACAACTTCAAACAGGGTCAGAGAAACAAAAACACCAAAACGAAGAGGCTTCATAAAAGCAATCCCACGGTTAAAATGTTAGACAGAAAGCTGACTTGAAACAATTGGCAGCAGCCAATAAACACATTAAATTTCATAAATAGATGTCAAAAGATAAAAATGTCCACAAATACCATATTTGTTCGCAAACAATGTGCGGGCTGCTGCCAAAGAAAGAGCAAAAGCAAGAGAAACTTATACCTATAACTAGCTTCACTCTGAAATAGGCAGCAAAAAGATTGGAAATGTTTCTCTGGTATGAACTTCTAACCATATTTTTAACCTTGTGAACATAATTTCTGTACATTCATCTCCAACCGCCAATTAGAAAAGGTTTAATGTGTAAGCATTCACCACTCAAATATTCCCACAATTCTGTGATCTATATACCAAAAAATGTCACAATTTAAGCTCTAGTCACTTCCACCACCAAAACTGTCGAAACAAGTATATTTTCCTCATTCGAGCATTGTATGTCAAGAAGGCTCTGGCTTTAATAGGATCTGCATTCAAATACTCAAAAGCATACATCTGTTTAGCCTCTTCTAGACCATCTATCTCCATTACAGCTTCTAACAGTTCTGAGGTATTGACTGAAGCCTTACTTCTTTCCATTGCATCAGCCAAGCGCCGGATGCTGGATGCCACTGCCAACATGGCATCCTGAAGAGCATCTGAGCCCCGAGGCCTTTTCGGAAGTTGTCTCAGAGGCGGTACCAGAGGAGGATCTTGATTACCATCTTGCATATACTCTGGTGATCCGGTATATGACTCTGTTCCATCAGTGTCACTTGGATCTTCTGAACTTGGAGAAAGGAATGAAGCAGAATCATCTTCACAGTTCTTAACCTCAGTTGGATGACTTCCATCCCTTGTTTTAGCCCAACGACTGGGTGCTTGATAATTGCCACAAACTATTTTTAGTTCATCGTACATCTCAATCTGCTTTCCTCGAAATCCTCTTGCATCAGGGTGGGCCTATTCCATATGTTTGAAAGCTCATTAGTATTAGAAAATACAATGAAAAAGTTGGCGAATTTAAACATTAGGGGGGAAAGATTTACCGCAATGTATCTCTTCCAGAGATCATCATTGTCACATTCAATCATCCTCGTATTAGGATTCCAATGGAATCCATCTTGACTGAGCAAATCCTTCATTACCTTATATCTTTTCTTAATTGTCTTTAGACGGTTAACAACTTTTTGATTATTCAAGTTCAAATTAAAACGGGAGTTCACTGCAATACAAGCAGCAGTGTATGCATTCTCGTTAAAACACTTGTCAATTTTATTCCCAATTCTTGCCTGAATAGCAAGAGCTTCAATCAAACACTTGTCCATTGCAATTGACCATACAACATTCCTTCCTTTATGCTTCATCTCCCTTCTCTGTCCTTGAAAGTCATATTGGTCCATTCCTAAACCAGTAAAAAACAAATAACTACACATTTGTGTTATCTGATATGTCACAATTCAGCATCCTAATAAAAATTATAATATCATCCAAATCAATAAAACTTAAGTAGTTATAATCATGTAGAAGACATCTACATGATGAAATAAGCAATGATAAAATAAAGAGTATCGTCAGGCATCCAAGTTTATGCTTATTCAAGCTAAACAAACTCAAAAAAGAAAAATGTAAACATGTGTACGCTTCAATATTTTAAAATTTATAGTTTATATTGTAGTAAATAGTTTTAAAGAGACTTGTTTCCAGCAACTAAAAATGTTCTTCAATATTGTAGTATAAGTAATTCTTACAGTGAAAAAGTATACCATAAATATAATTTAAGAAAGTAAAAAAACCTAAAATGCGGACAATGGGGACATAAAAGGGCCCTTTGAAGTGCAGGATAGAAGCGGTTTACAACCTTTATTTGTGGGCTTCATAGCTTTTGGTAATAAACTTGAGAGAAATACTCACCAAAATATCAGGTCAGCAAGTAAAGAGGAGATAAGGTGAATGAGTTATTCAGGTGCCAAAAGGATAGGACAAGATGGAGCTAAAATACTATCATTTTGCTTTTACGTATTAGTTTAAGCCTTTAGATTTTTGTGGTTGCTTATCACATTATCAGGCTGCTTTGACCAAAAAGTATTAAATTTTAATCCTTCCACATGTCCATATTTGTTCTGCATTTTTGCTCGTGCTTGATCTATCTGACAATTTCTCATCATTAAACACCCCCTAATCTATGCATAAATGAAGAGCACAAATATATAACTTTCACTAGCAATGCCGCCTTCCTTAATTTTGAGAGGAAAAAAAAAAGTAGAAAAAAAATGAAACATGAATAGATCACACAGATGGCTAGTAACAATAATTTAATCACCCAGAGTTTAGACAAAACCTAATCCAAATTCCTGACAGTACCTATAATACTCAGTCATGGTGATAGTATGCTACTGCTACCAGTTAGTTATACATACCATCATTCACATCTAGTAAATTACATATAATTTCAACTCCTAATTTTTACCAAAGTAGAATAACTGTTTGTACACAAGCCTAAAATAAGCGTTACAATAAAGCATATTCATACATTTATAAACTGTCAAAAACATTCCATGATATATCCGTCAGTACGATGATAAAGTATTTTGCCTTCAATTGACAAAGTCAGGTTCAAGAAGTAAACCCTCAAAATACATAGGTTCATTTGGTGAGGAACATGACATAATTTGATGACGGGTCATCTCTTCTTTAACGAGAATCTTGCACTCATATTATATTTGACAAATTACATTCTTAAACTTATCGAAACTACACTTTTTCTTGAAGAATCCTAGAACACAATTTGTAGACAGTCTTTAAGATGCCAACTCTTAAAATTCACAACTTGAACTAATTTAGCACACTAAGCAATCAAAATACTCAGCCAATAAGTAACTGACTCTAGAATCATTAGGAAATTTTCTTTTTACACAATTGGATTTCGATTCAAAAATTTTTGCATTCTTAATACCCCATAAAATATTCAACAATTTGAAACTACTTCAAATGCTTTCCCACAAAAATAGTCAAAAAATCATTTTTGAAACCCATGAAGATTGCTGGTAGAACAAAAATAAAATAAAAAATAATAATGCAATTGATTTCTACATTGGCATGCATGACATAACAAAACCCTGTCAAAAACATAAGGTCAACAATGTTGACCATCTTAATAACAAGTAAGGACAAGACCAAATTCACAGTATCTCTCCACAAATGTGAAAATCGTTATCTAACGGAAAAGAATTGAGCTCTCCAAGAGAAATACCTCGACTGTTAAATTGGATCGCCGGAAATGGTGGTGCAGATAACGGCGTTTTGAAGATCAAATAGCGGAGTAGTTGTTCTTCATTTTTCCACAGGTTAGGGTTTTCTCGTCTTTTAATTTTTCTCGAGAAAATATTATTATTTTTTTAAAAGTAAAAAAGGGGTCAAAAATTTTCCCGAGCGGAGTTGCACTTTCTCGAAAACCAAACGCGTGTTGAGAAAAGTTACAATACGCATTGGTACGCAACAGTCTCAGATATAGCGTGACAGTCCTGTTACAGGCTGCCACGTAATTATAATGGAAAAATTAAATAAGTTCAATCTCATCTCATTTTTTTATATAAAACAAATAAATAAATACTTGTAGCATTTACTTCAATAATTTTCAGGCAACAACATAGCATTATATTCAATTTTTGCTAAAAATCATTATTTATTCTTTTAAGATAAAATCATCTGAAAATAAATAAGTTTGCATTTTTGTCCTTATAAGTTATAACTTCTAATTTTTATTTACTTCTATTTAAAATTATATAGATAGCTAAAAATAATTAATTTAATATATTTTTATTTACTTCTATTTAAAATAAAAGTTAATTGCATCGACCTCCTATGAGATTTTACCAACTACAAACAGAATCAATTTTATCGTTTATTGATAAATACCTCCTCTGCCCTTAGTAAAATTTGGTTAAATATAACAGTTGACCAGATGAGGTCTTTGTCAAAAAACTCAAAATTTGACTAATGGGAGGGGAGGTCTTTATCAATAAATCCAAAAATTTACTTCGTCTGTAATTGAGCAAACCTCAGGGGAGATAAGCATTATTTACTCTTAAAATTATATAGATAGTTAAAAATAATTAATTTAATATATTTTACACCAAATCATCTTAACATTGATGATATTTTATAAATTAATTTTGCAAATTACTTAACCAATTTCAAATGAAAATCATATTTAAGAACCATAGTCTTGCCAAACTCCACTAGCACTAAGAAATTTTTTTTTTTTTTTTATCATACTATAAAATTATTATTTTATTTAATAATATTTTAAGGAAATATTAAATTCATATAATTTAACATTATAAATGTATTCCTTTAATTTATAAAAAAAATATGTGGTTAAAATTAATGTTTAAAACAACCAATTTACTAGCAGCATATGATTCATAATTTATAGGATATATGAAGAATATAAATTTAAAAATATGTCACTTTTAGGAGAATAGTTATGGAAGAAAATATTTTAATTATGATTTCGTGATTAGAGGTTTGATAAATTAGAATTTCTAACATTTTACTTTAAGTTATTTTTTAGCATTTATCAATTGTTTGACCACTTAAAAAATAATAACTTAATGAATTTAATTCAAACCCGTTAATTGTTAAGTAGAAAAAATAAACAACCTATAAGATTTAATCATTTAACTTTTAAAAAATAACAAAATTTTCCTAAGTCATTAATTATCAAATAACAAAATTTTTCTAACTAATTTACTGGAACAATTGTTTGGAAAGCACTTGGGCAGAACCTCATGGCCTGAGACGGTGACCATCGCCTAAGGTGGTGATATCTAATAGTGCTTCACTGCCTGAAGCGGTGGCAGCCGCCCCAGGTGGTGTGTCACTGTCCAGCTACTCTAGATTTTTCCTTCTCCTTGACTGATTTCCTGTTTTGATGTTCTATTACCTTTTAAATTTATTTGTAGGTGTTTTCCTAATTGTTTTTAGTGTCATACATGGTTTGGGATTAGACATGGCCCCGGTTCGGTTCGAACCGGGCGGTTCGAACAGAACCGGCGGTTTTGAACCGGAACCTTAGGCTCCGGTTCAAAACCGGTTCCGGAACCGGGCACCGGCACCGGGACAATCAATCCCGGTTCCGGTTTCCCTAAAAAAATAACCGGAACCGTCGGTTTGGAACCGGCGGTTCACGGAACCGCCCGGTTCGGGCGGTTCCGGTTCGGTTCCCGGTTTTTAATTTTTTTTTTTTTTTTTTACAAAAAAAAATTTAATTTTTTACTAATATATATATATATATAAACAAATATATATATATATAAACATATATGTATATATATATGTATACTAATATATATCCCAACATATATGTATATATATATCCTAATATATATATATATGTAGGATATATATATATATATATATATATATATGTATACTAATATATATATGTAGGAACTTTTTAATTTTTTACTAATATATATATATATATATAATATATATCCCAACACTGTTGGGCCATATAATAATTTATAATAAATATGAATAAATGGCTCAATACTATTGTTGGGCCACATATCACTTAAATCATAACCCAACAAATACTCATTCCTTTTATAAGCACTCAACTTCCTACACTTCTCTTTTTTTTTCAATATGGGACTACTTATAAGTACTCAACTTCCTACACTACAATTTTCTTTTCAATGTGGGACTATTTACTATCATTTTATATAAAACTTCATCTCCTACACTTCTCTTTTACTTTCAATGTGGGACTAGTGTACACCATTTTTGACTATATTCTCAAATCTCACATTGAAAGTGCACAAGACTTGAACCATCTTTACTTATCTATATATATAACCAATCCCACATTGAAAGTGAATATATTTTGAAACTACCTTTGCATGTATATATATGTACACACTTCTAAAGTTTTAATTGTCCATTCACAATGATTTATTACCTTTGGTTTATTCATTAGTTTAATTTTTTTAACTTTTTATTAAATTTTTTCATTTTTTTAATTTGAAAAAAAAAATTCAAATTTTTTTTTATTTGGGCCGGTTCCGGTTTTGGAACCGATGGTTGAACCGTCGGTTCCAAAAGAACCGGGGAGGAACCGGAACCGGCGGTTCCCCCCCGGTTCCAACCGGAACCGAAACCGGGACCTCCCCGGTCCCGGTTCCGGTTACACAAAAAAAGGAACCGGAACCGCCGGTTCGGTTCCAATGGCCATGTCTATTTGGGATCTCTAAAAACTTCTTGCGAATCAATTAAAATAGGGATATTTATATCTTTATCCCTGACGTTTGGGTCAACGTCAGTTTTCTCCCTCTATATTCAGAATAATCTATTTTCCCCCCTGTCGTTGTTAAACGGTCCAAAAAAGAAGTTTGGTGTTAAAGTGTAAGGGCATTTCGATAATTCCATTGACCAACTAAAATAAGAACTAATTTAATGAAAAAATTAAAAAATCATTTTAAAAAACAATTAAAAAAAATATAACTCTCTCCCACTTCACCTCTCTTTTCTTTCACTTTCTCTCTCCCATCTCCATCTCCATCTGTCTCTAGCTCCCTATCTCTCTTTCTTTCGCTTTCTTCAACTTTCTCTCTAATCACAGTCTCTCTCTAACTCTCAACTCTATCTCTCTTCTCCCTCTCTCTCTCTCTCTCTCTCTCTCTCTCTCTCTCTCTCTCTCTCTCTCTCTCTTATTTTCTCCCCATCTTTAGTGATCTCTTCTCCCGATGGATTTTGGTAGTGTTGTGGCGGCAAATTTTTGAGAGGAGAGAGAGGCGGGTTTTCAGAAAGGTATTTTGGAAGCTTTTGAGGGTATTTGTTGTGGCAGGAATAAGAAAGAAGAGGAGAGTTTTGGTGGTTTTGGGTGTATGTGGTGGGTTTAGGTGGTTTTGGGTGTTTTTGGTCGGTTTGGGTAATTCTGGATTTTGGTGGTTTTGAGGGTTTTTTTTTTTTTTTTTGGTAGGTTTAGGGGGTTAAGGTGGTTTTGTTGGGATTTATACCCTAAAACTTGTAATTGTAAATGGTTAAAGACAATAATAAGAATTATTCAGATTATCATTCAAGTTCATAAAATGTTTTATATTTAGTAATACATTTGTATTGTGCAAGAACATTCTAGATTGCAAGATGTAATCTGATAATGAGTATATGATGGTCATATATAGAGAGGATTCATTTTGAGACATGCAATCTAAAGAGTCCGTAGAGAGCAAACAAAGCTGGATACTTTGTTTGTGATTGATCTACTGCTGCGGTCCATTCTGTAAAGTACGGTGGTCTTATCCTAGACCGCTCATGTAGTTGACATGAGAATGAAGGCACCTTATATGATGAGATCATATAGGACTGGGCCATGATTTATATGAATCTCTCACCAAGATCCGTTAGTAGATGAGATTCATATATAATCGATAAACGATGGCTATTTATAGGTGATCTTAATCCTGAGTGTCTTATCGACTCCTTCAGGTTAGATCGTGGCTTTTGATTTACCATGAGTGAGGTTGATGAGAATCTCGACCAATACCTCTGTATCTTAGAGTTGCGGTTTGGCTTGTGGTTAGGAAGGCTTGAACACAACAATGGAATCCACTCCTTCTTAATTGAAGTAGATGAGTAGTTTCTTTAAGGGTTGATTCGGGACTTGAACGATTATGAGCGCTCTCCTTCTTCCGTGAGGAAGACAGGATTTAATTGTTCATTAGAGAATCAATGGTACTTAAAGGAAAAGATATTTCTAGAGGGGTATAACGGACTTTATGACCCAGCTCTAGTTATGAACTATTTGTAGATGATCACACTATATGCAATTAGCTATATCAATGGACACTGAGACTTTAGATTGTATAAACACGTCTACAGTTTTGAGAGTGCAGCCTCGGGTTTTTAGTGGAATAACTCCGAGGTTAATAATCGTGAAATATTAATTAAAGAGTTTTAATTAATATTACTAAGTATTATTGGAGCTCAAAACTGTGGGTCCATTAGGTTCCCTTGCTAGCCCTTATGGTTGTTGGTAACGAGGATCACGGTAGATTAATTGGATGGTCCAATTAATAGTGTTACGAAAGTAATGCGATTTAAATAAAAGAGAATAATTAAATAATGTGATTATTTAATTAATTAAATATTTAATAAAATAATATAAATTATTAATTATTAATTATTAATTCTATTTATTAAATATGAGGTCATGTGATTAAATAATGACTATGACAAAAGAATTAAAATAATTAGATTATTTTAATAGTCCAAAAGGTTACAAGTTCAAGTCTTTAGGGAGACTAAAAATAAATAGGATTTAAAATCCTATTTTGACTTGGTCAAACTAAAACTCTAAAGGACTACAATATAAGTGTTATATAGTTAGGAAAAACCTAACCTAGCACACAAGTGAAAAAGAAAAAGAGTTCGGCCACCAAAGAGAGAAAAGAAAAAAAAAGTTTTTTCTGACTCTCCCCTCTTTTGCAGGATTCGGCCAACGTTCTTTTCACGTGACCTCCATCTCTTGCCGTGACGTGCCCACACATACGTTGTCAGACCGCGGGGTCATAGCTCGGAAGATCTGGTGGTAGATCGAGGAATCAGTAAAAGGAAAATCAAGAAAAATGTATGTAGTTCATGAAATCTTTTTCTGCGTATATATATGAACTCGTTCCTGATTGAAAAAGGTTTTCAATATAAGAAAAAAATTTGAAACCCAATTTCGCATGTTATACGATAATCAAAAGTTTTTCTAAAACTCCCTTCAGGTTTTCGATTTCATTGGTGGTTTTGGATTTTTTTTTTTTATTTAGATGGAATTAGGTGGTTTTGGATTTAGGGGATTTTGGTGGTTTTGAGTTTTTCTTTGGTGGGTTTGGGGGATTAGGGTAGTTTTTGGTTTCATTGGTGGTTTTGGGATTTGTTTTTTGATTTTGGTAGTTTGGTGGATTTGGGAGCTTAAGTGGTTTTAGGTATTTTGTTTTGGTGGGTTTAGAGGAATTGGGTGATTTTCGGTTTCCTTTGTGTAGACCACAAAAAGTGTCAAGTTAATGTTGGGCACTACAACCTGCAAAGAAATAACACATATAACCCGTAGAACGCTTGGGACACCGGGGTGGTGCTGATCAAAGTCACTCCGACGGTCAAGTCAATATTCCGGGATAAATATAATAAGACAAATAAATTAATAAGAATGATGATACTTTCTTAATCTGATGATGGATCGTATGATAAGCTCGCACGCTGGAATCACATTCAAGGAACGATAGAAGTTGATCGGAGTTGGCCGGAAATCGCTTGAGGAGATGTTTCTCTAAAATCGTGGATGAATGATTGACTGAATTGCTCTCTCTTCTGCTAAAATTCGCGTGAACCTTTACTGTGAGTGAGGGTGTTCGTTTTATAGGGACTAATCCATCCGTTAGAGGGGGTGGATCACGTTTCCTGGATAATAGGCCCAAATCAAGGAGGGTGTGAGTGCCTCTTTGACTTGGTTTACCAAACTTCAAATTTGAAGTTTGATAGTTCACGTCTCAAGTTAAAGGTCCATGGATGGGCCATGGGTCTAGTTATCGCAAAGGTAGTGAGTCGACATTGCTATGTGTGTCAATTGACATAGAGGTAACCATTGGGTGGTTTGGTCCATGGGTGAGCATAGCTAGCTCGACTCTGGGACTTAGTGTCATGCAACATATGGTCGACCATCGAATAACGTTGGTATGTGACAGCAGGTGAGTTCGACACATGGCTCGTTGTGTCGAACGACATATAGCTTGACTATTTTCGTAGTTTCGACTGTGGGTTGATCAAGTGAGTTGACTTACGACCTTTCGTGTCGCTCGACTTGGTCCACATATCGTGTGGACCATGTCTCTTATAGAGTCTAGTTTGTATGTTGGCCCATGTAGGAAGCATTACATGGTCTTGAGCCTCAATTGTAACGTATTTGGGGCCTTGGGCCCTTGCATAGCGTGGATTCAATCATGGGCCAGACCAAATTGTCACGATTTGGGCCTGACGGATTTTGGCCACTACAATTTGGTGGTTTTGGGATTTGTTTAGTGGTTTGGTTGTTTTGGGATTTATTAGTTAGAGATAGATAGTGACGTTGAAGTTTTAGTTTTGATGTGTAGAATTGAGTTGAGATGAATGGTGATGATAAAGTGTGGGTGATGATAATAAAATGGAGAAAAGTTTATTTTTAGAAGAGTTAGGAATTATAGAGAGAAGAGAAAAGAAAAAGAGTTTTGAGGGAAATAATTTTTTTTATTTTTTATTTATATTATTTTAGGGCAATATGTATTTTTCTTTTTATTTTAAGGGTGTTTTGGTATTTACACCACTTGTTAGTATTAAAAGTTAACTTTTTGGACAGTTTAATTAGGGTAGAGGGAAAATACGTAATTCTAAAAATAGAGGGGAGAAACTGATGTTAATGCAAAGGTTAGGAGGAAAAATATAAATATCCCATTAATATATCTTTTAGAAATTTCTTTTTTAATTTTATTCTTTTAAAAAATTAACTCTCTTTCCTACAAAGCATTTAGAGAATGACTTTTTAATGTTAGAGAATCACTTATCTAACGTTTGATGTGGGGAATATTTTCGTTATTTTAACCTTTTTTTTACTTGCACACTTTTGTCAGGTATAAGGTTATTTTAGCCCTTTAGCCTTTTTAAAATATTTTATTAAAAGAATTATAAAAAAAAAAAAAAAGAGCAAGCAACATCCACATCTCCTGAGGTTTGTGCTTTTACATGCGAAAATTATTTTATATTTTATTAATAATAACCTCATCTGCATTAGTCAAACTTGATCAAACTTAACAGGTAGAAGGATATTTTTATTATTTTAATATTTTTTAAAATATTTTATTAAATAAAAATTATAAAAAATTAGTGAAGGATCTCCGGCATCCTAGACGGTGTTGATCCATACCCTAATTTAAAAAAAAAATCATGAAATATAAAAAAATGAAGAAAAAACTTTAATGGATCTACACTGTCCATGGTGGAGATCATATTAAAAAGTTTCTAAAAAAAACTGAAATTGAAAAAAAAAATGGTGATGATCCAATTTCAAATTAGATATCCACCTTGATGGACGGTGAAAACTGTGGAGATCCAATCTCCAAATTGAAATTTTCCGTTAATCTTGATGGACGGTTAAGTAGATTGATGGACCATAAAGATCCAATTTAGATTTTCACCCTTCTTGTTTTTCTTTATAATATAATCTCGGCAAATATTATTTTGGTCCCTAACTTTTAGCTAATTATTAGTTTTTTATTGATGTTTCATTTTTTAGCTCTTTTGGTCCCTAAATTTTTAAAAATCAATCAAAATAATCCTTCTTTTATTCTATCGTTAGTTAAAGTTAACTGGACAAGGGTTATTTCAATCATTTAATATAACATGTACTAGATCATGACACGTGTGTCTAAATAAATAACTAATATAATAATTAAATAATATTAAAATAATTCTTTCTGAAATCCCTAACTTAACTATATCTTAAGAATCACAAAAATCATCTAAAATCAAATCTCACACCAGACAACAGTCAAACACCAAACCACACCAGACGCACGATCATTCCTATTCTCACAGACCTCCACAACCACCTTTCTTGTTCCCACTTAGCACCACCGACTCTAAGAGTTCTAGTCCAGTTGTATCTCCGACGACGAACCCCGATGACGAACGAAGTCAATCAAAAACCTACACTAGACTCACGACCACTCCCTTCGACAGACCTCCACTATAACCACTATCGTTCCAGCTTAGCACCACGACTCCAAGCGTACAAGGTTCGGCTGTATCTCCAACGACGAAGCCTGACGATGAACCACAAGGATGAAGCTGACTTTGAAGCCCAAACAGGTATGGTGTTATGTTTTGTTTTGTTTTGTTTTTTTGTTGCAAAATTTTGTTTGTGGTTTTGCATGGGTATGGTGGATTTTCGGAGGAAATTTTATTTTCAACATAATTTGATTTTTTTTTTCAAGGGGTATTTGGAGTTAAGGGTTTGTATATATTGTGTTGAAAAATTACATTTTTTGCTCTTTTTTTTTGCGCATGCTAATGGTATAATGTTTGTCAATTTCATATGCCCTATTGCATGAATTGTTTTTTGTTCGTTTTCATATTACATGATTTTTTTTTCCTGTTCGTTTTCATTTGTAAATTGCATATTAAGGCCTTGCATTTGCTACTATTTTTAAAAATCAATCAAGGTAATCCCTCTGTTATTAACGGGACTAGTGTGCTCGCGACCAGTGCAGGCGCAACCAACACACATGCTTGCGCAGCAGCGCTTAGGCACGCGCCAGCAATACTTGGCAACCGATGCATATAAGCTCTCGTTCGTTGATGTCGAAACTTCTAGCAGCCACGATCAGTTACAGTAAAGAAAAACACTAATATTAAAAATATATATAGCCCAAAATTGCTTTACAGATCAGGTAAAAGAAAAAGAACCAAAGAAACATAAAAAAATTACGATCAATCCATGCAATACTTTACAACCCATTCATCACATGAATAATAAAAAATGAAAATCATATAAAATAATAAATAGTGCTTACTCATGACATACAAAACGGAATAAATAAAGAAAATGATTAAACTAACAGATGGCTTTGATATCAATTGATGGAAAAATAATAGAAAATCAGATTTCTAGCACAACGGAAAAATGCGGGTTTAAAAAAAAAAAAATCAGAGCACAGTTAGTTTAAACATACCTTAGTATATTTGTCTTCTGTAAGATTGCAGATTCTCACCACTTGATATTCTTTGTTATGACTCGTCACCAGTAAATCGACGTGTGGGCGTCTTTTTCATATACTGTTTTTTGTATTTTTTCCAAAAAGAAACTATGATCAAAACAGAACTGAATGTTTTCTTTTCGTTTTTCTATATCTCTTTCTAAAAGAAAAACTAACGATTAGAAAAACACCACTAAGGTTTTTTACTCTCATAGATTGATTAGAAATCCAATTCTAATCCCAAGATATCTGATATCCTTTTTTGAAAAAAAAAAAAAAACAAGCTATGTTTTTTTCTCTCTCATCTAAGAGAGTTTGATCTTTAAATAAAAGATATCTGATATCTTATTATTCAAAATTCAAGCGTAGCTGTTTTTTATTTATCTCAATTATTATTTAAATAATTAAATAATCATCAATTTAATTATTATAATAATTATTTTAAAACAATCTAGAATGTTTAAGTTAATTATTAATTTAAATAATTTAAATAATCACCAATATAATTATATTATAATTATCTAAATAATAATTTTTGTAACCCATAAAATAAAATGCTAGAGCTACTAATGAGTATGAACCCGTGACCTGCTGGTTAAATAATTCATTTTTTTTTTAACCATTTACTATCATTAGGACTCGAGCTCATAAACTCTGTTTCCATTACTAATTCATAATTACTAATTAAAATATTAGTAATTTTATTAATTTAAATAATCAATATTATTCAATTAATTATGCGAACATTATAATTGGACAATCCAATTATCTATATTCATATCTTATATCCTATAGTGTATGTGAGCAATTGGACCAAATGGACCTACAGTTTTGAGTCCAATAATATTAAAATTATTAATTAAACTCTTTAATCAATAATTCATCATTATTAGCATTAATGTTACTTCACTAAAAACCTAAGACTGCACTCTGACATCTATAGATATTTTACATAAACTAATTTTAGTGTCCATCGATTTAATCATTATATATAGTTTGATCCTTCACGAGTAGTTCATAATTAGAGCCAGTGCATAAAGTCCGTTTTACTTCTCTGATTATTTCTTGTTCCTAAAAGTACCATTGAGTCTCTAATGAATAATATACCCATAACGACTTATGAATTTATCTTTCTGTTTATAAAAACAGAAAGTTGAGCGTTCTTATTGTTCAAGTACTGAATCAACCTTTAAGGGAATTATTTATCTACTTCTTGTAAGAAGGAGTAGACTCCAATATTATGTATAACATTCCCAATTACATGTCAGACTGTATCTCCAAAATTTGAAATTATTGATCGGGAATACTACATCGATCCCCCTCATGTAAATCAAGAGACATGACTATACATGCAGGTTTCCGTGAAACACTCAGAATTAAGATCAGCCCATATATAATTGATAAACATGCATCTCTTTTGTTTAACGGATCTTCTAAAGAGATTTATTTTTATCAAGGCACAGTCCTATATAATCCTATTATATAAGGTGTCTCCATTTTCATGTCGTCATATGTATGGTCCCAGATAAGACCAATATATCAAGTACGAAATAGACCGCAGATGTAGATTTACCACAAATAAAGTACCCAGTTTTTTTTTTTTTTTGCACTCTACAGACTCTTTAGATTATTGACATTAAACTAAATCTTCTTGTATATGATATTCACGTACTTAGTTTGAGACTATAAGAGTAATCATGGATTTTTCTGACATTTATAAATTGCAAAAATAACAATAACGAATGAATAATACATGTTTTTATTAATATTTATAATATTTACATATTATTATAAGCTCTTAGGACAAAAATCCTAATAGAAGTTGCTTCTCAAAATTATCATGATAAAATATAAGCATTAGGAAAATACTAAGGCTCACTATTTATTGTATTTAGTTTCATAATCATCTAGCACCAATTAGAGCCAGTTAAAATATTTTAATAAACTCAATATGGGATTTATAATCCACCATGATTTCCCATGTCTAGAATAAAAAACATATCATAAATATATGTACATTTAATATATTTTTTTATCATAATACATATCATAAACTCAAGTGTACATTGAACCTAATACATCTTTCTAATTAATATATTTTTTTCAAAATAACAACAGCTGAGTCGAATGAAATTAGAATGTAATAGCTGGTTCACAAACTGTTATGAACAAGAAGAAGAATGTAGGAGAAGAGAAGAAAAGATTGGAGGATTTTTGTAATAATTCATCATACCTTTTATTAATCCCAAACGAAATTAATATAGTTCCAACTAAGCCTCAACCAAGTGGAGCTACAATCAGAGAAGTATCTCCCATCAAAACCGGAAGTAAACAAAAGGGCTGTTACACCAGCCATTACAAGCATGGAAATAGGAAAAACAACAAATGGAAATAACCAATTAACTATATTTATTGACTAGGTTTGATATACCAATGGGCTCATGCAAGCACTGCAGACCCCAAAGTTATAGGAACCGTAACATTCCAGCCCCCTAGAGAATCCTTGTCCTCAAGGGTTGAACCTAGGGTAGGTACGAAGCAGGCGACGTTTGTTCTCCGAAGTGGCATCTTCAACAGGAGCCCCATCTCATTTGATGAGCACCTCTTTCTTGGAATGATATTGTAACGCCCCTAATTTTCCATAATTATGAGAAGTATTATTATTAATTATTATTAAGCATGCAACAGTCAAGTATGTGATTTATATTGGTGGAAAGTATATATATTCGGTATATGATTGAAAAACGAATAGTGATTTTAACCGAGTTAAATCCCATTAGAGATATTATTTTTATGGTGCATTTGGATGATAATGGGTCCAATTGAATATTGGTGAAGTCAATTTGGTAATTGGATAAGTGTGGAATATTTTTGGAACAATTATTGAGATGGAATGTGATTAATTATAAATTGGTTGCCATTTTGTGATTTGTAAAAGTTAAGGGAGCAATTTGAAATTTAGAATATATATATATATATATATATATATATATATATATATATATATATATATATAATTGTGTTAGTGAAGCATATAAGAGAGATATATATTTATATAATTGTGTTAGTGGAGCATATAAGAGAGATATATTTGTATAAATGTGTTAGTAGAGAATTTTTGGTCAAACAAAAAAATAAAGAGAGCAAAACCAAGAACAAAAAATATACAAACCAGAAACCAGAAAGATTGGCATGAGAAGGTAGAGAGAGAAAGAGAGAGATTCTAGTGAGAGAAAGAGCTAGAAGAAGAAGAAGAAGAAGAAGAAGAAGAAGAAGAAGGAAGGTGAAGTTGGTCAAGAAGAGTTTTGTATAAAGAATAGCATTTCACGTTTGGTGATACCATTTTCGTATTTTCAGATTTTTCAGAATATTTCAGAATCGTTATATTATATTGTTTTTAGTTTATTTGAGCTATATTGATTATGATATATTGTTTGAAATTAATTTTGGGATGTTTTGGATTACGTATATTTAGAATATATTCTGGATCTGTAATATTATTTACGAAAAATATTCTAAATTGATTTTCGATATGTTTTGATTATAAAAATATTAAGGAGAATATTATTAAAAGCGATTTCGTATATATTGTTTTGCGATTTGTTTCGAAAAGTGATTCGGGGCATTTGCATTTACTATGGATTACGATATATAATTGCATGTGATTTTAAATGTGATTTGAAGCGATTTCTGGATTCAGAGATATTTTCAGAAATGATTTTGTAATTTGCTTGTATATGTATATTGATGCGATTCGAATTTCGAAAATGTGTATACTGATTTGGATATGATTTCAGAATTTAAATTGACGATTCTGGTCGGAATGAATTATATGATTTTTGAAAAGTGATTTGGCTCTGATATATGTAAACATATATATGGATATAGGAGATTGACATGTCAATTGGGTTTTTTGAGTAGTACTACGCCGATTCTGATATGTATATGGGATACGCAGCGGGTCCTCCGTTGGTATCCAACTCTGTTCTATATAGCCCGTAATCCAATCCGAAAAATATGTTTAGTATATCAGGAGCCCGAAATGGAATTAGAAATGTGATATGATCTGTATATGATTTGAGATGAGAAATGATTTGATTTGGTATTATTATATTTTCATAGATATTTGTTTCAATTTTTTGATGGATTTGTATATTTGAAATGTTATTTGATATATTCGATTTACATGGGCCCTATATGTTGATATTAAATGTTATTTTGCATATTTGAAAAGTTATTGTACTATTTGCACATTTGACTTTTGGGTACACCCACTAAGCGTTATACTTAGCGTGTTGAGTTTCTCACACGCAGGTAAAAAAATTATTGAAGGGGACAATGATTAGAAAGAGTAGAATCTGTTGGGATAGTGTTTAGAGTTACATCACTCCTGCATTTTTGGTAGCCCACTACGTATTTGATGTTTTATATGTATTATATCGGTATGCATAGATATAAATTTTTTTTTTTTTTTGTAAATATATGTAATGGATATTTAGTTTTATGTATGTTTGTAAATATTTGTGATAATTAGGCCTATGGATTTTAATGCTTTTGAAGTTGAATGTTTATAAATATTTTGTATGAATTGTGTTTATAAAATTGTTGAAAACAGGTTTTTGGAAAGTCGGAAAAACAGAGGAAACTCTGGCGAAAATTTCAGAAAATCTTTTTGGATCATAATTTTAAATATTTATTTGGATCATTACTTAAAGTTCCTGTTCTGGAATTTGTGTTCTGTATACGGTAGCGCTTCTCGATTCGGTCCGAGTAGGTTCGGATCGGGGGGGTGTTACAGTTTTTGGTATCAGAGCCAATGGTTTAGGCGTTCCTAGACCAGAGCGAAATGTTTTGTAAATGAAAAATGTTTTGTACATGCATGCATTATAGAAAAGCAAAAAAAAAAAAAAAAGGAGAATGTGACTCTAATCTGCAGAATTCCTCTTCTATCTTATATAGGAAAATGGAAAGTAGAGGAGATAGAGATAGATCTGGGAGCCCCGCCAGTGTGGCTGGGAAACCAGCGGGAGAATTAGTGAGTCCGAGAATGGCTGGACCGGAGATCTAGGATCAGCCAGTTAATGTGTGACAGATGACTGAGATTCTACGGACAGTAACTAGAGCCCCACCCCAAAGATCAGTAGTTGAGAGGTTGGCTAAATACCGACCTACAGATTTTCGGGGTAAGAGTGATGATGATGCAACAGCTGCTGAATACTGGTTTGAATGGTCAGAGAGAATTTTACAACAGATGCATTGTACCTTAGAGGAGAGTCTGGAGTGTGCCGTTTCCTTATTGCAGGACGATGCTTACCATTGGTGGACTGCCATCATTCGGACAGTGCGGCCAGCGGAACGAACTTGAGAGTTTTTCCAGAGAGAGTTCCGAAAAAAAATATGTGGGTCGCATTTATATAGAGAACATGAAGAGAGATTTTGTGAATCTGAAACAGAGACAGATGCCCGTTACTGAGTACGAACGAGAGTTTAACCGATTGAGTAAGTATGCCAGTGACATGGTGTTGACAGAGGAGAATAGGTGCAGGAGATTTGAGGACGGTCTGAATAATTATATCCGTCTTCAAGTTGCTGCATTGGAGATAGTTAATTTTACTAGGCTTGTATCTGCAACCCTTAGTGTTGAAAGGGTACAAACAGATGAATAGGCCAGGAAGAGCTGGAGTCAGCAGCGGAGAGGTCAGGGACAGTCCAGTTCGTCTCAGCCACCCAGCAAAAGGTATAGAATAGTGGTCCGAGGCAATCCTAGAGACCTCTAGCATCAGCCAGACCAGGTCAGTCCATAGCATCTGTGGCTAGTGCTCTTGGTAGTACAGCTAGGGAACTAGCCTTAACACCTTGTGACCACTGTGGGAAGAGTCATTCGGGTGAATATCAAAAATTGACTGGAGCCTGCTTCAGATGTGGGTCCAGCGATCATTTTCTGAGAGATTGTCCGAAGAGTCAGGCTACTTCTGATATGCCATCAATGAGACCAACTCCCACTATTTCCAGAGGGAGGAGACCTAGTCAGACGGGGACTGAGGTTAGTAGGCCTGGAGGGGCAGCAGAGTCTTCTGGGAGACAGGAGAGTCGGGCCCCAGCGCGAGCCTATGTTATAAGGGCTCAAGAGGACATAGATGCACCAGATGTGATTACTGGTATGGTTTCTATTTTTGCCTTATTGTAATTGTATTGATAGACCTAGGATCTACACATTCATATATATATGTGATGCCATGATTAGAGATAGAAATTTGAAAATTGAGTCTACTGAGTTTGATATGATAATGAGTAGTCCCTTAGGTCATAGTGTGATCGTGAATAGGGTTTCTAGAGATTGTCCTATCAAAATACAGGAGTATGAATTTTCAGATGATTTGATAGAGTTGTCATTCCATGACTTCGATGTAATTTTGGGCATGGATTGGTTATCTAGACACCGGGTTATAATTGACTGTAGTCTAAAGTAAGTGACGCTTAGGACAACAAATGGTGCAGAGGTATTAATGGTGGGCGATAGAAGAGATTATCTCTCTAATGTTATTTCGACCATTACTGCTCTGAAATTGATCAGAAAGGGGTGTGAAGCCTATTTAACACATATGGTCGATTCACGGAAGGTTGATTTTAGTCTACAGAATATACCTACCGTATGTGATTTTTCAGATGTATTTCCAGAAGAACTTCCTAATCTATCACCGGTGAGAGAGGTGGAATTTGTAACTGATGTGATACCGGGAACTGCACTAATATCAATTGCTTCGTACAAAATGGCATCTGCAGAATTAAAAGAGCTGAAGTTGCAGTTGCAAGAGTTGTTAGATAAGGGATTCATTCGACCTAGTGTTGCCCCGTGGGGAGCACCGATACTGTTTGTGAAGAAGAAAGATGGGTTGATGAGATTGTGTATCGATTACATGCAACTGAATAAGCTCACAATCAAGAATAAATATCCGTTGCCTAGAATCGATGACTTGTTTGATCAGTTGAGAGGAGCCACTGTCTTCTCGAAGATTGATTTCAGATCAGGATATCACCAGTTGAGGGTGAAAGATTCTGATATTCAGAAAACAGCTTTCCGGACACGGTACGGACACTATGAATTTGTGGTGATGCCATTTAGGTTGACTAATGCACCAGCAGCCTTTATGGATCTGATGAACCGTATCTTCCGTCCGTATCTGGATCTGTGTGTTGTAGTATTCATCGATGATATTCTGATATACTCTCAGACTGCAGCAGAACATGATCGGCATCTTCGAATAGTGTTACAGATTCTGAGAGAAAAGAAGTTGTATGCCAAGCTCAGCAAATGTGAATTCTGGTTGAATGAAATTGGTTTTCTAGGACATGTAATATCGGCAGATGGTATTAAAGCAGATTCCAAGCAAATTGAAGCAGTTATAGAGTGGAAGCCTCATAGAAATGTTTCTGAGATCCGGAGTTTTCTGGGTTTAGCCAGATATTACAGACGGTTTGTAAAGGGGTTTTCATCCATAGCTACTCCTCTAACTAAACTGCTGCATAAGAATGTTAGTTCGAATGGAATGAGAAATGCTAGGCGGCTTTTGAGAAATTGAAAGCGATGTTGGTTGAAGCACCAATTCTTGTACAGCCAGTATTAGGAAAAGACTTTGTGGTTTACAGCGATGCTTCACACAATGGCCTTGGATATGTATTGATACAGGATGGGAAGGTAGTTGCATATGCTTCCAGACAGCTGAAAACGCATGAACAGAATTATTCGACACATGATCTGGAACTTGCAGTCAAAGTGTTTGCTCTGAAAATATGGCGGCATTATCTGTATAGAGAGAAATACTATATTTACACTGATCACAAGAGTCTTAAGTATCTGTCTACCCAGAAAAAACTTAATTTGAGGCAGAGAAGATGGATGGAGTTAATCAAAGATTATGACTGTGTAATTGAGTACCATCCAGGAAAGGCAAATGTTGTTGCTGATGCTCTGAGCAGGAAGTCTCTTTGTGCATTGGGAGCTATGAATACTCGATTGAGTCTGACATCAGATGATGCTGTCTTGGCTGAGTTGAAACTCAAACCAAATTTGATTCAGCAGATACAGGAAAAACAGCAACATGATATGAAGCTTCTAGCCATCTGTGGACAAGTCCAAGAGGGGAAGCAGACCGATTTTGTAATCAGGGATGATAGTACTCTGTATTTCAGGGACAGAATCTGTGTTCCGAATGACGATGAGTTAAGAAAGACCATTTTGACAGAGGCACACAGTATTCTGTATTCGATGCATCCTGGTAGTACAAAAATGTATCGAGATCTGAAAACTCAGTACTGGTGGTCAGGCATGAAGAGAGATGTGGTTGAATTTGTGAACAGATGTATGACCTGTCAGAGGATAAAGGCAGAACACCAGGTTCCATCAACTTTGTTATAGCCAATATCCATACCTGAATGGAAATGGGACCGTATTACCATGGATTTCGTTACCGAATTACCCCTCACACGAAGTAAACAGGATTCGATTGGGGTAATTGTAGATCGACTGACAAAATTAGCACACTTCTTACCTGTCAGAACGGATTATTCTTTGGACAGGTTAGCAGAGATGTATATCAGAGATATCGTTCGACTACATGGTGTACCAGCTTCGATAATTTCTAATAGAGATCCTAGGTTTACATCCAGATTCTGGAAGAAATTTCAGGAAGCTTTGGGTACACGATTGAACTTCAGTACAGCTTTCTATCCATAGATAGATGGACAATTAGAGCGAGTCATTCAGGTGCTTAAAGATATGCTCAGGAGCTATATAATCAATTTTGAAGGGAGTTGGGTTGATCATCTTCCATTGATTGAATTTTCATACAACAACAGTGTTCAGACGAGCATAACTATGACACCATACGAGGCATTGTATGGCAGGAAATGCAGGACACCCTTATGCTGGACAGAGTTGGGTGAAGACAAGTTGGTTGGACCTGATGTGATTAGACAAACGAAAGAGAAAGTTAAGATTATAAAAGACAGATTGAAAATTGCTTCCGATCGTCAGAAATCGTATGCGGATCTGAAACGAAGAAACATTGAGTATGTAGTCGGAGATAGGGTATTTTTGAAAGTATCGCCATGGAAGAAGATACTGAGATTCGGAAAGAAAGGGAAGTTGAGTCCGAGGTTTATTGGTCCATACGAGATCATTGAACGTGTGGGACCAGTAGCTTATCGACTGGCTTTACCTTTGGAACTGGAAAAGATCCATGATGTATTTCATGTATCCATGTTGAGACGATACAGATCTGACCCGTCGCATAGAGTTCAGACTGAAGCCATTGAGATCCAACCTAATCTGACATATGAGGAAGAACCAGTGGAGATTCTGGACAGAGAGATAAAAGAACTCTGGAATAAGAAAATACCGCTAGTGAAGACACTCTGGAGGAACCATAATGTGGAAGAAGCTACATGGGAGAGCGAAGAAGTGATGCGACAACAATATCCACAACTATTTGAATGAGGTAAATTTCGCGGATGAAATTTCTTAAGGGGGGAAGATTTGTAACGCCTCTAATTTTTCATAATTATGAGAAGTATTATTATTAATTATTATTAAGTATGCAACAGTCAAGTATGTGATTTATATTGGTGGAAAGTATATATATTCGGTATATAGTTGAAAAACGAGTAGTGATTTTAACCGAGTTAAATTCCATTAGAGATATTATTTTTATGGTGCATTTGGATGATAATTGGTCCAATTGAATATTGGTGAAGTCAATTTGGTAATTGGATAAGTGTGGAATATTTTTGGAATAATTATTAAGATGGAATGTGATTAATTATAAATTGGTTGCCATTTTGTGATTTGTATAAGTCAAGGGAGCAATTTGAAATTTAGAAGATATATATATATATATATATATATATATATATATATATATATAATTGTGTTAGTGGAGCATATAAGAGAGATATATATTTATATAATTGTGTTAGTGGAGTATATAAGAGAGAGATATATTTATATAAATGTGTTAGTGGGGAATTGAGGTCAAATAAAAAAATAAAGAGAGCAAAACAAAGAACAAAAAATATACAAACCATAAACCAGAAAGATTGGCGTGAGAAGGTAGAGAGAGAAAGAGAGAGATTTTAGTGAGAGAAAGAGCTAGAAGAAGAAGAAGAAGAAGACGGAAGGTGAAGTTGGTCAAGAAGAGTTTTGTGTAAAGAATAGCATTCTAGGTTTGGTGATTTCGTTTTCGTATTTTTCAAATTTTTCAGAATATTTCGGAATCGTTATATTATATTATTTTTAGTTTATTTGAGCTATATTGATTATGATATATTGTTTGAAATTGATTTTGGGATGTTTTGGATTACGTATATTTGGAATATATTCTAGATCCGTAATATTGTTTAAGAAAAATATTCTAAATTGATTTTCGATATGTTTTGATTATAATAATATTACGGAGAATATTATTAAAAGCGATTTCGTATATATTGTTTTGCTTTGTTTCGAAAAGTGATTCGAGATATTTGGATTTACTATGGATTTACGATATATAATTGCATGTGATTTTAAATGTGATTTGAGACGATTTCTGGATTCATAAATATTTTCGGAAACGATTTTGTAATTTGCTTGTATATATATATTGATGCGATTCGAATTCCGGAAATGTGTATACTGATTTGGATATGATTTCAGAATTTAAATTGACGATTCTGTTCGAAATGAATTATATGATTTTCGAAAAGTGATTTGGCTCTAATATATGTAAACATAGATATGGATATAGGAGATTGACATGTCAATTGGGTTTTCTGAGTAGTACTACGCCGATTCTGATATGTATATGGGATACGCAGGGTCCTCCGTTGGTGTCCAATTCTGATATGTATATGGGGTACGCAGCGGGTCCTCCGTTGGTATCCAACTCTATTCTGTATAGCCCGTAATCTAGTCCAAAAAATATGTTTAGTATATCAGGAGCCCGAAATGGAATTAGAAATATGATATGATCTGTATATGATTTGAGATGAGAAATGATTTGATTTGGTATTATTATGTTTTCATAAGATATTTATTCTGATTTCTGATGGATTTATTGATATTTGCTTCGATATGATATTTGTTTCAGTTTTCTGATGGATTTGTATATTTGAAATGTTATTTGATATATTCGATTTACATGGGCCCTATATGTTGATATTAAATGTTATTTTGCATATTTGAAAAGTTATTGTACTATTTGCACATTTGACTTTTGGGTATACCCACTGAGCGTTATGCTTAGCGTGTTGAGTTTCTCACACGCAGGTAAAAGAATTATTGAAGGGGACAATGATTAGAAAGAGTAGAATCTGCTGGGATTGTGTTTAGAGTTACATCACTCCTGCATTTTTGGTAGCCCACTACGTATTTAATGTTTTATATATATTATATCGGCATGCATGGATATAAATATTTTTTTTTGTAAATATATGTAATGGATATTTAGTTTTATGTATGTTTGTAAATATTTGTGATAATTGGGCCTATGGATTTTAATACTTTTGACGTTGAATGTTTATAAATATTTTGTATGAATTGTGTTTACGAAATTGTTGAAAACAGGTTTTTGGAAAGTCGGAAAAACAGAGGAAACTCTGGTGAAAATTTTAGAAAATCTTTTTGGACCATAATTTTAAATATTTATTTGGATCATTACTCAAAGTTCCTGTTCTAAAATTTGTTTTCCGTATACAATAGCGCTTCCCGATTCGGTCCGAGCAGGTTCGGATCGGGGGGGGGTGTTACAGATATTTCCCTTTCTGAACCACTCTGCTGTCAAGGGCGGATTCGGGCTGAGGTAATATAGTGCCTTCAGCTGTCATGGGAGGAAGTTGAACACTCACAGGCAAGGGACCCATATGACGCTTCAAGAGACTGACATGAAAGACATTGTGGATTAAGGATTCAGCAGGTAACTCTAGACGATAGGCGACTGGACCTATCCGCTCTGTGACTTTGTAAAGACCGAAATACCTTAGTGAAAGTTTAAGAGATCGCCTAAAAACCACCGACTGTTGCCGATATGGTTGTAGACGTAGGAAAACATAATCGCCAACATTAAAATTTACTTCCCTACGATGCTTATCAGCTTGGACCATCATGTGGTTCCTTGCGATTTCCAGATTGTGGTGCAACTCAGCTAGTATTGTATCCTTGGTGCGCAAATTATCCTTCACGACATGGATATTTGTGCTGCCTGGAACATAAGTGATCAACCTTGGTGGAAGGACTCCATATACGGCCTCAAACGGAGATACTTTGGTGGACGAATGAATAAGCTGTATCATAGCTATATTCGGCCAAGCCACACTAACTACTGTTTTGGCCGATCATGAATAAAGCAACACAAGTATTGTTCTAACGTCCTGTTCACAACCTTTTTTTACCCATCTGATTGCAGATGATAACTGGAACTCATACACAAATTAGTCCCCTGCAATTGAAATAGTTTTTGCCAAAAGAAATTTACAAACACCTTGTCCCTATCACTAACTATCGACTTTGGCACCCTATGCAAATGCACCACTTGATCAACAAAAACTTTGGCTATGGAAAGGGCTGAATATGGGTGTTTTAGTTGAATAAAGTGGGCATATTTGCTCAGCCTATCAACCACCACCATTATCACACTATATCCATACGAAAGTGGTAAACTCTCAATGAAATCCAACCTACATCTCTTTGTGTCTGTTTAGCATGGTTTTAGCCTGAGAAATCAAATATTTCTCAAAATCGCAATCTGAAGCGCGGGGTCCCTGTGCTTGCGAGTGGCTGGTCGAATGTTCCTTTAGTGCGCAATGGCTGAAACTCACAACCCCCTTAACTGCGCCCCCTTGCTTGTAGATTACATAGCAGTTTGAAACTAGAAAGTGTTAGCCAAACTCACGACCCCTTGACTGCAACTCATAGGTTGAAGGTTGCATCATAGTTTGACTCCAAAATGTTTTGGGTAAACTCACGATCTTTGACTACTGTCGTATGGTAGCGGATTCCCATCGTAGATTGATTTCAATGAGTTCCTAGTTAAAATCTCGATGAAGAGAGTGTGATCCCGTGCTAACATTATTTGATCATTGATGTCTAAAAGAAATCTCGTGACCTTATGTCCCGACCCTATGACAACGAGAGAGCCTCGCGACTAAGTCCCAAAATTTGTTGGTTCCATTTTGTGACTCACGACTACGACTCCCTGGCCGCAAGTTGCAGTCTCAAGGTTTCCTGACAAGGATTTTAAAGTGAAAATCTGGTTCCCCATAAATAGGACCACTTTCTTAGAAACCCTAAGAAGAGTATGAGCTCTGAATTTCTTTGAAGAGACAAAGATAATATTCTTCTCAAAAGCCTCTCCATCTTTGCACACTTCCTTTCTCTCAAACCCTAACCCTACCATGTGCTAAGATTCCTTTGGGGCTTGTCTTCATGTGCTTGTCAAGTCAAGCTAAATATTTCTCCTTTTAGAGGTTGTATTTATTTCACTCAAAAGACCTCAATTTATGTTAGGTCTTGGTAGTTGAAGACACATTTATAATGGGTTTGCATCTTGACTAGGTTTTAATTGCATATTCATGATAACCTAGAGCGTGTAGTTGGTTTAGTTTAGCTTTCTACACTTTGAGCATGATAGTTTCATGTCATTCACTTAGACTTTGTTGAATCTCTTCTTGAGGTACAAGTCTTGATATTTGAAGGTGTCGAATAATCAAGCACTGGTCAAGCATCACTATAAAAGGCTCGCGGTGTAGATATATTTAAGTTATGACCCAAGCGGAGTTGACTCTGGAGTAGTAAACTTGAGGGTGTAATTAAATTTTCATATAGTGGATTGTCTGTGACCAAAGTGGCTGATGATAGTTGGTCCTGTGGTTTTTTCATCGTTAGGTTTTCACGTAAAAATTGAGTATCCATTTTCTCTATCCTTTATTTGAATTTATTTGGTTTTCTGCAATGAATGTTTGGGGGTTTTAAAACGGTTTTAAAATTAGGTATAAACATATTCACCCCCCTCCCGGGTTGTTCGTGACAAATAAACACACACTTCCACTCTCTATTGATCAAAAATAGCTTCTTCTTTTTTTTTCAATTTTGAAAGCTCTTTTCAATTTTTTTTTTTTTTTTTTTTCGTTTTGTTGCCACTCTAGTATAACTATGAGATGATTGAAAAAATTGTATTACATTAACTGGGATAAACTCAAATTTTTTACTTTTTCAAGTAGATGTATTTACGCTTTTAAAAATATTAAAATGTCTAATATACCATATTATATTTTATTAAGTTTACAATACCCTTTTAATTTAAAACCTTATTCTTTTTTATAATCCTATCATTTCAAATAATTTTTTTAATTAACAACCAAACGATTAACATCTTTTTTTAAAAGCTCTATTTGTCGAAACTTTACTTCTAAAAAATCTATTTGTAAAACATCTATTTGGAGAATTTATAAGATCTATTTGGAGATACTCTTCCAAACGAACCCTTAATCATCTAAAAACTCTATTTGAGTTGCAATTTTAAATCGCTTTTCGTCAGTACAGAAACTCTTCCAAACGTACTAGATAGGTTCTAGTATAACACTGAAATGGCATCAGTCCTAAAAAAAAAATACAAATTATAATATTTTCTCACTTGTCCTAATTCAATTAATTAAAGAATAAATTATAACCAACCTACTTAGGGTATACTTATTTACAGCCGGAATCAACTTATTTCAAAATTAACAAGTGGCTCCCCTGTCGTTAACACTGACAGTTAAAAATGATAACCGTTTAAAAAGTATAAAAAGATCAAAATATCCCTAATTAAAAAATAAATTATTAAAAAAACTGAAATAAAAAAATAAACAACATTATAGATCTTCACCATCCATTCATAAATATATTTATATATATATATATAAGTTTTAAAATAAAATAAATATAAATATAAAAAAAGATCTCAATTGTCCATCTCATTTGTTAAGACTTTTTTTTAAAAAAAAAAAAACTAAAGATCTACAGCATCCATTTAAAGATGGACGGTGAAGATTTTTTTGAAAAGGAAAAAAAAAAAAAAAAGGGTAGAGATCCAATCTGGATATCCACGTCCATCCTAAATCCAGATCTTCATCCTTTTCTTTTTTTTACAAAAAAGTTTTTTAGAAAAAACATCCGCATTCTTTTTCTTTTCTTTTGATTTTTTAAAAATAAACCTCCGACTTTTATTACAAAATGACCTTTCTACCCATCAAAGCGTTAAATCAAACGATTAAGGCGTTAAGTTAAACGATCAATACTAGTTAAAGGGAAGTTAACTATCAATTTTCTAATAAGTTAACTGCATGTCTGCGTCTGTAGATAGACGATATATTGGCAGTACTTTAGATAAGTAAGCTGTAATTTATCTATAAGGGCACGTTTGGTATATGGGGTTGGCTTAGACTGGACTGGACTGAGTCTTAGACACATGTTTGGTGTGTCACTGGATTAGGAAAGGTAGGACTAATCAGTCCTGAGTCCGCAAAAAAAAGTCTACTATTCTTCACTATCTAAAGCCGTTTAAAACTTAGGTCTTATTTTGTCCCCTCCCTATCAATCTTCCCCATAGTCCTCTCCAATCTCCTTACACACGAAGCTGCGCCATTTTCTCCTCACGCACGCTCCTATCCTTATTGTCTCAAAGCTGCCGGCGACGCACCTGGTAATACCCATTTCTTGACTCATTCTTTCTTTTGATATGTTTTTTCTTTTCCCATATAAGGAACTATTTTTTTATATATGTTTTTTTGCTGATATTTTGCGATATCCTGGATGGGTTTCATTTCCCTTGATGTTTTTTTTTATTATTTTTAATTTTTTTTCCCTTTAGATCTAATGGTGACCCACCAATTTTGTTTATTTTTTTTTATTTTCTAGGTATTCTATATTTAGTTTTGGGTGTTTTGTGTATGCATATGCGGTCATGTGTGTTTCTTCAAGCTATGTTAAAGCTACCTTTTTTTCTTTTTTTTTTATCTTTTTTCAGTTCGAATTCCATAAAAGATTGAAACTGTACTGGAATTTTAATTAAAAATAAAAAATTTAGAAACTTTAAATTTCTAAGTTGAAAAAAATGAATTATGTTACTTTTTACATTTGCTTACATGGTGTTGTATGCCCGTGTGGAGATGGCATGAGTTTTTAATCATGTTAATTTCATTCTTTTTTTTCTTAATTATCATAAACTTGTTATAGTTGTAGTGTTATAACTCTGTCAACTAGAATCGAATTGTTTTGCAATATCGTGGATGGGTTTGATTTCTCTTTGTTTGATACATTACTTGTTTTTGGCCATTCTTGGTTTTAAAACAAAATGAAATTTGTTACCTAGTTCATTTTATGATGAGGTTATATAGCACATTACTGAAAAGGTGCTCAATTGATCAATCTTTAATTAATCGTGATATAATAATGTTGCAAAATCCCTCAAGTCAAAGAAAAAGGATAACTTATGTACATTTTGTACTAAAGAAAAGAAAAGGTTTTCATAAGTTAAATAGCTTTTTCACAAGATCTTAAACATCGTCGGAAGATCATCCTTTTCTTCTCACAACCAAGATAATTTTATTCCTATTGAAATCTCAATGTAGCCATGATGCTTTTCATTTTGACCTTTGTTGAATGATTTATATTTCTGTCTTCTTGAATTAATGCCGGTGATTATTTTCTTCTTGTTGTTTGCAGCCATTGGTTCATAATCTTGTTATGATTGGGATTTATCTTTGGCTACTTTATCTTTTAGTTTTTGAATTTGAGGTTTTAGATTGGCTTTGATTGCTACTTGTTAATTATATGAAATAATTTTACTGCCAATTTAACTTGTTGATTGCTTATATTTTCGATCTTTTGAAGTTTGAACACATTTGTTTATGAAGCTGAATTGTGTTTGTTTTCTGCTAATTATTAATCTAAGAAGCATGGACTGCTTGATTCTGTATGTTGATCTCATAAATAGTGTTAATGGAAGCAAAATGCAGAATCAAAGTACGAGTATGAGTTAGTTTTTCTTTTCTCCTTTGAAAATCTTCAATCAATCTCTCTTCTTTCTTCGATTTTATGTTCTTTGTAAGGCGATATACGACACGATTATATGGCTGATGGTTTTCTTTGGAATGCTTTATGCTTTGTATTTGTTTATATAATTAATAAGTGCTTTTTAATTGTATTATATTCTTTTATCAATTGAAAGCTCTGATGTACTACTACTATGTGTTCAATGAATATATGTTACTATAAAATAGTAATTGATTATATTCTTTTATGAATTATTAGATGTGGATTGAAGAAAGATTTTGTTATTTTTGTTGTTGGAGATGTGGCATGTAGAGATGATCATTGTTTACACAATTGTAATTCACATTTTGAGAAAGAGGAGAAATAAGAGATTTATGGCAAGACGTGAAGGAATCTTTTATTATTTAAGTAGAAGTGAGGCTAGGATGCGTTTTCTAAAAAATATTTTAGAAAATGATCTAATGTATGTCAATGAACTTAGAATGGACGTAAGAACATTTGGTATATTATGTGAGTTGCTTCAAACTCATGGATTAAAAAATGATGGTTTGTTGACCATGGATGAGCAAGTGTGTATATTCTTACACATACTTGCTCAATATGTTAAGAATCGTACTATTAGAAATAGATTTGTAAGATCAGAAGAGACTATTAGTAGGTACTTTAATTCAGTGTTAAAAGCAGTTTTAAGATTATATGGTATCTTACTAAAAGTCCCTGAACCTGTAGGTGAGGACTCCATAGATCCTAGATAAAGGTATTTTAAGGAATGTTAGTTCATTGCGTGCTTGAACTTTATTTGTATTTTTTAAATTTACAAATTAATTTACCTTAACAATTTTATTTTAGAATTGCTTGGGAGCACTAGATGGAACTTATATTAAGGTTCGTGTGCCTATGGGGGATAAACTAAGATATCGAACTAGGAAAGGTGAAATTGCAACAAATGTGTTAGCTATTTGCTCAGGTGATCTTGAATTCATATTTGTCCTACCTGGTTGAGAGGGTTCAGCATCCGACTCTAGAGTCCTTCGTGATGCCATCACTAGGCTAAATGAGTTAAAAGTGCCAACGGGTAACGTCATTAGTTAATGTCAAATACTTATGTATTGTCTTTAATTTATGACAGTACATACCTATATTAATAGGAATTGTCGACTTTTGGTTATTAGGTTGCTACTACCTTATAAATGATGGTTACACAAACAGTAATGGCTTTCTTGCACCTTATAGATCAATAAGGCATCATCTGTCCGAATGTGAAGGAAATATACCTACAAATCCACAAGAGTACTTCAATACGAAGCATGCAAAGGCAAGAAATGTAATAGAGCGGTGTTTTGGGTAGTTGAAGGCTAGGTGGGGGATATTAAGGAGTCCGTCTTTCTATCCTATAAAGACCCAATGTCGTATAATTACAGCTTGTTGTCTTCTACATAACCTCATTAGGAGGGAGATGTCTTTTGATCCAATGGAACATGAACCTCATTAATTTGAAGACAATACAACTGTGAATGATGATGGTACCATTGGCACCGTTGAAGCATCTAACCAATGGACTATGTGGAGGGATGAATTGGCAGTGTAAATGTATAATAAGTGGACATGAATTAGAAATGACGCTAATACTTAATTATTTGTTTGTATCATTGTAATTTAGTTATTCGTTTTTATCTTTGTAATTTGGTTTAGTTTTCAGAACTTTAAAACCTTGATTTGATATGACTTTCTTTGTATGTGTGAAGTACTTTGCATTTTCAATAATGGATGTGATACTTTGATTTACTACCACTCTGATCATGTGCTTGATTCACATTTTCTCGATTTGAATTGTCTCTTATTTTGCTAAAGGAATGGAAAGTATTGGTACTAGTGAAAATGTTCTGCAAGGTAAAAGCAAGCAAAGGCGAACTTGGACCATATTTGAGAATGAATTATTTCTGACAGTTCTCGAAGATTTTGTTGATAACAGCAAGCGTTGTGATACTGGGATCTTCAAGGCTGGTAGCTTAGCTCAAATGGAGAAGGCTCTGAATCAGATTTGTTCAGGATCTAATTTAAAGGCAACTCCACACCTTGAATCAAAGCTAAAGAAGTGGAAAAATAATTATAGCATCATTTATGACATGATGAACACTAGCGGATTTGCTTGGAATGATGTGAAGAAATGTATTGAAGTAAATAGTAATGAAGCATGGGAGAACTATGAGAAGGTACACCTCTATCAATTATGTCTTTGTAAATACTATGTGATTATAGTGTTGTTGTTTCTTAGAAAAGTGTTCTAAGATATGTGATTTATTTTATATATTCATGTGGTCAATATTTTTTTAACAACACCTTAGCAGTGGAACTGAATGGAGGAACAAACCATACCTTATATTGAAAAGACTTGCTAATATTTTTGGCAAAGACCGTGCTAATGGGAAAGGAGCTGGGTCCCAAGTGAGATGATAAAAGACATTGGTAATGATGAAGGTGATGATGTTAATGATGATGCTTCTTCCATTTCAATCATTAAGGAGAGCAACTATTCTAGGTCAAATCAAGGCAAAAGGAAAAAAAGATCCAGTGATGATGGTGCTCTTATGTTTGTTATGAAGGAACTAGTTGAAGTTAGTGCAAAAAAGATGGATATAGTTGCCAAAGCTTTCCGCAAAGGGAATGAAGATAGATATGATATTATCAAAGAACTAAAGGACATGAAACCTTCACCTTTTGAACAAATTAGGGCATTAAAGTTAATTTTGGAGAAGCCACAAAATATTTCCTTGTTCATGTCACTTGATGGTGAGATGAAAAATGTTTATGTCGACTCTCTTCTGAGTGAAAATATATAAAGTCATTTCCTCTATACTTGTGTGTCTTTTACATTCTTCATTTTGTGAACAACCACAAGTGTACTAACTTATTATGGTTAAGCTTCTTTCTTGTTAATCTGAAAGTTCTTCTATTACTTTTTAATGTGTCAAATGAGATGATATTATATATAATTAATGTGTATTTTGAAAAAGATAAAGTGAATGATCACCAAACTTGTATCATTTGCTTTCTTTATATATATAATTAATGTTAATTATGTAGGAGCAAGTTGTTGGATTTTATATGATTTAACGAGGACCCAACTATACCTTAACATTTTACTTGATCTTTTTTGTCATCACTGTTATTCCTGAATTGCCTTGTAATTGTTTCTTTTATGCATTCTCATTTGGTTTACTTATAGGAAAGAGAATGAGGTTAAAAATTGTTGAAATTGTTATTTATATTCTTGGAGGCTTTGGAATTATCAGCATATGTGACAGACCCCTAACCCACTATCTCCCATTAGGTAGCCTGCCGGCACTCCACGGTAGCTTTCCAGTCGAGGCTTGTCCCGCTGAAAGGCTTCCGTGAAGCTAAGCCGTTTCTTAACTTGGAAATCTAAGTAGAAATTTTTTTTTTTATACAAAACTACTTTATTAAAATTTTGGGAGAGTCTCCTTTATATTTCTGATATTACCAAATCTTGGAGACCTGCATAAAAACTTGAACACTTCTATAAAATTTCAAATCTCAACTACTATGGACCTCCGGTCTATCTCAAATCAACCACAAATTAAATCACAATTTTCAAATAATAAAATACTGAACTTTAACAATATACTTTTACATAATAGTTACAATCAAACATAATACATAATTTCTAAAACTGTCACAACAATGTCTGACTGGTCCTCCAAGTTCTGGGAGTCCCTGCAACATCTGTATCTGTATCTATACCTGTACTTGGGGAGGTTGATTTATAAAACATAAAAATGTAATGAGCTAAACGAGCTCAGTGAGTGTTATCTTTTTCTCATAAATTTAATATTTCTGATTTAACCTCCCTCAAATTTTACTGAAAAGAATAATAATTGGTTTTCTGAAAATACTGAAAGCCATACTTAAATCTTTTCCTGTTAATTATACTGAAATTTACTTTCTAAAAACTTTACTGAAACCTGAACTGATAAACTATCTCTGAAATCTATTTTCTGAAAACTATTCTGAAATCCACACTGAAAATTATACTTATATTAACTTCTGAAACTGTTCTGAAAACTGAAAAGCTGAGAAAATATACTTTTACTTTCTGATAATACTTTTCTGATAAAACTTTTCTGATAAAACCTTTCTAATAAAATCTTTCTAATAAACCTTTTCTAATAAAACTTTTCTGATAATGCTTTTCTAATAAAACTTTTCTGATAATGCTTTTTTGATAAAACTTTCTGATAATGCCAATGGAAAACTCATATCTGATAACTGATAATGTATAGGGCGACTCAGCCAGTGCCGCACCATATGGACGGTGTCACCAGACGACTAATCTGGCGCTGCACTGGTGACTCTGATAATCTGATAAAAGACATCTCACTGTCTATGTGCAGAATGCTGCGTTGCTACATATAGCGAGACAACACCCCAATGTATGGGCGACTGACAGACTCGACAAACTCAACCCCCCTAGAGTTAGCGAACTATCCCCCATTAACTTGCCACACACAAATGGGGTGTACCGGCCGGGTCTACTGCTGATAATCTGATAACTGATAGCTGCTAATAATCTGATAATAAATTAGTATCCATGGTTTGAAAACTATTTTTTTTTTAATTTGAAAACTAACTTTTAATCAAAAAGTATGAGATATACATAAAACATATTTCTTTAAATGAATATAAATTCTAAATTTCTGAGATATAAAAATACTTCAATTAAAATATATTGGAGCATAAATTCTATTTAAATTATGAACCACATATAAGTAAATAAATGTGCATATAAAATCACAAATAATTAAATTAAACTTGGAAATATTCTAAAGTATATTTCAACTAAAAATATGATTTTGCTTAAAATAGTTTAACACTCACTTGTTTCTAGAATTCCCTAAGCTTGGTCCTCTGGTTCCTTTATCTCACTACATTCCTTGTCTTTCCATATAATTCCTTTATTCTCCCACACTAAGGAGATTTCTCCCTAAAATAAAATAATATATTTCAAATCAATAAATATAAATATTACAGTTCATTCAAAAGCTCAATTAACATACATAAGGCATTTAAATTATAAAATGCCAACATTCAAGTTTTTTATTTCCTTTTTCCTTTTTCAATTACTGCATATCTAACACATTCAATTACATTTAATTTGCTAAAAATCATGTCTCTGTAATTATATATACCTTGAATCATTCAATTTCTCATAAATCGAATATCAGACAGCACAAATCAACATATTTACTTTATTTTCTAAGCATCAATTTGCATCAAAACCATACAAATACAATTTCTAACACTTATCATATATAAATTGAAATTTCTACACTTTCAACTTCAATCTCTACACAATTTCTCACACTAATCTTCATTAATTTAACATAAGTGAATTTCCTTCACTTAACAATATCAAATTCAATCTCATTAACTTGATTAAACTAACTCTAACTTAAATTTTCAAATTAAATTAAATTCATACTATCAATTTGTAACATCCCGGATTTCGGGTAATGAATTTTTGATATATGTGAAATATGTGAAAATAAATTTTACTATTTGAGGGGGTAAAAATGTAATTAAATGTATGTTTATTTTATGATTTCCAGCGGACCGGATTGAATAGTAAAAAATGAAAAAAATGAAAAATTGGAAAACTGGACCAGAGAGCATCGCGACCACAGGTCACGATAGCTCGCTCGCGATGAAGATGGCAAAATCAGGCAGTGAGTATCGCGACCAGCCACCGCGACCACAGATCGCGATGGACTGCTCGCGATGAAATTGTCAAAATCGGGCAGAGAGCAGCGCGACCACTCGCGCGACCAAGGCGCGCTCGCGAGGAAGGCGGTGCGCGCACTCCAGTGAGCATCGCGACCACAGGTCGCGACAGCGGTCGCGATAGCGAAAAAAATATAAAAAAAAAGAAGAAGTTTCTCGCAGAAGCGAGAAAACAGAACAGCAAGAGAAAAGAGAGAAAAGAGAAGAAAAAGAGAGAAAAGAGAGGAGAGAAAGAAGAAAGAAAAGAAAAGAAAAAGAGGAAGAAGAGGAAGAAGGAGAAAGGAAAGGAAAGGAAAAAGAGATCGGGGAACCGCGATTTTTCGAAACGAAAAACGGTACCGAGGTAGGTGTACTCTCGTTTTCGAAACCGTTTTGAGAAGAATTTCATTTACGTTTTCGTTTTAGTTTCGTTTTCGTTTCGTTTCGATTTCGTTGTAGTTTTCGATTTCGTTGAACATCTTCGTTTTCGATTTGTGTATACAAAAATATGTGAAATTGATGCTAGATACACTTGACTGCATTTCGAATAATTCGAATTTGTTTTAAAGAGTTGATTTAGATTTTTATATGGTTATTGTTATTTTCTTGAAGAATATTGTATACAAATTTGAGATGTGTTGATTAAATGTTGATTTTGGACTGATTTGTGATAAATCGTATTTCAATTTCGATTTCGAATATTTTGACTGTTATGATTTGTGAAAAATACTGCTCACAGGATTATTGTTTATGATTTGTAATATATTGTGATTACTTGAAAATTTATTTATTGTAACGGCCCTAGGATACTTAGACATAGAAATGGATATAGGAGGTTGGTATACCAGCTGGGTTACTGAGCAGTACTGCGCCGTTATTATTGTGTGATTGTTGTTGCGGGGCAATCTCGGACAATCACACCGATTTTAGGGATTGTTGTTGCGGGGCAATCTCGGGCAATCCCAATGATACTAGTGATTGTTGTTGCGGGGCAATCTTGGACAATCACGTAGATATCAGTGACTGTTGTTGCGGGGCAACCCCGGACGTCACATTGACCCATATTCCAGTCCTAGAATGTTTAGTATTCTAGTGGGCCAGATTTGAAGTGAACTGAAATGTGGATTGAATGTTTTTATTGATCGAAATTATATATTAACCTCATTATTGAAATTAAAGTACTTAAAATTATTATATGCTTTGATTCTGAAATTTAATTGTTTTGAACATGATTTGAATTGATATATATATTGGGATTTGTTTATTAATAAAAGTTATATATATATGAGTTTCATATTGAGTTTATAGTACACCCACTAAGCTTTATGCTTAGCGCGTTAGTTTGTTTCTAACGCGTAGGTACCAGGAATCCGGAGGAAGCTAAAGACTGAAGGAAGAGCAAGTTGCAGACCGAGTCACAGAAATTGTACAGTTGGGTAGCTATATTTTTGTTATGTGTATATATATTCTGAAAGCATGCATATACAGGGAATTTGTAAATATGTTTTGTAAAATGTTTTGTAATTAACTAGTTTATGATTTTTGTATTTTATTATCAACATGATTGTAAATGTTTAAGTCTATTTTTGTTTTATTTTATTTTAGAAACTATTTTGATAAGTCGCACTAAACGGCAGAGTGCGCAACTGTTTGAAATTGTATAGAAGTGTTGTTGGAAATTGTTTTTGAATTGTTTTGTGTAAAAGCAGGGTTTTGGAAAGTCCGAAAAACAAACGGCACTCTGCCGAATTTTCGTAAAAAGTTTAATTATTTTTATGGGCTGACAATGATTTTTGAAACGTATAAAACTATCTGTTTTATGGGCTCACACTGATTTTGAAATGTAAAATGAAGTCCGAGTAGCGCTTCCCGGGTCGGTCCGGCCGGGTCGGGTCGGGGGGTGCTACACAATTAACTCAAAAACACTCAAATTACTTAAATAATATCTCAATTTAACAATTTAAACTTGAAATCATACAATCCTCAAAACTTTACCTTACTAATGTTCTTAATTTTCACTTTAATCAATTTAAATCTAACTAATTTCAAACAAAACACCACAAAAACTCACTCAAATATTACAATCAACAAAACCCATCATCTTCTTTACTTCCATCAATTAAATTTCACTTTATATTCAACAATCAATTTTTCAACACAATTCAACAGTCAATCAATTTCTAAAATCAATTCAACTTCATCCATCACTTACCCAAATTCTCTTCTTCTTCTTCTTCTTCTTCTAGCTTGACCGAGACCTTCTTCTTCTTCTTCTTTTCTTTCCTTTTTCTTTTCGTCTTTCTTTCTTTCTCTCTGCACGTTTTCTGTCCTCTGTTTTCTTCCATGGCCGGCTGCTCTCTCTCTCTCTCTCTCTCTCTCTCTCAATCTCTCTCTTTTCTTTCTTCTTCTTTTTCTTTCTCTTTGTTTCTTCCCTGCTCTGTTTTATGGTCTGTTCTTCCTCTCCAAGCCAACAGTTCCTCTTTCTCTCTTCTTGGCTGGTTATCTCTCCTCTCTTTCTTTTCTCTCTTTTCTTTCTCTCCTCTCTCTCGAATTTTCTAGTTTATTTCATTTGGCCGGTCAACTCTCTTATTTGTTTTAATTTCATTTCATCTCCATTTCATCTGATTCACATTTCATTTGCATTTAACTGTCATTTGCATCTCACTTTCATTTCATTTGATTTCCATTTCATCTTCATTTGCATTTCATTTCACTCTCATTTGCATTTCATTTTCATGTCATTTGCATTTCACTTCTATTCTCACCGCCTCTCCTCTGTTTTCTGTTTTATATTTTCTAATTTCTTTGTTTTCTTTGGCCCATTTGACTTTGCAGTATATTTTGTTTTTATTCTTTTTGTAATATGAATCACACCATTAACATGTATAAATATATGTACTTTTAATTGCAACTTGCCTTTGATCTTTCAAATTCATAAAACTATCACCAATCTAAATTTAATCAAGTAAATTTGGTCAACAATCTTATACTTTATAAACTCATCCACCAATTAAATTACAATATCACATTATAAAAAATATATATATTTTAACTTCCAATAAATATTCTTAATACTTCAATTTTATGGAAATCCTTACTATATCCTTCAAAACTTATAATTAAATTTTTTATATACTTTATGGAACCTTAATAACCATCTGGAACTATTTCAGACATATGCCGAGTCTCTGATACCCTTTTCGGAAACTTTCGGATCCATCTAATAAATTCCACTATAGCACCATTAATACATCTAACATCCAATTTACTCATCATAAGAACTTATCTATTTACATTTGTACTGTACAATAAATTCTGAGATAATATATTACAACACCTATACATACAGTACATACTATTGGGAGGGTGTATCACAATATGTTAGATTATTACTTGTTTAATTTATATATTATTTAGATTTATATGAGTTTGCACCTTGTATTTCATCTTCAAATATTGAATAATATGAACAAAGTGATATTTGAAAGTTAAAGAGAAAGTTGTATAATCAATTGAAGCGAGATAATTAGTTATTATTTTATTTTAAACTAATGTCATAAAAAAATTTATTTTATAAAATAAAAAAGGGAGAAATTCAAACATGGCCATCTAACTATGAAAAAAATTGTTTTTAACCTCATTTAAAAAAAAATGATTGTTAGTAACGTTGTCAATTGTTTAAAAAACCTATGTAAACTTACTGGTGAACCCACTGTATAATATACTTAAAATCAGATTTTTTTACCCTAACTCATTTTGTTTGTTGCTGCTTCCTTTATTTTTTTAGGGAGTGGCAGTTTTAGAGAGATGAGAGATTGACGAAGATCGGAGAGAAGAACTCCGGCGAAGTAGAAGAAGAAGCCGAAGAAGCCGAAGAAGCCGAAGAAGAAGAACCGGACGACAGAAGAAGAACCGTACGCGAGAACGAGAAGGAGAACCGGACCCGTTTGCCGGCGAGAGAGAGTTCGGCTTCGTTCAGACGACGGCGAGGTTAGGTGAATTTTTTTAAATTTTATGGTGTAGTTCTTGATTTTATTTGGACAGATTATTGAATGAAATTATTGAAATTTTTTATTTTTGATAGATTTTTGTATTTAATTTTTTGTATTCGGTTGGATTTTTTTTTCATTTTTTTTGGTTTTTTTTTCCCTCTTGAATGTTATTTTGACCAATTTTTTTTTTCGTTTTTTGATGAATAAGAGATTAGTTCAACACCAGCCAATGCAGTACCCAACATCAGAGGAATTAAGTATTGGAAAAATCAAGTTCAAAGCGTTTGATTTGAGAGGTCATCAGATTGCTAGAAGAGTTTGGAATGATTACTATGCCAAGGTTTACTTTTCATATTTCATTTAATTATAAACAAATTTTGTGGTTGAATTGATGATCCGAAAAGTGTTTCTTTTTCTGGGTTTTTTGATGTGATTTTATGCATGAACGGGCCTGTTTCAAAAAAAATTTATTTGGGTTGGTTTCGGAAATCTATGTATAATTCATTTATGCAAATTATGTACATTTGTTTGAATTTTGATTCGTACCTGAGTTGCTAATTAATTCCCAATTGGAAATTGAAATCTTTTCCTTGGTTGAAACTGGTAAGGGTGGTGGGATTTGTTAGATAATGAAGGAGCGTTTGGTGGCTTTTTTGTTTTATGTTCTTAAGAACATGGTTCATTTCTGATGTTTGTATTATTTTCGGAGTTCATACACCTTGTTTGGATAGTGGGAATTATTATGGTAGTGCCAGTGTTGATTTACATTATTATAGTAGTGTCTGTTGATTTATTTCAACTCATTTTTATAGAATTATTTGAAAATGGAAGATGAAATTATGATGCAAATCAGTTTTGAGATTCACTAGAAAACTACATGTGTTGATGTGATTGAAAATTCAGGTGATTTGAATTACAAAATTCTGTCTTTTTCTTGGTGAATTTCGTATATATAATTTTAAGATTCTCTAATGATGAACAGATTTCTGGGTGGGACTTGGAATACAGTGCAGAGTTTGTGCCAAATGCTGAGGGCAGCTACACCATAGCAGTTGAAAAGCCCAGGAAAATGACTCCCTCAGAAGAAGCTATTCACAACTCCTACACATCAAGAGAGGCAGGGAAGTTGGTGCTCTCTGTGGACAACCCTTCCTCCAGGAGAAAAAAGGTCGCTGCATATCGGTACATCGTCCGCAAATTGGCCCTAGTTTAATCAGCCTTTGATCATAATAATAATAATTCTACTACTACTGATTATTAATTAGCTAGATCTTCAAAGAGTATTTTCTATAATTTTTTTTTTTGAGGTTTAATCAGTTAGTTAATGCTTGTGAAACTTTCGACTGTATGTATTTCATGGCAACTGTTTTTCTGCGTGTATCACGGCAACTATCAACTATCAACTTGTTTCATTTATTAATTGCATGTTTTACGTAACTTGTTATTATATCTTGTGTTAAACTCGTTGAAATTCTCGTGTGAATCATGATGGAATTCTCGTATGAAATAATAACCTTTTATGTTTTCTTCTTTGTTTAGCTCAAAAGTATTTATCTATGTGTAACTACCATTTTAAAAAAATATATACATTTAAAGTTGGGACAAAATCAAAAGTGACCAAAAGATTATGGAAAGAATTGTTTTTAACCTGAAAAAATGAAACAATCGTTTTTAACCATTTTGAACTTGGCAAATTATAATTTAGTCCTTATATATATAGGTGGGTAAAATCTCACTCAAACCCAAAATATTTTTTTATTAATCTCATTTATTATTTCCTAATTAATTTTTACCCTAAATTGGAATTGTTAACCCTAACAATTGTTGTCATCTCTCTCGGCCGCACGCAGCACTCACCCTCACCCTCTCGCCGCCATATTGCCGCCATCTTGCCGTGCCGTTTTCGTCCATCTCATCGTGCCGTTTTCGTCACCGCGGTGGGCGTCTCCCTCTCTCTCTCTCCTTCACCGTTACCTCGACTTGTCGAATATCGCCGCCTCTCTCTCCTTCGTCGCCTCTCTCTTTTTCGCCGTTACTCGGACTTCGCCGTTATAGTATTGAGGTCTGCTTCTAACGCCTTCTTCAAGATGGCCTTTGAGTACTTATTTGGAACCGAATTTAACTTTGTATTAATGAAAGATCTATCTGTGAGGCTATACCTTAAGCTGAGAAACACAAGCTGCTTATGCTGTCAAGTAGTTGTTTCATGTTCCTTTCTTGAGTGGTAATGTGTGTGATTATGCACACACACCTGACATGCGTACTGTTTATAAGTTCTTGCAACTAAAATGCTCTATATTACTTTTAGATACTCCACAGGTTAAATTCCTCATTTATGCTACCCTGATGATCTGGCTTAATAGTCCAACTAATTGTTTGCTCCATTGAAGGCGGGAGACAATGTGGGTGATTGTATTGCTTGAGGTGGTGCTGATCTCTTTGAAAGTATTGTTGCTGAAATAATCAGTGCTATGATACATGGTGGAACAATGGCTCAACCTTGTAAACTTGAAAGGTAACAACTATTTCTTCAAATTTTAATGTGGTTTGATTTCTTTGGTTTGAGGTGTGGAGGATTCTTTGAAAATACAGGTATCGCTCCTTGGACGGACGGTATAAAGGTTGAAGTCCTTTCCGCCGACTTACTGCCACAGCAGCCAGACGGGTAATCCATTATTTGAGTATTCGTGCTATATTATTTCCTTCATATCTGTACACATTTTCTAAGCTTATTAAAATTACAGGACCAGCTGTGGGGCTTTCGTGATGAAGTACTTGGACAATATTATGAGATATAAAGAATTGAATTGAGATTTTGTTGAAAGTGATGTAAATAAAATTCGGGAGGAGATTGCTATGGAAATATTTGCATATAGTATACCTGTAGAGTGATGTTAGCAATGAACAATTTGTTGGTGAAAGATAGATGGTGGTAGATTTTGTTGGTGTATATATTAGTGGTGGTATAGGTATATTTTGTTGAATGATTCAATACGTGCTACATTTTCCTTGAAAATCTGGAAGCGCTTCTTCTTGTCAGTAATGTCATTGTGAATACCATAGTAGTTTTAGTTGCTATTGTTTGTGAATCACACGCATGTCTATATATAAGTTGGTTGATAAAAGTTCACATCAGGTCCTTGTCATACTTTGAAAGAAATTTTACCTATTCTCCATATTTTTCTCCAAACATTGCAATACCATAGTAGTGTTGTATCCTAAAAATTCGATGTCTGGAATTTTTTCAGCTAGATCAGAATCATTTTCAACTGCAAGTTTTACAACATTATGAGCAGCCTGAGATTGACGCCATTGATTTTCCATCTCAATATCAAAACCATTCATATCTATACTAACACCACGTTCTTCAGCCACTTCTGTTGTTATCTCCACAGGAAATCCAAACGTGTCATACAAAAGAAATGCGTCTTTGCCAGACAGGCAAGGGACAGTTCCATTTTCTCAAGCACTTAACAGGGCTTCCGCTAGCATTTGGTCAAGTAGCTTTTCTGCATACACAAATGATAATTTACATGCAACTAATTATCTGCACTAAAAAGGAACTAATTTACTCTCCATACACAAATGAGATAATAAGATGGTTGCAGTAATTAAGTGTGAGATTGATGGGTTAAATCACACCTAATTAAACGTGTACATTGTTTATATATTTTTAGAAAAAAATCTATACATTGATAATTAATTGAAGCAATCGAATTAACCAAACATAACAAATATTCTCTCATAAAAGTTATCCTTAATGTCACACAAGTTCAACACATAATCTCACAAAATATTTTACTAAATTACCAAAGTTCATCTCTATTGTGCACTTCCCCCTGTGTACATATTCGTCTCGTTGCTGGTTTGAGAGTGATCAACAAACTGGCATGTAACGCGGTTATGCCCTAACTGCTTGCAAGTACCGCATTTCCTCTGTTGACGTACGGGAACTTTTTCACTAATAGGATTGCATGGCTCAGTATTTGCAGTTCTTTGGCGTGGGTTTGGGCAACCCAAACGATTATGACCAGCTTCACCACACATTTCACTAACCAATATTTCACTAACCACATTTCACTAACAAACATTTCACTAACCAAACATTTCACAAATCAAACATTTCACTAATCAAACATTTCACAAACCATACATTTCACTACTCAAACAGTTCACTAATCAAACATTTCACTAATCAAACATTTCACAAACCACATATTTCACAAACCACACATTTCACTACTAAAACATTTCACTAATCAAACATTTCACAAACCACATATTTCACAAACCACACATTTCACTACTCAAACATTTCACAAATCAAACATTTCACTAATCAAACATTTCACAAACCACATATTTCACTACTAAAACATTTCACTAATCAAACATTTCACAAACCACATATTTCACAAACCACACATTTCACTACTAAAACATTTCACTAATCAAACATTTCACAAACCACATATTTCACAAACCACACATTTCACTACTCAAACATTTCACAAATCAAACATTTCACAAATCAAATATTTCACTAACATACATATCCCTAACAATACTAAATGTTTCACTAGCCAACATTTCAGTAACTTATATTTCACTAACATACATTTCACTAATATATATTTCACTAACCTACAGTTTATTAACATAGAATTCACTAACAAATAATACTAAATATTTCACTAATCAACATTTCATTAACAAATATTTCACTAACTAACTTTTCACTAATAACCATTAAAATTTCACAAAACTAAACCCTAGTAATCAGTATCACCCAAATTCTTTCAACTACAAAACAAACATAATATACAAATAAAAGAAAAAAAATAAAAAACTTTAAAAATCTATAAAAATACATTCTAAATAAAATATAAACAATGTTCATAAATTTACCTTCAATTTTTGAGTTGGTGAAGACAAATAAACGTGATAAATACAGACAAATAGATTTTGATTTTAAAAAAGAAAAAGAAAAATATAAAATAATATAATAAGAGAGAAATTTTTTTAATGAAGAAGCAAAGTGGGCGGCTAAAGGAATGTAATAATGAAAGTACTAATTTTTAGGTTAAATTGAGTGGGTTTTTTTGTAATTTTAATTGGGTTTTTTTTGTAATTTTTATTTTTAAGGGTTTTTTTAAAATTATTCAAAAAGTGGGTGGTTGAGGGGTGTTTATGTTATTTTTTTCTCAAATTGGTTAAAAACGATTATTTTTACATCTGCGGTTAAAAACAATTTCACCAATAATTTTTAGGTCATTTTTAACAATTTTCACTTTAAAGTTTTATTTATTTTAAAGTTTAGTTTTACAAACCTAAATTGTCTTTTATTATAAACAAATATCAACGTGTTATGTTAACTATATAAATAAGTACTAAGTGGCAATAACAGGTACTGAATATTAATAATATAAGTTCCACAATAATATATGAATAACTTAAAGCATCAGAATTTTGGGACGTCTCAGTGGTTCTGTCATCCTCGGTATGAGAGTGGTCAACAAAAGGACATGTCGTGCGATAATATGCATGCACCACATTTACGTTGCCTACGAACCGAGACATCCTCACTGGTGGGTGTAGAAGATTCTGTAACCGTTGGTGTATGACGTGGATTGGGACAACCCACGCGATTTCTACGTGGATTGGGTGTAAAATTTCTACATGAATCACGCTAAAATTTTTGTGTGAATCACGCAAAAATAATAACGTGTTTCACGTAAAAAATTCTACGTGAATCAAGCTGAAATTGTTGCGTGAAACCCAGTTTGCGTGAATCACGCAAAAATAATGTTTCACGCTAAAATTTCTACGTGAATCACACTAAAATTTTTACGTGAATCATGCAAAAATTGTTGCGTGAAACTCGGTTTGCATGAATCACGCAAAAATAATGTGTTTGACGCAAAAATTTCTACGTGAATCACGCTGAAATTGTTGCGTGAAACCCTGTTTGCATGAATCACATAAAAATAATAATGTGTTTCACTAAAAAATTTCTACGTGAATCACGCTGAATTTGTTGCGTGAAACCCGGTTTGCGTGAATCACGCAGAAATTGTTGCGTGAAATCCAATTTGCGTGAATCACGCAAAAATAATAACGTGTTTCACGCAAACATTTCTACGTGAATCATGCTGAAATTATTGCGTGAAACCCGGTTTGCGTTAATCACACAAAAATAATATTTCACGCTAAAATTTCTACGTGAATCACGCAAAAATTGTTGCGTGAATCACGCAAAAATAATAACGTGTTTCACGCAATCACGCAAAAATTTCTACGTGAATCACGCTGAAATTGTTGCGTGAAACCCGGTTTGCGTGAATCATGCAAAAATAATGTGTTTCACGCTAAATTTTCTACGTGAATCACGGTCAAAATTTTACGTGAATCACGCAGAAATTGTTGCGTGAAACCCGGTTTGCGTGAATCAGGCAAAAATAATGTGGTTCACGCAAAAATTTCTATGTGAATCACAAAAAATTTTTTGCGTGAAACCCGGTTTGTATGAATCACGCAAAAATAATGACGTGTTTCACGCTAAAATTTCTACGTGAATCACGCTAAAATTTTTGCGTGACATACGGCAATATTTAGCGGCAAAAAATATTGCATGAAACCCGATTTGCGTGAATCAAAATTTTAGCGTGATTCACGCAAACCGAGTTTCATGCAAAAATTTTACTATGATTCATGCAAACTGGGTTTCACGCAAAATATTTTATGTGATTTGCGCAAAAATTTAGTGTGAAACGTTTTATAGGTTGAAGAAAATATTGGGGAATTAATCTACACCATCTCTACTCAATTAATAGATCAATGCAACAAATACTCATAACATATGATGCATTAACATATCTCAAAATTGGTGGTGGATTTACGAATTAATACAGAAGTATAAAATTCAGAGAGAAAAAAATGCAGAGAGGAGAGAAATGATGAAGAAGAAGATGAAGGAAATATTTCTGATTTTCAATTCGAAATTTTGGTCAAAGGGTTTTTTTATAATTTTATATTTTTTAGGTATTTTTATAATTTTATATACAATTAATGTGGGGTTCACTTTTGTAATTTTTTAGGGGTGACTTTTGTCAATATTTGGTTAAAATTTAAAATAAAATTTTTAAAGAGGCCACTAACAATCATTTTTGAAATTGAGGTTAAAAACAATTTTTTTAAAATTTAGGAGGTTATTTTTGACAATTACTATAATAAAAAAAATAATTTCTTAAAAAAGTTAAATAAATAGTCCAAAAAATAGTCTGAAACAACACCTCTTAGTTTGATGCAGTACCAAACTTAGGTCAGGATTTAGTCCCAGTTCAGATCAAGTCAGTCTAGTCCAATTTAATCACAGGACTTAGTCCAGTTCAATCCAGTAGCCCTAATAAAATTAACTCTTAGGAAGTTTGATATATTAAATATTAATGTAACAAACATAGGTCTCCGAATCAAATCAATGGGTCGGGTCCCGACCCAGTCTGGCCCACTTTGACGTTTGAGCGTAAAAAAAACCTTAATATCCAATGGAGGGGTTTTTAGGGTTTCTGTGAAAACACAAGACACAAATACAGCCTCAGTAGTTCACTTCGACTTGGTGCATCTCTACGACCAGAAAAACGCCATGACTGCTCAGACCCAGGAAGAGCTTCTAGCTGCTCACCTCGAAGAGCAAAAAATCGATGTACCTATCTCTCTCTCCATCGAATTTTATCTTTTACAACTAATTATATTATCTATGGATAACATCTTTCGGATTTCTTTTGTCAAGCAATTTATTGGATCTCTTGTTCACTGCTTTTTGGGTCTTGATTGTTATCTCTATCCGTGTTAGATCTCAGTCGATGCTTTTTTTTTTCATTTTCTCTGTTCTCTTTTTTGATGCATAGCAAATGAAAGTATTTTAGATTGTTCTTCCACTATACACACTTTCTTGTAGAAGTTATTTGGATGTTGATTGCAAGAAAACTTTTGAAATCAAGTGTGATTCTGCTTTAAATGGTTTGAAAACGATGTGGGGACATTGTTGAAATCCTTAATTGAGGTTTTTTTTTTCTTTCTTTCTTTTGGTAGCCAAAACTTTTGAAATCAAGTGTGATTCTGCTTTAAATGGTTTGAAAACGATGTGGGGACATTGTTGAAATCCTTAATTGAGGTTTTTTTTTTCTTTCTTTCTTTTGGTAGCCTGATAAGCCCGTGGTTGAAGATGATGAGGACGATGATGAGGATGAGGACGATGATGATGATAAAGACGAAGATGATGCTGAGGGTAAGTAAAATTTTTTCTTTTCTCATGCTCATTTCACTTTTCTTTTTATTTATTTTTCTCAGAAAATTTGTTGTAAATGGATATTTTGACTTACCCTCAGTTTATCTTTATCGTCATAATTGTCCTCATCCTCGTCATTTTGAAATATGGATGCATGAACATATTGGCAAATGCATTTGTGGAATTTTTTTAGAATGTTGAGTTGAGCTTTAGGAATGAAACTAGGAGACTTTGGATAAAACTAATGCAATACAAAGTTTGTCTGCATGTGCAAAATGGTTGCATTGAGCTGTCAGTAAAGAGTTCCTGATATAGATAACTGTAGTATAAATTGCATAATTGACAGTTGAGGAATAATAGATTGTTCATAATTGACAGTTGGGAAATAATACTTATATTGTGAAATATTATGAGGGTATTCATCTTCTTAATTGACGATTGAAATACTTACGGTATTCATCTTCCCAATGTGCCTTTGTCAAAATTAAGTTTGCGGTCAGTTATTTAATTATGCTGTTTGTTTATTATTTGAGGAACGTTTAATTGATATCTATTGAGGTATTAAATAAATATAAAGTGAAGTGTCAATTCAGAAGTACTGAAATAAAAAATAAGGATCAAAACTGAATTTAATTCTTCATGCACAAAAGATTTCATTTTATGTCTGGTGTTAGGAGGGGTGTCAATGTGGGATGAAAAACCATTATGTACTAGGCTAAATGACTCATTTTAGATCTTGGGTTTGCCGCTTTAGTCTCAAACCATCTGATTAATCTGTTCATCAGGATATTCTGCCTTTGATATTCTTGTGGTCTGGACTACTTGTTCTCTTAGATTCATATAGTGAACAACATAATAGTAAAACCTCAGATTTGTGTAAAATTGTGTCTGTTTTGATATCTCATCCATCATTTGATTAGAAGTATTTCGTAGGTTTCCACAGTATTCTTGTTGTTGTGAATGAAGTGTGCTTGAGTGGTATAAAATCAATACGACATGACAATGGTCCTAGTTGTTTGTAGGAAACAATTTGAAAGCACTAGACAAACAAGGGGAGAAAGGACTATAAAGAAAAAGGAGACAATTCTTAATCCTAGCTATAATTTTAACCCTTGCTGGATATCCAGACGATAGCAATCAGGAAAGAAGTCATTATTGTTGGTTTATAGTTTCATCTTTTTCTTCTGTTAGCAGGACATCAAGATGGAGATGCAAGTGGTAGGTCAAAGCAAAGCAGAAGTGAAAAGAAGAGTCGCAAAGCAATGTTAAAGCTTGGAATGAAACCTATCCCAGGTGTCAGCCGGGTTACAGTTAAAAAGAGCAAGAATGTAAGTGGATTTATCAAGTATATTTTGCTTTCAGTACTGTCTCTGCTTTGTTTGAATTTTCTGCTGTTGCTAACATTGTGATTCTATCCTGTCTAATAGATCTTGTTTGTTATCTCAAAGCCGGATGTTTTCAAGAGTCCAACATCAGATACATATGTAATCTTTGGGGAGGCTAAGATTGAGGATTTGAGCTCACAATTGCAGACTCAGGCAGCAGAGCAGTTTAAAGCTCCTGATCTCAGTCATGTGATCTCCAAACCAGAGTCATCGGCCATGGCTCAGGATGACGAAGAAGTAGATGAGACAGGGGTTGAGCCCAAGGACATTGAGTTGGTGATGACACAAGCAGGAGTCTCCAGAGCAAAAGCTGTGACGGCACTGAAGGCTGCAGATGGTGATATAGTTTCAGCTATCATGGAACTTACCAATTGAGAATTTTCTTGAATATTTTGATGTTTAGAAATGGTCTATAATTTTCTAGTGCAATGTGTGCGTGGATTTTTTTTTTTTTTTTTTTTATGAATTTGATTATTTTCTTGTTTAATTATGTTGTATTAGTAAATCCACGAGGTTGCTCCTTTGGATGTTAAAGTGAAGAGTTTTCCCCTTATAAACATTTCATGTTTGAGGATATTTATCAATTAATTATTTGGAATGTCCCTTACTACTTATTAGGAATAATTGAACTAGATGGATTTTGGGTTTCTAACCGAAAGGGTGTACTTTCTAACTTTGCGTTTGTTTGGAAGGATTGGATTAGGGCCTACAAAGGATTGGAGAAATCGACATGAACATTCAATCCTAGTTTAATCCCGACCACTAAGTATGTCCTAATATATCAGATTTTGTTATGATATAAATAAACAGGATGGGAAGAAAAGGAGAGAAGAAAAACTTATCTAGCACTAGCTGATTATGTTTTTTATTGATGGAAAATAATAGTATACAATTTAACAAGTACAAACCTTATTTATATAGGCTTTAAAGCCATTCCATTTAATCAATCAAATAATTGACTATCCCCATCAACCAATTAGGATTGCCATCCTATCAACTAATCAGAAATTAGCATATTAAAATAATTATTAACAGGTGGGAATCTGCCCACTTTTACAGCATTTCCCTTGAATGTACACTATTTTAAAATAATTATTCTAATATGTTAGGAAATAATCTAAAAATTTGGCCAAAACACATACAATGATCTGTTGGATCTTTAAACAGGGTTGATTGTGCATAAAAATTGCCTCATTAAAAGCCTTGTCAATAAAACCCAACGGGATAAAATCTGGTCCAAGGAAAAAGGAGTGCAGTGCATATGTTTTGAAGTAGCGAATACACTCCCCCTAACGAATTGGCTTCCTTGAAAACTTCTTTTGAGTCAATTTTATAAATTGGAGAGACCACGCATACCGATGCCGTATACTAATTTCTCAAATGTTGTTGTTAGTAATGTTTTTGTAAATAAATCCACTACATTTTCCGTAGAGCGCACTTGTTTTACATCAATCTGTTTGTGTTCTTAAAGTTCATAAGTATAAAAAAACTTTGGTGAAATATGTTTGATCCTGTCTCCCTTGATATATCCTCCCCTAATTTGAATAATACAAGCTGTATTGTCTTCATAAATTATTGATGGTGTTTTTGTGGATAAAGGAAGTCTACAAGCACTTTGAATATGATGAATAACTGATCTTAACCACACACATTCCCAGCTTGTTTCATGAAGTGCTAAAATCTCTGAATGATTGGAGCATATATCAACAAAAGTTTACTTTGTGGAGCGCTATGAGATTTTTTTGCCATTATAGGTAAAAACATATCTCGTTTGTGAACGAGCTTTGTGGGGATCAGATAAATATTCGGCATCAACATAACCAAGTAAATCTGAAAATTTATTAAATGTATAAAATAATTTCAAATCTTTCGTCCCTGAAGATAACGAAAGAGATGTTTAATCCCATTTCGATATCTTCGAGTTGGTACTGAATTGAATCTAGAAAGTAAATTCACTGAGAATACAATATTTGGTTAAGTACATTGAGCCATATATAACAAAGCACTGATTGCATTAAGATATGGTACTTCAGGACAAAGTATCTTTTCATTATCTTCTCTTCGTGTGAATGGATCTTTTCAAAAAAAAAAAAGAAAAAGATAAATGCTGATTGATGAACAAGTATTCCATTTGACTTATACTCTATCTCCAAGCCGAGACAATATTTAGTTTTCCCTAAATCTTTCATTCCAAATTCCTTTTTAAAGATTCAGTAGTTTTTAAAAGCTCTTCAGAAGTTCCAATTATATTCATATCATTAACATATACTTGTTATAATGGCAAATCCAGATTCTAATTTCTTTATAAAAACATATGGGCATATAAGATCATTAATATACCTTTCTTTGATCAGATATTCACTAAGACGGTTATACCACATCCGACTAGAATATTTTAATCCATATAAGGAATTTTGTAGCTTTATTGAATACAAAGTACGAGATCTCGAATTATATGCTTTTGGCATTTTCAATAATTCAGGGATTTTTATATAAATATTCGAATTGAGCGCACCAATAGATAAGCGGTCACTATATTCATTAAACGCATTTCAAGTTTTTCTGAGATAGACAACCTCATCAAAAATCGGAACGTAATCGTATCCATCACTAGTGAATACATCTCATCAAAATTAATACTAGGTCTCTGCGAGAAACCTTGTGCCATGAGTCGCATCTTATATCTTACAACTTCATTTTTCTCACTACATTTCCATACAAAAACCCATTTATCCTACTGGTTTGACGTCTTCAGGTGTTTGGACTATTGGTCAAAATACTTCACGTTTGGCTAATGAAGTAAATTCTATTTGAATTGCTTCTTTCCATTTAGTCCAATCATGCCTTTGAATACAATCATCGATATTATGAGGTTTATAATCATCATTTACAATTTCAGTAGCTATTGTGTATGAAAATATATCATCGATGATTCTTTCTTCACGATTCTACATTTCTCTTGTATAATTTATAGAAATTTCTTCATTTTTATATTCTTATTATTGAGGTTTATGCCCTAAAGACTTGTAATCGTAAATGTGAGCAAACATCAATAAAAAGGATTTATTATTCATTCAAATATAAGTAGTTTATTTTAGTTCATACGTTTATATATTGTACGCGTGATATCCAAAATTGTAAAATGTAATCTCAATCTGAGTACATGAAAGTCATATACAAGAGGATTCAATTTGAGACTTGCAATCTAAAGAGTCCGTAGATAGCAAACAAAGTTGGGTACTTTATTTGTGGTTGATCTACTGCTGCAGTTCATTCATTAATATACAGTGGTCTTATCCTAGACCATTTATATAGTTGACATGAGAATGGAGGCACATTATATGATGAGATCATATAGGACTGGGCCATGATTTATATGAATCTTTCATCAAGATTCGTTTAGTAGATGAGATTCATATATATCGACATATGATGGATATTTATGAGTGATCTTAATCTTGAGTGTCTCATCGACTCTTTCAGGTTAGATCGTGTCTTTTGATTTACCATGAGTGAGATCAGATGTAGTTTTTTCTATCAATACCTCCGTATTTTAGAGTTGCGGTTTGACTTATGGTTAGGAAGGTCTGTTGACTGAAGTAGATGAGTAGTTCCCTTAAGGGTTGATTCGAGACTTGAACAAATATGAGCGCTCTCCTTCTTCTGTAAGAAAGACCATATTTAATTGTTCATTAGAGAATCAATGGTGCTTAAAGGAAAAAAAATAACTAGATGGGTATAACGGACATTATGACCCAGCTCTAACTATAAACTACTTGTGGAGGATCACACTATATGTAATTAGCTATATCAATGGACATTGAGATTTCATACTGTGTAAAACATCTGCAGTTTTGAGAGTTCAGCTTTGGATTTTTAGTGGAATAACTTCGAGGTTAATAATCGTGGAATATTAATTAAAGAGTTTTAATTAATATTTCTAAGTATTATTGGAGCTCAAAACTGTAAATCCATTAGGTCCCCTTACTAGCCATTATGGTTGTTGGTAACAAGGTTCACGGTAAATTAATTGAATAATCCAATTAATAGTATTACGAAAGTGATACGATTTATTAAAGATAATTAATTAAATAATATAATTATTTAATTAATAATTTAATAATTTAATAAAATTAATAATTTAGAATTATTAATTTAATTATTAAATGGAAAGTTATGATATCGAATCTTGACAAAGGGAATATTAAATAATTAGATTATTTAAAAGTCTCTTAAGGTCAAGAGTTCGAATCTCTATGGGTGACCGAATAAAATAGAATTGAGAAGCTTATTTGACTTGGTCAAAATCCTAAAGAGATAAAAAGAATATATAAGTGATATATTCTCATAACTGTAATACACCCTTCCAATAAATTGTACTGTACACGTACAGGTATTGTAATCTATTTTTCTAAAATTGATTGTACAGTACTATAGTGGAATTTATTGGATGGATCCCAAAGTTTTAGAAAAGGGTATCAAAGACTAGGAAAATGTCTGAAATAGTTCCAAATGATTATGAAGGTTCCATAACGTATATAAGAAATTTAAATTATAAGTTTTGGAGAACATAGTGAAGATTTCTATAAATTGGAGTATTAAGAATATATTCTTGAAAGTTAAATAATAAACTTTTATTAATATATGATGGTGAAATTTTATTAGTATATATATATATATATATATATATATATATATGATGGAAAAGTAAATGGATTTTTGTGGAAAAGAGTTAGTGGATTGTTATGGATTAATATATAAGTTATAAGATTGTAGATCAAACACATGTAATTAACTTTCAATTTGTGATCATTTTATGATTTTAAAGGATTTAGGGGCAAATAGCAATTGTAAAAAAAAATATGTGACAAGTGTTGGCCTTTTATTAATGAAGCAAGTCAAACAAAAAAAAAAATAAAAATAAAACCAAGTTATATACAAAACAAGAAGAGTGCCCGGCCAAACACCAAAATAAAAGAAAAAGTGTTGAATGGTCAAATGGAAGAAAACAAAAACATAACCAGCGAAGAAAGGAAACAGAAAATTCGAGAGAGACCGAGAGAAAGAGATAAAAGAAAAGAAGAAGAAGAAGAAGAAAGAAAGGGAGAAGAAGGAAGAAGAGAGAGAGAGAGCAGCCAGCCATGGAAGAGAAAACAGAGCATAAGTTGTGCAGAAAAATGGAGAAGAAAAGCTGCAGAAACCGTGAGAAGAAGAAAAGAAAAAGAAAAAAGGAAGAACAAGAAGAAGAAATTCGGTCAACCAAGAGGAGTCTAGGAACTTGGGTAAGTGATTTATGAAGTTGATGTGATTTTGAGTTTTGATGAAGTTGAATTGGTAGTTGAAATTGATAAAATTAATTTGTTTTGGAGGTTTGGGTGATGATGTTGATGATGGATTTTGTTGATTTAGAAATTGATTGAGTTTGAATTTCGTTTGAAATTTTATTGTTGAATATAAAGTTAAATTGATTGATGGGTTTTGTGATTTTAGTATTTGATTTGAGTATTTGGTAGTGTTTTATTTGAAATTAATTTAATTGGAGTTGATTAGAATGAAAATTAAGAAAATTAGTAAGTAAAGAATTGGAGATTTGATGATTTTGAGTTTGAATTGTTAAATTGAGTTATTAATTGAGTAATTTGAGTATTTTTGAGTTAATTGGTGGTATGAATTTAGAATCGTTAAGTAAGAAATCAAAATGATTATCGAAATAGTAACTTATATTATGAGTTTGTTTGTGATGTTGTGTTTGCAATGAATTTGATGTTGTTAAGTGAAATAAATTCATTTATGTTAAATTGATGAAGATTAGAATGAATATTTGTGTAGAAATCGAATGTTGATAGTGTAGAGAATTTGATTATTGGGTAATTAAGTATTAGAAATTGTATTTGTATGATTGTGATACAAATTGGTGTTTAGAAAATAAGTAAATGTATTGAATTGTGTTGTATGAGATTCAATTTAAGAGAAATTGAACGATTCTAGAAATCGTGTTGAATTTGAATATTTGAAATTCAATCAAGTAGAGGAATCGTATGATTGACATGATTTATATTAAATTAAATAGAAGAAATTAAAGAATAAAGCGTAGAACGTGTTAATTGAGTTTTTGTATTAGTTGTAGTATTTATATTAATGATTGTTTGGAAATATATTACTTTAGGGAGAAATCTACATAGTATGGGAGGAAATGAATTATGCGGAAATGCAAGAAATGTAATGAGACGAAGGAACCAGTGCACCAATCCTAGATAGAATCAGAAATCTGTGAGTGTAAAATTATTTTAAGCAAAGTATATTTTATTTTAGTAATATATTTTATATAAAGTTTAGCTAGTTAATATTTTTATTCAAGTTAGTGAAACAACATATCTTTAGTTAAAATATACTTTACTATGTTTTCCAGTTTATTTTAATTGTTTATAACTTTATATATACGTGCATTTACTTGTATATATATTTTATAATTTAAATAGAATTTATGCTTAAGTATGTTTTAATTAAAGTATTTTATATCTCAGAAATTTAGAAATTATATTAATTTAAAGAAATATGTTTTATATATATCCCAAGCTTTTGATTATTCAAAGTAAAGAAAACAGTTTTCAAACCCATGGATTACCCTATGGATTATCAGATTATCAGATCAGTTATCAGCAGTTAGATCCGGCCGGTACATCCCAATTGTGTGTGGCAAGTTAAGGGGGGTACAGTCCACTAACTCCAGGGGGGTTGAGTCTGTCAGAGTCTGTCAGTCGCCCACACATTGGGGTGTTGTCTCGCTATATGCATGCGACGCAGCATTTCGCACATAGATAGTGAGATGTCTTTTATCAGATGTCACGTTGAGCGCAGCAGTTAGTCGTCTCGTGACTTATATCAGATGTCACAGTGGACGGCGCAGTTAGTCGCCCTGTGACCCACTCATATGGTACGGCGCAGTTAGTCGACCTATGAATTCAGTTCAGCTTAGGGGTCCATTGGGAGTTTTCAAATACAGAAGCCAAGCCAGATATGATTTTCAGATTTTCAGTACAAATATTAAATTAAGAGCTTTGTACGTTAGGCTTGGCTAGATTTTCAGAAAAGCAGACTTCAGTATAGTATTCAGAAAGCATATTATTATTGATTTCAGTACATTATTTTCAGGAGATAGATCCTGACAGAATAAGTTTTCAGAAAATTTATTATCAGAAAAATATTTCATCAGAAGAGTATTATCAGAAAACTATATTATTATTAGAGAAGTTTATTAGAAAAGTATTTTCAGTAAAGTATATTCTTTTAGTTTTCCAGTTTTCAGAAATTCGATTTCAGAATAGTTTCTGTATAAATTTCAGAACAGTTTCCAGAAAATAGATTTCAGTATTTCAGTTTTCAGAAAAGAATAAAAGTATATTCTATTAATACAGCTTTTTAGTTTTTAGCAGAAGAAACGTGTGTATATATATATATATATATATATATATATATATATATATATATATATATATATATATATTATCAGCTTTTCAGTTTTCAGAAAAATAAAAGTTATTATATATTCTCAGTTTTTCAATTTTTAGTAAAATGAAAGTATATGTATATACTCTTAGCTTTCAGTTTTCAGAGATTAAATTTCAAAATAGTTTTTATAAAAGAGATTTCAGTATAACTTTCAATATAGTTTTTATGAATTAGATTTCAGTTCAGTTTTCAAGGAGACAGAAAGACTTTTATTACTATGTAAATTGTTCAGTACAGTTTTCAGAATTAGTAAAAGAATTATTATATTGAATTCCAGCATATTAAGTTCAGAAAATAGATTACAGTTATCTTCTCAAATTTATTTATTAGAAACAGATTTATGTTCTTTTCAAATTTCAGGGAGGTTAATAGAAAAAGAATTAAAGTTTATTTAGAAATTAATAGCACTCACTGGGCTCCTTTAACTCATATTAGTTTATGTTTTTAAATCAACCTCCCAGGTACAGGTGCACACATTTCAGGGACGCCGAAGACCAACAGGACCAGTCAGAGGATCCTGTGACTATTTTATAAAGATATATAATGTTTCAGTTGTTAAGTTTGTATTTTAATATTGTTTTAAGTGTATAAGTATTTTATTTAAAGATTTGATTTACTTATCTTTGATAACTATTTATTTTGATATTTAAACTGTTTGAGTTGTGGTATTGAGATGGTTCGGAGGTTCACAATAGTTGAGATTTGGGATTTTATAGAAGTGTTAAAGTTTTTGTGCAGGTCTCCAAGATTTGGTAATTTCAGAAAAACAGAGGAGATTTTGTCAAAATTTTTATAAAATAGTTTTGAATAAAAAAAAAAAAAAAAAATTTCTACTCAAGTTTCCAAGTTAAGAAACGACTTGGCTTCATGAAAGCCTTTCAGCGGGGCAAGCCTCAACTGAAAAACTACCGTGGAGTGCCGGCAGGCTACCTTAATGAGAGATAGTAGGTTAGGGGCCTGTCAATAACACACAAGCAAGCAATATTAGCTATCATGCTTTTCGAGCAAGAAAAGAAAGACAAAAACCCTAGGCAACATTAGGGTTCTGCCAAGGCAAAAGAAAAAAGAAATTTTATTCAAAATTTTTTTTCCCCTCCCTCTCTTTCGGACATGCGGCCGGCCAAGGAAGAAAGAGGTGGTCTTTTTTGCTTGTGATTCTCCTTTGTCTCTTCATTGGTGACGTGCCCACACATACGTTGTCACACTACAGGTTATAGTTCAGAAGATCTAACGGTAACGAAAGAGATAATATCAATCAAGAAACAGACAAAGGTAATCTTGTGTTTTTATATATTAGTATATGTACAAAATCAATTGTTTTGAAAAAGAGTTTTCAAAAGACAAAAAGAAAAATTTTAAAACTTTGACTAAACTTCCGCTGCGCGATTTTCTTTTTCCCTACAATTAGTATCAGAGCCTTTGGTTCTTATTTTGTACATATACAAAAAAGAATATGATTCTTGTTTCATGTTCTTCATATATAAATTTTTTATATATATGATTATTTTAATTTGTTGTTTCATGTGTAGGCACAATCTAAATGTTGTATACTTGTATATTTAATTGTTAAAATAATATATGGATAGTCGTAAATTGTTATGGTGAATTGGGTTAAGTTTTTTATTCATATTTTTTGCCATAGCTAAATGTATTTCAAGGCTACTGTTTTTGTAATATATTTGTGTATTGTAATATTTTTTGTGTATCGATTTGCATGGCACAAAGGAGTTTGTGTAGATTGAGTGTACAAAAAAAAAAAAAAAAAAAGGCAAGAGGCGAGAGCCCCTACGCGCAGCAGCAGTGACTGCACGCATGCTGCTTTTGTTGCATCTTGGGGGCTGTTGGGGTGATTTTTTTCGCAAGCGATTTTGTTGCGTAGAAAAATGGTAGAAAAATCAAAGCAAAAAAAGCACACGAAAAACTATCCAAAACAGCACCTTGTGCTGCTGCATGAGAAGGCTGCGCTCCTGACAGCTGCACGCACATCGCGCGAGTTAGGGTTTATTTTGGACCTTGACACATGTTGGCCCAAAAGTTGGCAGCCCATAGAAGTAATGTAGATGGCTCTAATGAGTCCAAGTTTGCTTCACTTTATTTTTTGTGTTAGTAGACTTGAGATATGCAGGTGGATAGTCTGATGGGCTTTAGGGGCAGCCATAGCTTGCTGATTTTAAGTGATGGGCCTCAGGGCCTAATCTATGAGATGGATCACTTAAAAATTAAATCAAGTTGGACTTGATGGAAGTACAATACGAAAGGTGGAGGATTTGAAGACGAAGACTTACAATGAAGACCAAGGAATGCCTTGGATAAATTTTGTAATTAGAGTTGTTTAAGTTAGATAGCCCAATTCACTCGGTCATCCATGTTTGCTTTTTATTTATGTGATGAATAATTAAGCATTTCATACATTTAAATGCCACTTATATTAGGTGTACTTACACATGCATTATAATATGTCATGCATGATTTTTATAAATTATATTGTTTAATTTTAATTGTGAATTAAAAAGATAAACAATCAAATAATTGACAATCAATAATGAGTTTAGTTTTTAGGGGTAAAAACTTGGCAATGCTCATTATTAAACTAATCATTTTATTAATTAAATCGTTTAATTAATTAGATTAGTTAGGCCCAATAACTTATTAAGTTTAATTAGATTAAAATCTCAATAATAAATTGGACTGAATAATGAGTTGGTTTTAATAGGTTAAAACTTAGTAAACTCATATTATATTCTAATCTCATAAAATGTTTATAATAGATTAGATATAAAAATAAATTAGTCTTTAATAGTTAAAGATTGATAATTTATTAATTGTTAATATAATTAGAGTCTAATAACAAAGGATCTAGTAAATATTAGATTTTACATTAGCCGTTAAATCTAAATTAAATACTAGAGATAAAGAGTTTAAAAATTCAACGTCATTTAGAAAACCCTAAATAACAAATATGAGTGGGAGAGAGATACATGACATTATATCTCGCAGTCTCCATCGTTAGTTCAACACCGTGCGATTAGAGTGACGCCTCGAGACGGCTTTGTTTTCGTCCTCCTTAAGGAAGGTGTTCACCACAGTTAATACCAAAGTTGACTTCCTAACGGATAGAGTTTCTAAATGTATTATGGGATTGGCCTAGCCTACCTAGGCAACTCTCAAGTTAAGTTCGTGAAATCTGAAATGATGGGTCACACTCATATGGATTTAAATTAAACAAGTTAATTAAAATCCCGACTAAAACATAACGATGATTGAATAATATAAGAATAAAGAATTATTCTGGTATACCATTCGATTGAGAATGTATCGATCTAACATGCAAGGATTTGACCTAGCCTACCTAGGCACTTACTTGTGGTATGTTAGATTATCGTGGCATAGTAACTATTGTTTAGGGAAATTTCTAGTTCATTAAGCATGCATCATGTTTAATTTTATGCTGAATTCTAGTACAAAGTATGGATGTATGAAGTGAATGTTTATTAATTTTATTTATGTTTATTTCAGCAATGTCTTCCGCCTTAATTTCAATCCTCGCTAATGAGAAAATAACTGGTTATACACAAAATGGAAACATAATATAAATGCGACCATGGTCTGTAAAGACATAAAATTTGTGCTTACGGAGGAATGTCTTCCGCAGCCTACTGCTAATGCGCTAAGAGCCATTAAAGAAACCTATGATAAATGGGTTTCGGCTGATGAAAAGGCCCGCACTTTTCTGCTGGTCGGCATGACGGAGGTGCTTACTATAAAGCACGAGTCAATGGCTACTGCATTTGAGATGATAGAGTCATTACAGGCCATGTTTGGACAACCCTCAGAGCAAAAGTGACACCAAGCTGTTCGTTCTACAATGCTTGCTAATATGAAGGAGGGTGCATCGATTAGGGAACATGTCCTTACGATGATGTCCTATTTCAACACTGCCGAAGTCGATGGTGGGACTATTGATGAGGCTACCTAGGTGAGCATCATATTGACAACTCTTATGAAGAGTTTTGATCAGTTTAAGAGCAATTATGAGATGAACAAGTCAAGGTTCACTCTCATTCAGTTGCTCAATGAGCTCTCTACCTATCAGTCCATGAAAAAGGACAGTAAAGGTAAGACCAGCGAAACAAATGTTACTGAGCCATCTTCTTCTGGATTTAAGAAGAGGAAGAGGTCTATTAGAAAGGCCAAAGCAAAGCCGAAGCAAAAGCACATGCAAAAGAAGAAGCAGAGCACCAAGACTGACAAGTCAAAGGGAAAGTGTTTCCATTGCCACAAGGTTGGTCACTGGAAGAAGAACTATCCTAAGTACCTCGAGGAGTTCGTAGCGAAGAAGAAAGTGAAAGGTAAATTAGATTTACTTGACATAGAATCTTGTTTAGTGGAAGATGATTCTTCACATTGGATAGTAGATTCATGGGCCACTAACCATGTTTGTTTTTCTTTGCAGTGGACTGACTGGACAGAGTTGGAGGAGAGGTCCTTCACTATGCACGTTGGAACAGGGGATGTCATTTCAGGACGACCAGTGGGAATAGTTAAACTACGAATAAATAATAATTTTCTTTTATTAAATAATATTTATTTTATTCTTGGATTTACACGGAATTTGATTTTTGTTTCCAGATTACTTGAACAATTTTATAAGGTTTCTTTCAATGATAAGTTAGTTATTATTTCAAGAAATGAAATAAATATTTGTATGTTTTAAGATCGTTAACTCATACAACACTGCTTAACACTAAAATGTTTAAGGTTAAAAAACCTAAAACAAAACAACAAAAGGTTTCTCATGAAAATAAAATGTATCTATGGCATCTAAGACTTGGACATATTAACCTTGATAGAATAGACAGACTAGGAAAAGGTAGACCTTTAAGAGACTTAAAGATCGACACTTTACCTATATACGAATTTTGTCTAGAAGATAAAATGACCAAGAGACCTTTTACTGGAAAAAGGATTAGGGCCATACAACCACTAGAGCTAATACACTCAGACGTCTGTGGACCAATGAGTTAGAGCTAGAGGTGGTTATGAGTATTGCGTCACATTTATTGACAATTACTTAAGATACATATATGTTTACCTAATGCAACATAAGTTGGAAGCATTTGAAATGTTCAAAGAATTTCGAGCTGAAGTTGAAAATCAATTAGGCAAAATAAACAATGCTCTATGATCAGATTGTAGAGGTGAGTATCTTGAGCAAGAGTTTGAAGACTACATGGTTGAGCATAGTATAGTATCCCAACTCACAGCTCCAGGAATACCACAGCAAAATAGTGTTGCGGAGAGGAGAAATAGGACCTTGATAGAAATGGTGAGATCTATGATTAGCTTTTCATCATTACCATATTCCTGCTGGGGATATGCACTGATGGAAATTATGATTAGCTTCTCATCATTACCATATTCCTTCTGAGGATATGCACTGCAAATGATAGCATACATCTTGAATGTAGTTCCAGTTCTCAAGACTCCTCTAGAGTTGTGGAATAATCGTAAATTCAGTTTACGACATTTTCGCATTTGGAGATGTCCAGCACATGTAATGAGGAACAAAAGTGGAAAACTAGAACCTTGTTCACAGGTATACTTGTTTGTAGGATAGCCAAAGGAAACCCGAGGTAGATTCTTTTATTATCCTCAAGAAAACAAAGTGTTTGTATCGATAAACACAACGTTTCTTGAAGATGATTATATGAGAGACCATAAACCTCAATCAAAGATCGTATTAAAAAAGCTAGAACCTGGTTCGACCAGTGCTCAGTCAACAAAAGTTGTTGACAAGATTATTGTTTCATCCACGTCTGATAGTCAGACAATTCCTAGTCATAATACACTACCACCTAAACGTAGTGGGAGGGTTGTACGACAACCTGAACGCTATTTAGGTATTAGATAGGCACAGGGTGTCGTTTCCAATGATAGTGTGGATGACCCATTGTCATTTTGACATGCAATGTAAGATACTGACAAAGAGGAATGGCTAAAAGCCATGAATCTCGAGATGGAGTCCATGTACTCCAACTTAGTCTGGGAACTTTTAGACTTACCTGATAGGATAAAACTCATAGGGTGTAAGCGTATCTACAAGAGAAAGAGAGGAGTAGACGGGAAGGTAGAGACCTTTATGGCAAGGCCAGTGGCAAAGGGTTATACCCAAAAGAAGGGGGTTGATTATGAAGAGACCTTCTCTCCAGTAACTATGTTTAAGTCTATTAGGATACTCTTATCCATAGCTACCTATTTCGATTACGAAATTTGACAAATGGATGTCAAGACTGCATTCTTGAATGAAAATTTTGATAAGAGTATCTACATGATGCTACCAGAGGGATTCATATCCCAAGATCAAGGACAAAAAGTTTGCAAGTTGCAAAGGCCCAATTATAAACTCAAGCAAGCATCTAGATATTGGAATATTAGGTTTGATATTGCTATCAAAACCTATGATTTTAAGCAAAATATTGATGAACCTTATGTGTACAAGCGCATTATTGCTAAGAAAGTAGTATTCCTGGTCTTTTACGTAGAAAATATCCTACTCATTGGGAATGACGTAGGGACATTATCAACCATAAATGGTTGGCTTGGAAACCAATTCCAAATGAAAGATTTGGGAGAGGCAAGTTATGTTCTAGGAATCCAATTAATAAGAGATCACAAGAACAAACTGTTAGTATTGTCTCAACCATCATATATCGACACTTGTGCAATTTTCAATGGAGAACTCCGAGAAAGGTAATTTACCTTTCAGGCATGGAATTTATTTGTCTAAGGAACAGTGCCCTAAGACACCTCAAGAAATTGAGGATATAAGACGTATTTCCTATACGTCAACAGTAGGTAGTCTCATGTATGCTATGCTATGCATGAGACCCGACATCTACTTCGCAGTGGTAGTAGCCAGCAGATATCAATCCAACCCAGGATTAGATCATTGTGTTGCTGTAAAGACTATTCTCAAGTATCTTCGGAGAATGAGGAACTATATGCTATATATTCCGGACAGGATTTGATCCCGTTAGGATATACAGATTCTGATTTCCAGTCAGACAAGGATTTAAGAAAATCCACGTCTGGATCAGTATTCACCCTTGGTGGTGGAGCCATAGTATGGAGGAGTATAAACAAGGTTGCATTGCTGATTCTACCATAGAAGCCGAGTATGTAGAAGCTTGTGAAGCTGCTAATGAGGCTGTACGACTCCGCACGTTCCTAAATGATCTAGCAGTGGTTTCAGATTTGGATAAGCCCATGACACTTCATTGCGATAATAGTGGCACTGGGGCTAATTCCAATGAACCAAGAAGCCATAAAAATGGAAGCATATAGAGAATAAATACCATCTCATCAGAGAGAAAGTGCAGAGAGGAGATATGATCGTGACGAAGATCGCGTCGCAGGACAACCTTGCTGATCCATTTACGAAGACCTTAACGGCTAAAGTGTTTGAAGGTCACCTAGAGGGTCTAGGACTACGAGACATGTCTCACATGCTTTAGTGCAAGAGGGAGATTGTTGGGGTTTATGCCCTAAAGACTTGTAATTGTAAATGTGAGCAAACATCAATAAAAGGATTTATTATTCATTCAAATAAAAGTAGTGTTATGTGCATAATTTCATTAAACCCAATAGGCCTAGAAAAGTCAACCAAGCCCAACGGGCTGGAAGAAGTCAGCAAAGCCCAACGAACTAGGAAGCTGACAAAGCCCATATGATAGAAAAAACCCAACGCAGAGAAGTGAAGAAAGAAACCTAAAGCTCTATGCGAGCTATAACACTCCAGCGACCAAAAAGACCTGGTCACATCACCTCTCATCACCTGTAACATCCGTAATTTTCGTTAATTATGAAAAATACCCAAAAGTGTTGTTAATTACACGAAAATAATGTAATGTGTTTATTGGATTAATTTTAGGTTTTCAAGTGGACCAATTTAAACGGTCGAAAAATAATACATGAAGAGAAGGGAGAAAAACTGGGCAGTGAGTACCGCGACTAGTCACCGCTACCACAGATCGCGCTGAGAAGCTCGCGGTGAAAATATCGAATTTAGATAGTAAGCATGGCGACCAACATCGCGACCAGGTACCGCGATGGTTGATCGCGATGAAAGCGGTGAAATCACTCCAGTGAGCAACGCGACCAGGTGGCGCGACCACAGGTCGCGATGACCGAATTTTTATAAAAAAAATAGGAGACGGTGAAGCTTCTCCAGGAAGCAAACCAGAAAAGAAAGAGAGAGAACGGGAGAGGAGAAAAAGAAAGAAAGAAAAAGAAAGAAAAAGAGAAAGAAAAAGAAGAGAGAGAGAGAGAGAAAGAAGAAAAAGAAGAAGGAGAAGAGAAGAAGAAGAAGAGAAGAAGAGAAGGAGAAAGGAAAAGAGGAGGAAAGAGAGAAAAGGAAAAGGAAAAAAGAAAATCCAGAAAAAAAATAGTCGGAAAGAAAACTGGTATCAAGGTTGATGTACACTTCTTTTTGAAACCTTTGTGATTTTAATTTGCGATTTTGATTTGAATATGAGATTTTCGAGTATTTTGATAAATATATGTTCATACGTTTATTGATTTGAATATCTTAATTTAATCGTATTTCGATTATATTGAAATAAATTATTACAGAATATCGTATAAAACAAATCGAATAAATTTCAAGAAATCAAATACATATATTTTGCGAATATTGTTTGAGAATTATATTTGTTGAATTTAATTTAGATTGTTGTTAATTTTGAAATGAATACAATGAAATGATACAAAAGTGGAAAATTTTGTATTGATACGGCCCTAGGATACTTGGACATAGAAAACGGATGTAGGAGGTTGGTATACTAGCTGGGTTCTTTTAGCAGTACTGCACCGATATTGATATTGATGTTGATATTATGTACCTCCCCAAGGATTTGTCCTGGGGTAGGGAGACATGTACCGCTCCAAGGATTCGTCCTGGGGTAAGGAGACACGTACCTTCCTAAGGATTCGTTATGGGATAGGGAAATATATATCTCTCTAGGTTACCGAACACTCGGTCCTAGGGTAGGGAGTGATATGTACCACCCTTGGATTGTACGAGCCCTAAGAGCCGGTCCTCGGGTTGGGAGTTATGTTTGACAGACAGTCACTGAGGTCGAACGACCCATATTCCAGTCCTGAATTATGTTGAGTATACGAAAGGGCCAGAATTGTGAATGAAATGAAAAACAAAAGAATTATAAAAGAATTGAAAACTGAATTTCGTATGAATTATTAATTGAATTTAGATGCTTTTATTAAACTGATTTCATATGATTTATTTCAGTAATTGAGTTGAATATTGTAATGTTTTTATACGTTAGCATGGTAATATTTTTATTATGAAATTATTTTATGATTTTGATAATTGAGTTTAGTGTACACCCACTAAGCTATATGCTTAGCGCGTTGGTTTTTATCACGCGTAGGTAACAGAGATACTGAGGAAGGAAAAGACTGAAAAGATACTAGCTGCAGAGGAGAATTCAGAGTCACATTTCTGGGGTAGTTATATAGTTCTATGTATTATATTCAGTACGCATGCATATACAGAAATCTGTAAATGTGTTATATATTTATGTTTTGTAAATAATTGATTTATGGTTTCTGTTTTCATTTTTCAGGGGTTTGTAAATATTAAACTAGGAATTATTTTATTTGAAAATGCTTGGAAAGTCGCACTAAACGGCAGAGTGCACATTTGTTTGTAAATAATTTTGAAGTGTTGATTATTATACTGTTTGATTTTTTATTTTAAAAAGGATTTTTGGGAAACCAGAAAAACAGAGGAAATTCTGCCAAAATTTTTAAAACTGATTTTGATGGGTTCACTAGAAAGGATTTTAAATTATAGTTTATTTGATTTTCAAATTGTAAACAGAATTAAGAAAAGTTTTGAAAACCCTGTAGCGCTCTCTGGGTCGATCCAGACGGGTCGGGTTAGGGGTGTTATATCACCAATTTGGCTCCAGCTCGCAAAATGCCAGCTCGAAGCGCATCTTCCAGATAAAGGCAAATGCCATGATTTTAGGGATTTAATCACGTCAGTTGACCCAGTTTGAATTTATATTTAATTCTTGATTTTCAGTGATTGTTGACATGATCACAACGTATAGGATAAATCCCAACTGCAGGATGTATCGAAGTAATAAATTCCCATGAGTACGGGGTCGAATCCACAAGGAAGTGATGGTAAACTAATTAATAAAACTAAAGGTGTAACAAAAACAGAAACGTAAATTAAAGTAGTTTGTTGTTTAGATTTGCAAAGGAATAACAGAAACTAAAATTAAATTGGAGAACTAAGCCAAGGGGAAGGAAATGCTAGGTGGTTGAATGGTCCCAATTATGAATAAGGGTAAGATAATTGACTAAGTGAAGTGCTTATTGTCAAGACTAGATTATGATTAGTAAAGGCACACCAAATTATATGGGTCATGCAATGGTATTGTAATTCCAATTGAATTCACCTATTGGACCTAGAGTGAAAGCAATTGAAAACCCAATACTAATTCTAATCCCTAGGTTAATTAAGTATTTTCATATCATAATTAAACTAGCAATTGTTCCTAGAATCAAATTATAAACAATTGTGACCTAATAATTTCTCATAATAAGTTACAATTTCCTTATCAACAATAATTTAAGATTCATGCAACACAATTTCGTAGTGCAACCAACAAGAATTATAAATCAATAGAATAGAATATCTAAGAACAATTCTTCTTGAAATAAATATAAAAAATATTACAAAGTCAATTAAACCCTAACATTCAATCTTGGTCCATTGACCACCTAACTAGGAATTTAGCTACTCAGACAATCAATTGAATAATCAAAAGAAGAAAAGGAAGCAAAAACAACCCATTCTTGAAGATTAATGGTGAGAAATCCCGCTTTGATCCTGCTGGAACTTCGTCTCCTTCATTTCTTCGTCTCCTTTAATGAACGATCGATCAAATCCGAGTACCTAACTCCTATGTGGTGTGGAATGGTGTTTGTAGAGTGTTTGGATGGTGAAAATCGGCCTAGAACTCCTTTGGGCGCAGCTTGGACGGACTCAGAGCGAACCCTTATTTCCTCTTCTTTTTTTCCTTTTATAGCCCGCGGGAATTAGGCCGCACAGCCTCCACGACCGAGTGGCACGACCTAGGGTCACAATGCCTAGGTCGCGTTACTCACTGGTCGAAATTAGAAACTCCATCGCGATCGTGTATCGTGACCCACAGTCACCATGACTGGGTCGCTGTACTCACTGCTTAAAAACTGCACTTCCAATGCGACACTTGTGGCGCGACCTTTAGTCACGATGATTGGTTGCATGGCTCACTGGTGAAAAACACAATTTCCATTGCAATGCTTGTGGCGCGACTAAGGGTAGCGATGGTTGGTTGCGATACCCACTGGACAAAAACATCACTTTTCTTTGCATTTCTTCCCCAATAATCACCTAAAGCTTGCACAACTCAAAACACACATTAAACATACCAATTTGCTTGAAAACTAAGTCAAAAGACATAGTTAAAGAGGTGTAAAAACATAACATATATAACCCTATCAAATACCCCCAAACCTATCTTTTGCTTGTCCTCAAGCAAATCAGCACACACCACAACAAAAAGAAAACATACATAAAAACAAACCTTACTATAACCATTTTCGTAGGATGAACTATGGCACGTAGCATGTGCCACAAGCCTTTAAGCCCCAAGCCTTTAAACCCCTACGTGTCCCTAGTAGACGAGTTATAGTCTCGTGAGGATTTACCAGCTACGATACCCACAAATATCCTAAGCTAACCACAAACATGACCAAATATCAAGTCAAGTATATATACAAATACAAAGGCATACGACAATACAAAATAAAAATCCAAAATGTTGCCAATTAGACTATTGCACCCTATATCACACAAGATTTTGAGATATAATACATTTATAGCAGTCAAACCTACCATCATTAGTAAATCACTGATTTCATTGGCCTCAACTCTAATCTTACCAGTTTTCACTCAGAGCCTAGGTTTCAGTGATTTCATCATTAGTAACATATGTAATTGAAGGTGTGAAACCTAGGCTCTGAGTTTACTAATGATGAAACCTGTGATTTACTAATGATCAAATCTCACTAAGGGCAGTATCTACTATTAATCAGGGCAACTAATCGGAAGATTTCATATGTTACAATACAAAGATGTCAAACCTATATGATTAGATGCAAAAGACTCCTATCGGTAACATCTTAGTTAACAACTTTATATAAGTCAAATGACCTAAGCATTTACATAATCATACTCAACTATATATTATCATGTATATGTGGTTTGCTATCTTAACAAAAACAATGAAAACAAATCAAAAGATTCAAAAGACTGACAAACATGATGTACGTGACATTGTTATACATAAGTCTTGCAAACGCTCAATGCGTATAAGAAAAGTCTAGGTTTCCAACCTATATACACCAACAAGACACAAAAACAAACAAAAACCAACAAGACACAAAACAAACAAAAATAAAAAAATCACCCCCAAACCTAAGATAAATATTATCCCCAATGTTGTAAACCCTATATTAAAAGGAAAAACAAAACAAAACAAAACAAAGCAAAGCAAAACACAAATACAAATAGACAAAGAGAAAGCAATCCTAATATCCACAACTATCAACTTCATCCAACCTTCATTTTCCCCAAGCTTCATATTTTCAATCACAATGCACAACACTTCAAAGGTAAAGCGAAAATTATAACGAAATTAACATGTATAACAACAGCATGCTCAGCTTTCCACGCTTGGGTTCATATAACCAATTAGCTGCAACTGCAACTCTTAACGACCTCTAGTCTCATCAAACTTCGGCTTTGGATCTGGCAGTTTATGTGAAAATGATTTGGGTTTTGTTTTCTTTTTCACCCCCAAACCTGTTTTTGGATCCTCTGCCTCTGTACCACTGAAGTGCTGCTCATCCTCTATCTCTCTTTTCAGCTCCAACAAATCCTCGAGTTCATCTTTTGTGAGCTTCTCTTCCACCACTGAACTTACAACATAAAAAAAAAAAAAACAATCAAGGGAATTTAAAGACTGTTTCAGCATCAAATACCTGAAACTTGACGATCTCTCCCAGGACTGTCATGGATAGCTTCCCGTTCGCACGTCGATGATAGTTTGTGCAGTCACCATAAATGGTCTCCTAAACAGAATGGGTAAGTCTTTTTCAATCGCCCTCTTATCATCCATATCTAGGACAAAGCCGGCTGGTATGATCAATTTATCTACCTGGATGAGGATGTCTTCAACTATTCCCTTCGGGTACCGTGTCAACCATTCGGCTAACAGTAGGGACATGGAGTGAGCTTTAGATCATGTAAGCCCAGCTCTATGTAGATCTAATAAGGCATCAAGTTGATGCTACCCCCAAGATCTAACATGGCTCTTTCCTTCTTTGCATTCCCGACAGTGATATCGATGTTGAAGCTCCCTGGATCCTTCAGCTTTGGGGGAAGCTTCTGCTGCAATATTGCGCTCATCATATCAGATTTCATCACTTTCTCATTCGGCCCATACTACCTCTTCCTTGTGTTAAGTTCCTTGAAGAACTTTGTATATGCCTGCATCTTCTGAATCACCTCTAGGAGTGGCAAGTTGACATTCACCCGTGACATCACATCATATATCTTTACAAATGCTCTGTCATTCTTACTCTTCTAAAGACGACCCGGAAATGGAACTGGTGGCATATATGGGTCCACAGCCTTATGAAGAAGTGGAGTTTTTACTGGTGGAACCACTTCTTTCTCTCTCTCCGTTTGAGGATCTGCACCTGTACCTGCATCACAAATAGAATTATCATAAAGTTCACCCCCAACCCTATTATCCACTATCTTACCACTCCGTAGAACGGTAATAGCCTTTACTTGCTCTAGCTGACTAGGGAATTTCCCAAGTGCTCTGTTTTGTAAGGCTTGAGCCAATTGGCCGACTTGTACTTCTAATTTGCGCGTGGCAGCCTCCTGCTACTGAAATCTCTACTCAGCAATTTGCTGACTCTACTGGAATAACTGCATGAATTTATCAAATTTGTCCTTCAGAAACGGCTTTGCTTGCTAAGATGGTTGATGATGTGAGCTCTGCGCATTTTGTTAGAATTGGGGCTGATGCAGAGGCTCAAACCTATTATACTGTTGGTGTGCTTGGTATTGCCCAAGCTACTGCTAACTATCTATCCAGAAGAAGTTTGGATGATTTTTCCATCTTGTATTATAGTTGTTGGAGTAGGGGTCATTCCGTTGTTTTGGAGAAAAGGTAATAAGCGCTTGCGCTTGTTCTTGCTTGTACTCCAGATAAGTCTCCCTAGATGGATACACAACAATATCGTGCCCACCGACTCCACATATAGAGTAAACAACTCCTGGTCTCTGCCCAAATGAGATTGCCAAATTCTGTACATGTCTACTTAGCTCAGCCACTTGTTTCACCCATCCTGCACGAGTGTGCACCTCATAAACAACTGGTGTCTTCCCTCTGACACTCTTCTATTGTGATTTGGCTCCTAGCATCTCGAAGAGCTCCTATGTCTCCTCCATAGTCTTCTCTTACATGGCTCCTCCTGCAGCATTGTCGACCATCGCCTGACAATTCAGAGTCAGCGCATCATAGAAGAACTAATTTTGCAGCTTTAGTGGAAAACCGTGGTGAGGACACTAAATAAGCAACAGCTTGAATATATCCCATGCCTTATGGAACGGCTCTCCATCTTCCTGGGTAAAAGCTGCAACTTTGCTTCGCAACTCTATGGTTTTCTAATGGGAATAAAACTTCCCGATGAACTTGTTATAAACATTTGACCACGTGCGAAGGGACCTCGGTGGAAGTGTCATCAGTCATTGTTTGGCTCTATCTTTCATAGTGTATTGGAAACATCGCATCCTCAGCTGATCCTCAGACAATCTCTGCAGTGGGAAAGTCTGGATGGTCCCGTAGAACTTGCACATAAAGGATAAGGGATCTTCATTTACAGCTCCATGGAAAGCCGACAAAATATTAAAGTGAATGTTCTTAAGCTCATAGTTCTTGGATAAGTCATCCAGTAGGATGCACGATGGTGATGTCCTGATGACTAGGCGTGCATAGTCTCTCATGACTTTCTGTACAGGCACCCCATTCTGATTCTGCGTTTGAAACCTATCTGTGTCGTCCATTGTTGCCTCAAACTGCTTTGTGTCTGAAGTATAATAAGTAGATTCGGACGCAGACTCTCTTGATGCAGTCTATTCTGTCGTTCAGTGGCAAAACTTCTCCTTCCTGGGAATGACGACCCTGTATGCAGATGTGCTCAAGTACCTAACAAGAAATAAAAACAAAGAAAAATGAAAATAATACAGAACTAAATAAAAACAAGAAATCAAAAATAAAAATAAAAGAAAAATCTAAAAAAGAAAAATCTCTAATTTTTAGAATTAGCTACCGAAACCACTTCCCTGGCAACAATGCCAAAAACTTGACACGCTCACAACGCGTGGCATAAATCTCAAGTGCAGGATGTGTCGAAGTATAAAATCCCTTGAGTACGGGGTTGAATCCACAGGGAAGTGATGGTAAACTAATTAATAAAACTAAAGATGTAACAAAAACAGAAATATAAATTAAAGTTGTTTGTTGTTTCCATTTGCAAAGGAATAACGGAAACAAAAATTAATTCGGAGAACTAGGCCAAGGGGAAGGAAAAGCTAGATAGTCGAATGGTCCCAATCATGAATTATATGGGTCATGCAATGGTGCTGTAATTCCAATTGAATTCACCTATTAGACCTAGAGTGAAAGCAATTGAAAACCCAATACTAATTATAATCCCTAAGTTAATTAAGTATTTTTCATATCATAATTAAACAAGCAATTGTTCATAGAATCAGATTATAAATAATTGTGACCTAATGATTTCTCATAATAAGTCACAATTTCCTTATCAATAATAATTCAAGATTCATGCAATACATTTTCGTAGTGCAACCAACAAGAATTATAAATCAATAGAATAGAATATCTAGGAACAATTCTTCTTGAAATAAATATAAAAAATATTACAAAGTCAATTAAACCCTAACATTCAATCTTGGTCCATTGACCACCTAACTAGGAATTTAGCTACTCACACAATCAATTGAATAATCAAAAGAAGAAAAGGAAGCAAAACAACCCATTCTCGAAGATTAATAGTGAGAAATCCCACTTTGGTCCGGAACTTCGTCTCCTTCAGTTTTTCGTCTCCTCAGACGATAGATTGATCAAATCTGAGTATCTAACTCCTATGTGATGTGGAATGGTGTTTGTAGAGTGTTTCGATGGTAAAAATTGGCCTAGAACTCCTTTAGGCGCAGCTTGGACGGATTCAGAGCGGACCCTTATTTGCTTTTCTTCTTTTCCTTTTTATAGCCTCACAGCCATCGCGACCGAGTGGCGCGACCTTGGATCGCGATGCCCAGGTCGCGCTACTCACTGGTCGAAATCAAAAACTCCATTGCGATCGTGTATCGCGACCAGTAGTCGTGATGACTGGGTCGCAGTACTCACTGCTTAAAAACTGCACTTCCAACGTGACGCTTGTGGCGCGACCTTTAGTCACGATGACTGGTTGCGTGGTTCACTAGTGGAAAACACCATTTCCATTGCGATGCTTATAGCGCGACCAAGGGTAGCGATGGCCGGTCGCGATACCCACTGGACAAAAACACCACTTTTCTTTCATTTTGGCATTTCTTCCCCAATAATCACCTAAAGCCTGCACAACTCAAAACACACATTAAATATACCAATTTACTTGAAAACAAAATCAAAAGACACGGTTAAAGGGGTGTAAAAATATAACATATATAGCCCTATTAATTGTATCCTGATTAAATTGTAATTCTTAGAGATTTTATTTGATCCCTGATTTCTGGTAATTTGATTCCATGTAAACCATGATGACTTCATCATTTTGTACTATAAAAGAGAGGGATCATCATTGGTTTAAGGGTTACAATTTTGGAGAGAAAACACTTAGTGAGAGCTCGTGATTAATACAAGAACAGTAGATGTAGGCAATGATTCTTAGGCAGAACCACTTTAAAAATCTTCTTGTTTGATTCTCTTTTATCGGTTTTTATACTATATTTACTGTTCATAACGTTGACCGAATTCATATGTCAACATTTTGGCGCTAGAAGAAGGGCCTATTTGAGAATTCAAATCTTTATTTTTCCAGCAAAAAATAGTTCTTATTATACTTTTCATATAACTTTCTAAACAATGGTAAGAGGCGTGGGAACCTGTTCCAGAACCACAAGAAGTAGGGATGTTCCCCCAACTGGAGGACAATCAGAGGCATCCCACCAGCCTCAACACCCACCACCTATCCCAAGAATGGTTCCCGTGGTCCCTACAATTCCACACCACTTGCTTCAAATCCACCAGTAGGTCTGTTCCTTCCTCAAATGGATCCACAGGGAAACGACCAGGCTGGTCCCCCCAGGTTGTCGAATTTCAATAAGTAGATGGAAAGGTTACTTGAGATTGAGAGAATGATAGCGGAGATGGCGTATGGCTACTAGTTCTTGATGTAAAACCAACCTACGTGTGAGCAGGTCGTGGAGAGTACTTCACCCCCACCTCCAATACGGGATAATCCAGTTCACACTTCCCGCTATCCCACTGATTACACTATTTTTGTACATGTTTTAGGCCCCTATTTCCTATTATTTATGCGATGTCTTCGAGTGAAATTGGTTATTAATGTGTTTTATGAGCATTTTGTAGATTATCATCCCTAATTAAGGAATTAAGCTTAATGGAAGAGTTTTGGAGCTAAAAGTATCAAAATTGGAGAATTAAAAGATTTGTGATGCTAGTTGTCATATTTCAAGGGCCACTAAATACTCCACAAGATGAATTGGGTTACAAGCAATATATTTCTGGAAGGCTCTGGATGTCTACTTTTCAATAAATTTTACGGTTTGTGATTTAGAGGTTTCTAGAGGAAGTTATGCTCATTTTTATAACAGTACGCAGTCAGCCCACGAACCGCGACCGCAGCATCCGGTAGCAGCTAAGATGATTTGCATCATTAAAACTGCAACCAATAGCTGCGACTGAACCTGGTTGCAGATTTTGGTAGCAGATTTCAAGTGCAACTTTAATCAGACTTCTAAACGGATTCGTATTCAACTCGTTTTCAACCAATAAATCCATCTCTTGTCATCATAACCGAAAAAAAGTAAGATGGGGGCTCCCAAGCCACCAAAGGTGACCATTCCTCCCCACCAAATCTTCTTTCCTACCATACCCAAATTCTTCCATCACCATTGAAGCCATTTTCCATCCATCATAGATCAAGAAACATTCAAGTATAAGAACAAAAAGAAGATTGAGAAGCTTTTGGATGATCACCATGAGTTCTTTCCTTCATAATTCTCTTTTTGTTATTTATTTTTCATAATGTGTAACTAATCCATAATTAAGGAATCGATGTGAAGAACATTAATTTGCTCATGTTAAAGACTATTATTTATTCTATTCATGGTTTTATTTTATTTATGATTTAATTATTTTTTGTTTATATTTCTATTGTTGATGAACTAGGATAATCGTTGTTACCTGCTAGTTCCGAGTTTCATTAGAATATAGATAATAATTACTTAAGATTTCAAAAACTGAGATAATCGTTGTTACATGCCAGTTTCAGGTCATATAACTTCTAAATGGGATAATCGTTGTTACGTGCTATTTGGTTGTTATATATCTCTAATAAATAATTGATACATGATTTGTATATTTATCATAAAATTATGTGTTGATTCTTAAAGTTCTTAGGTCTTAATGAGTTCCTTGTGTTAATTGCTGAATTCATAACCTAACGGTAGCGGTGATTAACAACTTAGGAATACTTAGTTAAATAATCTGAAATGTGATAACCATACATGAATTAAGAATGAATCCTAAATCTGAATAGATACTTTCATACTATAGTTGATGCATGAGTGGAAATGTTTGGATCATCGATGATCTAGTTTATCTTCCCATTCTTTCACAATTCAAACTCTTTTCCGCAGTGTTTTAATTTAGTTTAAATCGCTTTTTAGAATTCAAAACAAACTCAAAGACTTTTAAATTTCAGTTTTAATTAAATTAGAATTAAAGTAGTAACTAAATCATCAATCTCTATATAATCGATCCTTGTACTTGTCGAAACTATACTAACATATTGATTTGTGCACTTGTGAGGTATAAAATAAGTACATCACCCACCAGGCAAGATCCTCCTCGGTGTAACGCTCAACGAGGTGGAGTTTCCATTCACTCAGCCAATGCAGCAAGGAGAGCTGTTGGAGAACCTGGTGAGCGGCATGAAGGATTCCATCGCACTAGGCCGGTCATCCACGTGAACGCCAACGACGAGAGATATGTAGAGCTTAGCAGAGATTGTTGGAGTGCCCCAGCCTACAACTCGACTCAACGATCTAAGTCGCTACACCATCCGCGTGAAATCCATGATCAATGACCTGACGATGGCAGCAACAGAGATGCTCGTCGTACGATACCAGCCGTTAGGATTCCCAAAAATCAGGCCGCATCACCCCAGCCAGATAAGAAATGAGGGTCGCCAAATAGAAACCCTAGAAGGTCGCCCAATCCACCAAATCCGCTCGAAGCAGTAGGAGAGCGTAGGGAAGATAGCTCTACCTCCAGCGTGTCAGTGGCAACCCATCCAGCTCCTAAATATCAAGCTTTGCTGCAAAGGCAGGAGCAATTAGAACAGTGAGGCGGAAGGGCAGAACCCACCTATAGATACGTGGAGCGGAGCCCGTTCTGCTGGGATATAAAGAATGACTTCAAAATGCCCAGTATCCCCCTCTACTAGGCAACCAGTGACCCTTTTGACCACCTGGATGCCTACAACGTATAAATGAGTCTCCTCATAATGAGCAACAAGGCCAAGTTTCGATGCTTCCCGACGACCTTTGGGGAAATTTTCAGAAAATGGCTAAGATGACTTGCTGTCGGAAGTATCACGAGCTGGAACCAGTGTCAGGAACTTTTCATACAGCAATACCAGGCCCTAAGAAAGCAGCTCGTTCCTTCCTGTCACCTAGCGACCATCTTTCAGAAGTCAGATGAGCCCCTAAAGGATTATATAGCTCGTTTTCAAAGAGAAGTGAGTTGAGTGGACAACCCAACAAATGATAGTGTACTGATAGCTATCAATGCTGGGTGTTAGCTTCATTTCTTGATTAAAAATGGGCCTCCATCTTTACTTATCTTTAGTTACTTTTGTTCCTTTCCCGGGTAATTATTGGTTGTTTTTGATGTTTTACTCTAGTGTACTTGTAAAAAGGTTTTGTGCTTAATTGAAGAGCTTTGGTGGATTAAATATGTGAGACCCAATTATAGAGAACAAAATAAATTAATTAAGTTCATACAGTAAGATTCGGATATGGAAAAAAATTGGGTTAATTTCGTAAGGCCCGACGTGGAAAACGAAATTAGATTTGAGAGGCCCACATGTCACAAATTAAATCCAATTTCCTTAAGCCCATTCAAGGCCAATATGGTGCAAATTTACATGGTAAAACACTGCTGAAAATGCAAGGGACAGTAGCTGCTTCCTTTATTAAATTAGAGCAGTTGGTGGCAAATTAAAGACATCACACCTAGCTGTCATACAAGTCAATACAGTAGCATACTATGCTACCAGACAGCACTCTTACAAGCTGCTGTTTGGCATGTTTTTGACATCCTAAATTGTGACTTAGTGAATAGGAAAAAAGGTGGAGTACAAGGCAGCTCAAATAGGTGAAAAAGAGAAAGTTTTGGTGAGAAAACGTGTAAGGAAAACTGCTGGGATAGCAAAGAAGTGAAGAGAAAAATATTGGCAAAAATACTTGCTAAGCTTTGGGATATTCTTAGAATTTCAATACTAAATTCTTCTATAGCGTTTTCATTATGATATTTTATGGATTCTAACCAAGTTCTTGGTGATTTTTAGGGGAGAACGAGATACAAAGGAAATCTAACCTTCTTGAACCCAACTAGAATCTTATACAAGTTGTGAGTGGATTTTTATTTGATTTCTATAAAGAAATTATTGGTATTTTCAAAATGGATTGATATATATTTTTTGTTGAGATTGACATATTATATTGTGTTACATAAAATTGATCGGTTCGAGATTTTATGAAATTTTATACAAATGATTTATATATGTTTATTAAAGATTTAGTTATGTTTTATATGAATTTAATTCATGTATGGATGTTAGAGATTTATTACGTTTATTTGATATGATTCTTAAAACCAAGGATTTTATATGATTTTGAATTATATATGGACACTAGAGATATAGTTATGTTTGATGAATAAAGCTATTGAGACTTTTGTTATATGTGAGAAAAATAGAAATGCTTAATGATTATATTATAATGAGGATTTATTTAAGCATAAAGTTTTTGAGTAGAGATTGAGAGAAATGTTATGAGTTTTTGAACACCAATTTTGTACCATTCCCTATAACTAAGATTTAAGGCTTTCGGGCCACTCTATGTGAGAATAATTTCTCTGTATAGGCGAAATATATTCCCACGGTGTATGTGAGGTAAGTTCCAAGCTCTGCGTATGCATTGTGATATGGATCCGGCGACACTTATGTGAGAATTTTCTTGGGTACGGACATTGGTGTAGAATTATATTTGTGAAATGTTATATATGTTTTAATAATTAACTTATAAAGGATTATTGTTTTCAATGTTTCAATTATATATAATTGAGATAAGGTTTTTGAAAGAATAAACATATATATTTATGTTTTGTTTGTGAAACAAAAAGTACATCCATTCACTGGGCATTAGTGCTCACCTTTTATTTTCTTTAATTATTTTCCAGGTAGCTTCCCGGTCATGTGAACTCTCCAGTCTTGAGGTGGGCCACTCGATGATATGTAGAATGAGGATGACTTTGTTGTTTCTATATGTTATGTACATATATCTTACATCATGTAGGCTTGTTTGTATGTGTAAAGATTCTTAGTATTAATGCCTATTTTCAAAGCACAGTTTTCATCTTTCTTTAAGTTATCTTGACACCTCATAAGAACTTGTTTAAACAAAAAAAAAAACTACTATGTTTGGTAGTCTTAGTTATAAATGCAATGAGTTTAATATGCATGTTTTAGTATGCTTCTTAAAATGATTTGAGTTTTACCTTGTTTATTGAGTATATTTCATTGGAGAAAAAAAAGAAAGAGACAGGCGGTCCTGTTTCGAAGTTGAGATTGTTGTTATTTTAGAAGTGTTATTATAATGTTTCAGGAGGAAATGTTTCAAAAATAGAGGAAATATTGTCAAAATTTTTATTAAATAGATCTTAAACTCTAAATTTTATATTTTTATATATAGCATTTCCTAAATAGATTGAGAATGTTAAACAGTTTTCAGAACTTCACAGGACTCCCTTTGACTCAAGGAGTCCTGTGAAATTCTGAAAAACTATTTACATTCTCAATCTATTTAGGAAATGCCATATATAAAAATATAAAAACTTTAGAGTTTATGATGTATTTACTAAAAATTTTAACAGCATTTCCTCTATTTTTGAAACACTTCCTCCTGAAATATTATTATAACACTTCTAAAAATAACAACAATTTCAACTTCGAAACAGGACCTCCTGTCTCTTCTTTTGTTTTTTTTTTTCCAAATCAAATATACTCAATAAACAAGTTAAAACTCAAATCACTTTAATAATCATACTAAAACATGCATACTAAACTCATTGCATTTATAACTAAGACTACCAAACATAGTAGTCTTTTTTTTCTTTTAAACAAGTTCTTATAAGGTGTAAAGATAACTTAAAAAAAATGAAAACTGTGCTTTTAAATAGGTATTACTACTAAGTACTTTTACACATACAAACAAGCCTACATGATGTAAGATATATGTACATAACACGTAGAAACAACAAAATGATCCTTATTCTATATGTTATCGAGGGGCCCACCTCAAGACTGAAGAGTTCGCACGACCGAGAAGTTACCTGGAAAATATTTTAAAGAAAATAAAGGGTGAGCACTAATGCCCAGTGAGTGGATGTACATCTTTTATTAAAATAAAACTTAAATATATGTGTTTACTCTTTAAAACCATATCTCAAATATATATAAATGAAATATTAAAAACAATAATCCTTTATAATTTAACCATAAAATATATATAACATTTCTCATTTATAATTCTACACCAATGTTCGTACCTAGGGAAATTCTCACATACGTGTCGTAGGGTCCATACCACAATACACGCGTAGAGCTTGAGACTTACCTCACATACTCCGTGCGAATATATTTCGCATGTGCAGAGAAATTATTCTCACATACATACGCAGAGTGGCCCAGAAGCCTTTAATGTTAGTTATAGGGAATGATACTAAATTTGTGTTCAAAAACTCATAACATTTCTCTTAATCTCTACCCAAAATCTTTATGCTTACATAAATCTTCATTATAATATAATCATTAAATGTTTCTATTTGTCTCACATATAACAAAAATCTCAATTACTTAATTTATCAAACATAATCATATCTCTAGTATCCATATATAATTCAAAATCATACTAAATACTTTATTGTACAAATCACTTCAAATAAACATAATTAAATCTCTAAAATCCATACATGAATTAAATTCATATAAAACATAACTAAATCTTTAATAAACATATATAAATCATTTGTATAAAATTTCATATAATCTTTAATCAATCAATTTATATAACACAATAGTCTATATCAATCTCAACACAAAATATATATCAATCCATTTTGAAAATATCAATAATTTCTTTATGGAAATCAAATAAAAATCCACTCACAACTTATATGGGATTCTAGTTGGGTTCAAGAAGGTTAAATCCCCTTTGTGTCTCTTTCTCCCCTAAAAATCACTAAGAGCTTGGTTAGAATCCATAAAATATCATAATAAAAACACTATAGAAGAATTTATGATTGAAATCCTAAGAATACCCCAAAGCTTAGCAAGTATTTTTGCCAATATTTTTCTCTTCACTTCTTTGTTGTCCCAGCAGTTTTCCTCACACGTTTTCTCACCAAAAGTTTTTGTTTTGTCACCCATTTGAGCTGCCTTATACTCCACCTTTTCCTAGTCACTAAGTCACAATTTAGGATGTCCAAAACGTGCCAAACAGCAGCTTGCATGCTGTTGCCTGGCAGCAAACTCTATTGCTGTAAATGCTTGGATGATTGCTAGGTGTTCTCTTCTCAAATTAACACCAGCTGCTTTAATTTCCTAAGGGAAGTAGCTGCTGTCTCTTTCATTTCCAGCAGTGTTTTACCATGTAAATTTGCACCATATTAGGCTTGAATGGGCCTAAGGAAATTGGATTTAATTTGTCAACAAGTCAAGGCAGAGCATCAGAAACCTGCAAGACTTTTACAACCACTTCCTGCTCCTGAATGAAAATGGGAACATATTACTATGGATTTTGTGGTAGGACTTCCTCGCACTCAGAAGGACCATGATAGTATATGGGTCATTGTGGATTGGTTAACAAAATCTGCACATTTTCTACCTATCAAGAATACTTATATCTTGGACAAGTTGGCTAGAATTTATGTTGATGAGATAATACGTCTTCATGGGGCACCCATATCAATTGTTTCCGACAGAGATCCTCGATTTACATCCAGATTTTGGCCTAGTTTACAGAAAGCCATGGTTACTAAATTGCATTTTAGTACTGCTTTTCACCCACAAATTGATGGTCAATCAGAGCGTACTATTCAAACATTATATGATATGCTTCGAGCTTGTGTGATGGAATTCAAAGGCAGTTGGGATACTCATCTATCATTGATTGAATTTGCTTACAACAACAGTTATCAAGCTAGTATTGGAATGACACCATATGAAGCACTCTATGGAAGAAAATGCAGCATACCGATATGTTGGGATGAGATGGGTGAAACCAAGTTATTGGGTCCAGAGCTTGTTCAACTTACAATAGAAAAGATCGAGGTTATCAAAGATAGATTGAAGATAGCTTGAGACAGACAGAAAAGTTATACAGATAAACGCAGGAGAGATCTTGAATTCCAAGTTGGTGATTGGGTGTTTTTACAAATTTCACCATGGAAAGGTGTACTTCGGTTTAGAAAACGAGGAAAGTTGAGTCCATGATATATTGGTCCATATGAGATCATTGGTAGAGTAGGAACAGTTGCTTATCATTTAGCTTTACCTTCAGAACTATGCAGAATTCATGATGTGTTCCATGTTTCAATGCTTCGCAAATATATATTTGATCCTTCACATGTTTTAACAAAGTAACCTCTGAAATTGAAAAAAGATTTGACTTATGAAGAGGAGCCAGTTAAGATACTTGACAGAAGGGAAAGGTATTACGTACTAAAGTAACTCCTTTAGTAAAATTTCTATGGAGAAATCATGGAATAGAAGAAGCAACTTAGGAACAAGAAGATTAGATGCATAGTCAATATCCTCATTTGTTTCAATCAGGTAAGTGAATTTCGAGGACGAAATTCTTTTAAGTTGGGGAGGTTTTATGAGACCCAATTATAGAGAACAAAATAAATTAATTAAGTTCATACGGTAAGATTTGGATATGGAAAAAAATTGGGTTAGTTTCGTAAAGCCCAACGTCGAAAACAAAATTAGATTTGAGAGGCCCACATGTCACAAATTAAATCCAATTTCCTTAGGCCCATTCAAGCCCAATATGATACAAATTTACATGGTAAAACACTGCTAGAAATGCAAGGGACAGCAGCTGGTGGCAAATTAAGGACAATACACCTAGCTGTTATACAAGTCAATATAGCAGCATACTATACTGCCAGACAACACCCTTGCAAGCGGCTCTTTGACATGTTTTTGACATCCTAAACTATGACTTAGCGACTAGGAAAAAAGGTGGAGTATAAAGCACCACAAATAGGTGAAAAACAGAAAGTTTTGGTGAGAAAATGTGGGAGGAAAACTGCTGGGACAGCAAAGAAGTGAAGAGAAAAATATTGGCAAAAATACTTGCTAAGCTTTGGGGTATTGTTAGAATTTCAATCCTAAATTCTTCTATAGTGTTTTCATTATGATATTTTATGGATTCTAACCAAGTTCTTGGTGATTTTTAGGGGAGAAAGAGATACAACGGGAATCTAACCTTCTTGAACCCAACTAGAATCTCATACAAGTTGTGAATGGATTTTTATGCGATTTCTGTAAAGAAATTATTGGTATTTTCAAAATGGATTGATATATATTTTGTGTTGAGATTGATATCTTATATTGTGTTATATAAATTGATTGGTTAGAAATTATATGAAGTTTTATACAAATAATTTATATATGTTTATTAAAGATTTAGTTATGTTTTACATGAATTTAATTCATAAATGGATGTTAGAGATTTATTACGTTTATTTGATGTGATTCTTGAAACCAAGTATTTTATATAATTGTGAATTATATATGGACACTAGAGATATGGTTAGGTTTGATGAATTAAGCTATTGAGATTTTTGTTATATGTGAGAAAAATATAAATGCTTAATGATTATATTATAATGAGGATTTATTTAAACATAAAGTTTTTTAGTAGAGATTGAGAGAAATGTTATGAGTTTTTGAACACCAATTTCGTACTATTCCCTATAACTAAGATTTAAGGCCTTCGGACCGCTCTGCGTACGTATATGAGAATAATTTCTCTACACAGACGAAATATATTCGCACGGTATATGTGAGGTAAGTCCCAAGCTCTGCGTGTGCGTTGTGGTATGGATCTTGCGACATGTATGTGAGAATTTTCCTGAGTACAGACATTGGGGTAGAATTATATTTGTAAAATGTTATATATGTTTTAATGATTAATTTATAAAGGATTATTGTTTTCAATGTTTCAATTATATATAATTGAGATAAGGTTTTTGAAAGAGTAAACATATATATATTTATGTTTTATTTGTGAAACAAAAAGTACATCCACTCATTGGGCATTAGTGCTCACCCTTTATTTTCTTTAATTATTTTCCAGGTAGCTTTCCGGTCGTGTGAACTCTCCAGTCTTGAGGTGGGCCACTCGATGACATGTAGAATGAGGATGACTTTGTGTTTCTATATGTTATGTACATATATCTACATCATGTAGGCTGTGTTTGTAGTGTAAAGATACTTAGTAGTAATGTCTGTTTTTAAAAAGCACAGTTTTCATATTTCTTTAAGTTATCTTTACACCCGTAAAAACTGTTTAAACGAAAAGAAAGAAACTACTATGTTGGTAGTCTAGTTATAAATGCAATGAGTTTTAATATGCCTGTTTTAGTATGCTTCTTAAAATGATTTGAGTTTTACCTTGTTATTGAGTATATTTGATTTGAGAAAAAAGAAAGGATAGGCAGTCCTGTTCAAAGTTGAGATTGTTGATATATTAGAAGTGTTATTATAAGTTTCAAGAGTAAATGTTTCAAAATTAAAAAAATACTATCAAATTTTTATTAAATAGATCTTAAACTCTAAATTTTATATTTTATATATAGGCATTTCCTAAATAGATTGAGAATGTTAAACAGTTTTAGAACTTCACAGGACTCATTTTGATTCAAGAGAGGGGTCGGGGCGGGTCCTGTAAAAATCGAAGATTTGAAGAATTGTTAGTGCACAGTTGTCATGTTTTCGGAGGGCCATCATAAATTCACATAAGACTGGGTTGCGTGTTATATTTCTGGAAAGGTCTAGATGTCGAAAATTTTACGGTTTAGATTCGAGTTTATAGAGAAAGTTATGCTCATTTTCGCATTTTTGCGCAGTCTCGCGACGTTGACCCGCGATTGTGCAAGTCGCGGCGTTATAATTCAGAATTAGGCCGAGCACTCGCGACTTAGCCCGCGACTTGACTCGCGACTTGTGCAAGTATTTGGGACGACTAAAAATTGCCCTAATCAGCTCGAGTATAAAAGGAAACGTGAAAAAAAAAAGGGGAGTTCGGCTGGGACTTAGAAAACTCGACTAAGATGAGAACAAGAGAGAAAAGGAGAGGCAAAGGGAGAGAAGAAGATCATCTTAGAGACAAGAGGGTGCAGATTCGATCCTCGAGTCATCTTCTCAACATCAAGCTTGGATTTTGGAGAAAGTGAAAACTAGAAGAAGTCACAATTGGAAGAGGACGAGAGTTCATATGTTACAGGAGTTTTTATATCCCTTTCTTTCTTCGATTTTCATTCTTGTATCTCTATTTTATTATTGTTAAACATGTTTAGTTGTAATTTCTTGATTATGATTTAAACTTGTAAGTTAAGGTTTTGATGGATCATTTTTCTTGATAATTGAATGAATTGATTTTTTAAATTATTGTGATTGATTATTATTTGTTGCGTGATGTTATTAATCTTAATGCTTTTGAATGTAATGACATGCATTTAATTGATATTATGGTTGTGTGTTATAGACTGAGGGGTGACGCGCACAACATGCTCGATGTAATGTCCACCATAAGTAGAATTAGATAGAGATATGCTAATTTACTTGTGTGATCATTATATGTGTTTATGATGCTTACTAAATTGTTATGCATGTGATAATCATCGAGAAATAGATATTGATGTGTAATAATAACTCCGGTATAATTCGAGAGAATATATTGGTTAAATTAGATAAACACGATCATCAACATTGATAATTAAATTGCAATAATGTACTTTATGAAACTCAATTGGATGGATTAAGTAAATTCAAATACCCTAACTAATCTCTCAAATTGGTCGTTTGTATTGTTTTTATGTTTCTATATTTTCATCTTTAATTTTCTTCTTACAAATGTTTCGGTTTCCAAATAGATATAGGCTTAGTTAATTTTAGTATTCAATATCTAAATATCCCTGTAGAAATGATAATTTACTCATTCTGTATTACTTGTGCCGACCCAGTATACTGCGAATACAAAAAGACATTACAAGTTTTTGGTGGCTTTTGGTTGTTTTTCATTTTGTATTTTTCTAGTATTTTTGTTATGTTTAGTTGGCGTATATAGCTGGAAATCTAGATTTTTCTTACACGCATTAAGTGTTTGGAAAGACTTAGATATAACAACGCCACATACGTCTAGTCCATATTTAGTATGTTTAGTCAGTGTCTAGTGTGTTTAATTTAGACTCTGTAACAATTTTTGAACCTTATTTTATCATGTGTGCGCTTTCTATTGAAACATAATTGTTAGTTTTTTCAATGAGTTTCTAATTTGTTTGGGACCACTCAATTTTTTGTTTGTGCCATGTTTGCATCACATTGTGTTGCACTCTGTTTATCTTTTTGTGAAAATATGCCATGTTCAGTCGACTAGGATAAATAGTGGAGACTACCCAGTGAGTTTTTGAGTTTACTTTGTTATTTGAGAGGATATTTTCATTGAGTTCAAAAAGTTAGGGTTTTGATGGATCATTTTTCTTGATAATTGAATGAATTGATTGTTTAATTTATCGTGATTGATTATATTTGTTGAGTGATGTTATTAATCATAATACTTTTGAATGTAATGGCCTGCATTTAATTGATATTATGGTTGTGTGTTATGGACCGAGAGGTGACGCGCACAATGTGATTGATGTAATGTCCACCATAAGTAGAATTAGATAGAGATATGCTAATTTACATGTGTGATCATTATATGTGTTTATGATGCTTACTAAATTGTTATGCATGCGATAATCATCGAGAGATAGATATTGATGTGTAATAATAATTCCGGCATAATTCGAGAGAATATGTTGGTTAAATTAGATAAACACAATCATCAACATTGATAATTAAATTGCAATAATATCCTTTCATGAAACTCAATTGGATGGATTAGGTTAATTCAAATACTCTAGCTAATCTCTCAAATTGGTCATTTGCATTGTTTTTATGTTTCCGTATTTTCATCTTTAATTTTCTTCTTGCAAACATTTCAATGTTCCAATAGATATAGGTTTAGTTAATTTTAATACTCAATACCTAAATATATATGTGGAGACGATAATTTACTCTCATTGTATTACTTGTGCCGACCCTGTATACTTGTGGGTACAAAACGATATAACACTGGGCTGCGAAATAATGGTGAGCTCTACATAAGCATATACAGTAGGCCAGTTAGGACTCTCAGAGACTTTTACAAGCAGGTCTAACATCCACATCCACATGGAGGAAGCTTTCGGAGTCTCCAAGAAGAATAACTTCAACAAGAAAGATGAAGGTGGAATCTCGAATGATAAAAACAAGAGGAAGAATAATAGGGGGAATAACAACGGCATGATCGTGTTAACCAAATTGTTTAAAGTCCTCTCTCGAGATAAATCGAACCTATTCCCACATACACTAATATCCTATCTCTCGATGAATATCCAAATGTATGCGAATGCATTAATAATAATAACACTAACGATGATCACAGAAAATAAGTTTATATATCTCTATTTAAACTCCAAAATCATGGTGGCAATTTAATGAACACGCTATGAGTTCACCTTTCGGTTCATAACTCACAACAACAAAATTAACTAAGTGCAGTGCTATTACACTTAGAGACATACAAACAAAATACCCACGTCAACCACATAATAATCAACAATCAAACAATTTATAAACCATTCAAAATTCCATAAAATGATCCATCATATCCTAGCATACACAATAGTTCATCATCAAGAATCCAACTAAATATTAACCCAAAATAAAAGTCATCAATATAATATAAAGAATAAGAAAGAAAAAACTCTTTTTGGGTCGAGAATCGTTCGAAGTCACGTCCTAGGCTCCTAATAGCCGTTCCTCTCTCTTTTTTTTACTGCACAAGCTCTCTCCTTTCTCTCCACGGTTCCTCTTCAATTTTTCCGGCCTTTGATCTCCTCTGGTCTGTTGGTTCTCTCCCCTCTCAAGATTACTGTAGGTGTGTTATTTTTCTTCTTCTTCCTCCTTCTTGGCCACTCCAAGTCTCTTTTTTTTCTCCCTCACCAGCTACTGGTCTGCTCCTTCTTCTTCTAGCAGTTGCTGGTCTTTTTCTTCCCTTGGTGCTGCTCACAGCCCCCAGCCAAGCCTCTCACAATTACCCTAACTCTTGTCCAAGTCTCCTCCATAAGCTGCTGCGTTTTTCTTTTAAATGACTTGCTAGGGCGTCAATTACACGCATGTCGTGCATCTTTTATTTTTTTTCCCTTTTAAGTGCAAAACGGCGCTGTTTTGCACTAGCCTTTTGGTGCCAAAATGGCGCTGTTTCAAGCTGGTCACTTTTCCTTGGTGCAAAACGCACCGTTTCATTAATGCTGGCCGTTTTGCACTAGCCTTTTGGTGCCAAAATGGCGCCGTTTCAAGCTGGTCACTTTTCCTTGGTGCAAAACGCACCATTTCATTAATGCTGGTCCAACTTTCTAAAATTATACTTTTTACCCTGAAGTCTGAGAAGCTTCCACAAAGGCCCTTATTACCAAGATACGAATATTTCACTTTTACCCTAACATTCTATGAAATAATCACTTGGGTCCCTATACCTGCACACTAAAGAAAAATATTAAAAACAACCGATAATTACCCTAGAACGGAATAAAAGTAAATATAGATATAAATGGAGGCCCATTTTTTTATCAAGAAATGGAGCCAACAAATACCCCCAAACCTAACTTTTACTCGTCCTCGAGCAAAATCGGAACAAAACAAAATGCAAACAAAAACAAAACTAAACAAGAAAAAAAAAATATAAACAAAAAAATAGTCTAAACCACTTTTGTAGATAACACGATAGACTCAGCATGTGCCACAAGCCTTTAAATCCCTAGGTGTTCCTAGTGGACGAGTTATAGTCTCGTAAGGGTTTATCAGCAACGATACCCACAAACGCATCTCTGAACATTAAGGAACAATTAATTTGCTAAATGTAACACAATCCATTAAGATAAAATTAGCAAAAATAGTAAGTAAAATTCGAAAGCATCCACTCTTAGATTTTTGTACCACTTGCCACGCACATGCTAACACTCTAAGAATCTTAAAAAGAAAACAATTGTGTTTAAATAACCGGGATAGAATTCACCTCGACTCTAAACCTCTTAGGATAATTCTATAGAAAATCGCTCAGAACCTAGGCAACACACTTATCAAACACATGCGGAAGGAATTTATACTAAAAAAATATGAATATACATCGCATGTGAAAATCAATTTGAAAAATGCTATTTTGTCACAAATATATCTCATTGAAGGAATCAAACATTATGAACAAGATATCAGCATGAAAACCTTAACAATAAAGATAAACTCCCCAAAAGATTATCAGGTCTTAGTAAAGGTTGTAATAGGGCTATTGGGTGATGGGCTCAAGAAATAAAAGAAAAACGGTATGTAAAGAGCTTGATCACATTAAGATATCACTTAACATTTTCAATACATGGACCATTATCTTTTATTGACATTTCTTATGCCACAATGCTTTGCATAATTCGCTTCTTTTATTTTTCTGATTCTGATTTGTTTTTCCAATAACAACATACAATCTTGGCATAAACTTGTGAAATTCACCCATGTATTTATTTTCTTTTCTTATCATCTAAAATGATCCAAGCTAAAAAGGTAAGGCTATTTCATACATAGAGTTTGGTTTTGGATTTATATAGGTGATGAAAGAAAAGGCTTCTAAGTGTTTGGCTTCAAAATGGTTATTGGAGCACACATAAGGATATGATAAATTTTTGGATTTATAGTAGCTCAACATGCATAGCCTACATCACTTCTAAAGGAAAAAAAACCAACTCAACATAGGGTAAACACATGGAATTTTAGATGTTATTAAAAAATGTTCAATGTTAAACCTAAATGAGATCAAACTAATCAATCAAAATTGAAGATAAGTATGTAAAGGTAGAAATGAAAATACCATCTCAAATAACAAAGTATAAGCTCAAAAACTCACTGGGTAAGTCTCCACTATTTATCCTAGTCGATCGAAAATGGCAAGTTTTCACAAAAAAATAAACAAAGTGTAACATAATGCAGTGCAAAACATGGTACAAAAAAATCTGAGTGGTCCCTAACAAATAAAACTCATTGAAAAAGCTAACAATTATGTTTTAACAAAAAGTCACACATGACAAAAATAAAGGTTTCTAAATTGTTCAGAGTCTAGCTAACACACTAAAACATGGACTAGACATATGTAGTGTTGTTATACCTACAGTCTTCCAAACACTTAATGCTGAAGGGATTTTTAGAAAAAAATTGATTATCGTATAACATGCGAATTGAGTTTAAAAAATTTTCTTATATTGAAAACCATTTTCAATCAGGAACGAGTTCTGTATATACGCAAAAAAGACTTTAGGAACTACATACTTTTTTCTTGATTTCTCTTTTTTCTGATTCCTCGATCTACCACCAGATCTTCCGAAGCTATGACCCGCGGTCTGACAACGTGTGTGGGGGCACGTCAAGGAAAGAGATGGAGGTCACGTGAAAGAACGCCGGCCGAATCCTGTAAAAGAGGGGAGAGTCAGAAAAAAACCTTTTTTTTTTTCTTTTCTCTCTTTGGTGGCCGATCTCTCTTTATTTTTCACTTGTGTGCTAGGTTAGGTTTTTCCTAACTATATAACACTTATATAGTAGTCCTTTAGGGTTTTAGTTTTGACCAGGTCAAAATAGGGATTCTAAATCTATTTATTTTTAGTCTCCCTAGAGACTTGAACCTGTGACCTTTTGGACTATTAAAATAATCTAATTATTTTAATTCTTTTATCCTAGTCATTATTTAATCACATGACCTCATATTTAATAAATAGAATTAATAATTACTAATTATTAATTTCTATTATCTTATTAAATATTAAATTAATTAAATAATCACATTATTTAATTATTCTCTTTTATTAAATCGCATTACTTCGTAACACTATTAATTGGACCATCCAATTAATCTACCGTGACCCTCGTTACCAACAACCTAAGGGCTAGCAAGGGGACATAATGGACCCCAGTTTTGAGCTCCAATAATATTTAGTATATTAATTAAACCTCTTTAATTAATATTTCACGATTATTAACCTCGGAGTTATTCACTAAAAACCCGAAGCTGCACTCTCAGAACTGTAGACGTTTTTATACAATCTGAAGTCTCAGTGTCCATTGATATAGGCTAATTGTATATAGTGTGATCCTTCACAAATAATTCATAACTAGAGTTTGGGTCATAAAGTCCGTTATACCCCTCTAGAAATATCTTTTCCTTTAAGTACCATTGATTCTCTAATGAACAATTAAATCCTGTCTTCCTTACGGAAGAAGAGAGCGCTCATAATGGTCAAGCCCGAATCACCCTTAAGGGAACTACTCATCTACTTCAATAAAAAAGGAGTGGATTCTACTATTGTGTTCAAACCATCCTAGCCACAAGCTAAACCGCAGGCTCCAAGATACAGAAGTATTGGTCGAGATTCTCATCAACCTCACTCATGGTAAATCAAAAGCCACGATCTAACCTGAAGGAGTCGATAAGACACTCAGGATTAAGATCACCTATAAATAGCCATCGTTTATCGATTATATATGAATCTCATCTACTAACGGATCTTGGTGAGAGATTCATATAAATCGTGGCCCAGTCCTATATGATCTCATCATATAAGGTGCCTCCATTCTCATGTCAACTACATGAGCGGTCTAGGATAAGACCACCGTACTTTACAGAATGGACCGCAGCAGTAGATCAATCACAAACAAAGTACCCAGCTTTGTTCGCTCTCTACGGACTCTTTAGATTGCACGTCTCAAAATGAATCCTCTCTGTATATGACCATCATATACTCATTATGAGATTACATCTTGCAATCTAGGATGTTCTTGCACAATACGAATGTATTACTGAATATAAAAATTTTATGAACTTGAATGATAATAATAATTCTTATTATTGTCTTTAACCATTTACAATTACAAGCTTTAGGGCATAAATCCCAACAATCTCCCACTTGCACTAAAAGATGGGACATGTCTCGTAATCCTAGACCCTCTAGGTGACCTTCAAACACTTTAGCCGTCAAGGTCTTTGTAAATGGATCAGCCAGGTTATCTTGCAACGCAATCTTCGTCATGACCACGTCTCTCGCTGCACTATCTCTCTGATGAGATGATATTTCCTCTCTATATGCTTCCCCTTTTGTGGCTTCTTGGTTCTTTGGAATTGGCCACAGCTCCACTATTATCACAATAAAGTGTCATGGGCCTATCCATATCTGGAACAACTTCCAGATCACTCAAGAACTTTCGGAGCCAAAGCCTTTAGCTGCTTCACAAGCTGCTACATACTCGGCTTCCATGGTGGAATCAGCAATGCAAGATTGCTTGATACTCCTCCAAATTATGGCTCCACCACCAAGGGTGAATACTGACCCAGACGTGGATTTCCTTGAATCCTTGTCTGACTGAAAGTCAGAATCTGTATATCCCAATGGAATCAAATTCGGGAATATACAAGCATATAGTTTCTCGTTCTCCGAAGATACTTGAGAATATGCTTAACAGCAACCCAATGATCCAATCCTGGGTTGGACTGATATCTACTGGCTACTCCCACTGCGAAGCAGATGTCGGGTCTTGTGCATAGTAGCATACATAAGACTGCCTACTGCAGACGCATAGGGAATCCGTCTCATTTCAATTTCTTGAGGTGTCTTAGGACACTGTTCCTTAGACAAGAACTCCATGTCTTGAAGGTAAACTACCTTTCTTGGAGTTCTGCATGGAGAATCGCACAAGTATCTTGTCGATATACGATGCTTGAGACAACGCTAACAGTTTGTTCTTACGATCCCTTATCAATTGGATCCCAAGAACATAACTTGCCTCTCCCAAATCTTTCATTTGGAATTGGTTAGCAAGCCAACCCTTTACCTCTGACAATGTTCCTACGTCATTCCCAATGAGTAGAGTCATCTACGTAAAGGACCAGGAAAACTACTTTCTTGTCAATGATGCTCTTGTATACACAAGGCTCATCAATGTTCTGCTCAAAGCCATAGGTTTTGATCGCAGTATCAAACCTAATGTTCCAAGATCTAGACGCCTGCTTAAGTCCATAAATAGACCTTTGCAGTTTGCAAACCTTTTGCTCTTGATCTTGGAATACGAATCCATCTGGTTGCATCATATAGATGCTCTCGTCTAGATTGCCATTCAAGAATGCAGTCTTGACGTCCATTTGCCAGATTTCGTAATCGAAATAGGCAGCTATGGATAAGAGTATCCTAATAGACTTAAACATAGCTACTGGCGAGAAGGTTTCATCATAATCAATGCCTTCCTTCTGGGTGTAACCCTTAGCCACTAGCCTTGCCTTGAAGGTCTCTACCTTCCCGTCTACTCCTCTCTTATGCTTGTAGATCCACTTACATCCTATGGTTTTATCCCATCTGGTAAGTCTACAAGTTCCCAGACTGAGTTGGAGTACATGGACTCCATCTCGAGATTCATGGCTTTAAAACCATTCCTCTTTGTCAGAATCTTCCATTGCAATGTCTAATATGTCAATGGATCATCCACACTATCATTAGAAACGACACCATGTGCCTCTCCAATGCCTAAGTAGTGATGAGGTTGTCGAACAACCCTTCCACTACGCCTCGTGGTAGTGTATCCTAATTAGGAATTATCTGACTATCAGATGTTTGTGAAATTATAACATCGTCTACAACTCTTGTTGACTGGAGCACTGGTCGTACTAGGTTCTAGCTCCTTTAACACAATCTTACTACGAGGTTTATGATACTTATATAATCCTCCTCAAGAACGTGCATTTGTCGATACAACACTTTGTTTCTTATGGATTATAAAAGAATCCACCTCGTGTTTCCTTTGGGTACCTACAAATAAACATACTTGAGAAATGAGGTTCTAGCTTTCCCACTCCTATTTATCAGTACATGTACTGGACATATCCCATATGCAGAAATGTTGTAAACTAGCTTTATGACTATTCCCCAACTCTGGGAAGTCTTAGGAACAGCTTTAGATGGAACTACATTCAGTATGTAAGTCGCTGTTTGTAGTGCATATCCCCAAAAGAATATGGTAATGATGAGAAACTATCATAGATCTCACCATTTCCATCAAGGTCCTAATTTCTCCTCTCCGCAACACCATTCTGCTGTGGTGTACCTGGAGCTGTGAGTTGGGATACTATCCCATGCTCAACCATGTAGTCTTCAAACTCTTGGTCGAGATACTCACCCCCACGATCCGATCGTAGTGATTTGATTGTTTTGCCTAATTGATTTTCAACTTCAGCTCGAATTCTTTGAACCTTTCAAAGTTTTGACTTGCGTTGCATTAGGTAAATATACGCGTATCTAGAGTAGTCGTCAATAAATGTGACATAATACTCATAACCACCTCTAGCTCTAACATCATTGGTCCGCAGACGTCTGAATGTATAAGCTCAAGTGGTTGCGTGGCTCTAATCCCTTTTCCTGTAAAAGGTCTCTTGGTCATCTTACCCTTCAGACAAGATTCACAGACAGGTAAGGTACCGATCTCTAACTGACTTAAAGATCCGTTTTTAACTAGTCTGTTTATCCTATCAAGGTTTATATGTCTAAGTCTTAGATGCCACAGATACGTGTCATCAACTGGAGAAATCTTTTGTCGCTTTGTTTTAGGTCATCAACTGGAGAAATCTTTTGTCGCTTTGTTTTTCAACTTTAAACAATTTAGTATTAAGCAGTGTTGTATGCATTAACGGTCTTAAAACATACAAGTCATTTTCATTTATTTCAGAACAATCATTCATTTCATTTCTTAAATGATAACTGATTTATCATTTAAAAAACTTTATGAAACTTTTTCATGTAATCTGATACAGAAATCAAATTCCTTGTAAATCCAGGAATGAAACATACATTGTTCAAAAAATGAATATTTATTTTGTATCTAACTACTCCCACTGCTTGTATTGAAACGACATCCCCTGTTCTAACGTGCATAGTGAAGGACCCCTTCTTCAGCTTTTGCCAATAATTATTCCAATGTAAAGAAGAACAAAATTAGTTAGTGGCCCCTGAATCTACTATTTAAGGTGGAATCATCTTCCACTAAACAAAATTTAATGATAAGTAAATCTGATTTACTTTTCACTTTCTTCTTATTGGAGCGCTGCTCGAGGTAGTGTAGACATTTCCTCTTCCAATGACTAACCTCTTTGCAATGGAAACATTTTTCCTTTTGCTTAGTCTCGTGGTGCTCTTTATTTTTTGCTTAGCCTTTACTTTACTAGTAGACCTCTTCGTCTTCTTAAACCAGAAGAAGATGGCTTAGCAACATTTGCTTTGCAGGTCTTACCCTTGGTAATTGGTCATGTGTTGGTTACAGGCTCTGGAGGACATTCCTCCATAAGCACAGATTTAAGGTCTATGCTGACCATGATTGCGTTCATGTTAGTTCCACTTAATAAAGTTATCCCGGTTAATGTTTCGTTTGCAAGGAAATAATAATGCAGAAGATAACGCTGATATTTAAGACATAAATATAAATTAATATCATTCATTCATACATTCATATCAAATGCTATAGTTCGACATAAAATTAAATATGATGCATGAGCATATTTTAATGAACTAAAAAATCCTTAAAATTAGTTGCTATGCCACGATAATCCATATCCCACTAAGTGCCTAGGTAGGCTAGGTCAATCCCTGCATGTTAGATCGAGACATTCTCAATCGGATAATACATCAGAATAACTCTTTATTCTTATATTATCCAACCATTGCTTTGATTTAGTCAGGACAATAAATTAACTTAATTAAGTCCTTTATGAGTGTGACCCATCGTTTCAGAATTCATGAACTTAACTTGAGAGTGCCTAGGTAGGGTAGGTCAGTCCCAAAATACATTCCAAAACCTATCCGTTAGGAGGTCAACTTGGTATTGACTCTTGTGGACACCCCTCCGTAGGGAGGACGAAAGCAAAGCCGTCACGAGGCGCCACTCAAGCCTCACGGTGTTGAACTAACAATGGAGGCTGCGAGATATAATGTCATATCCCTTCTCCCACTCACTATTTGTAATTTAGGATTTTCTTTAAACTAAGAGTTTCTAAAACTCTATGTTTCTAGTCTTTACTTAGATTCTACGGCTAATATAAAATCTAAGTTTACTAGTTATAATAAATTATTCAATTTTAACTCTTAAAATATAATTTATTATTTCAATTTCTATTTACATAAACTATTTAAATAAACTAGAAATTAAATGTGAAATTACCAAGTTTTAACTATTAAAACTAAATCACATTATTTGGTCAAGTTATTAATGTTTAATTAAATTAAATATAACATTAAATGGACCTAACTAATCTAATTAAACACTTTAATATATAGATTAGTTATTAATGAGACTTACCAAGTTTTACTCCTAAAAACTAATCTCATTATTTGATTCTTTTTAATCAAGTAATAATCTAATTAATCTTAATTAATACAAAGAATCTAACTATCACTTAATATAAATTAGTTATTAATGAGATTTACCAAGTTTTTACTCCTAAAAACTAATGTCATTATTGGTT